>CM056397.1:998470-1453089 GCA_029718625.1 Synaphobranchus kaupii | reverse complement strand
TGACATAAACCAGCAAAACCCGCCCGCAGCCCTCCCAGATCAGAGGCTGAGAACCTGCCTTAAATTAAGTGGTTTTAAAATTACCTCTAATGTTAAAACCACTTAATCGGAGTCATTGTTTAATTTCAAATCAGATGTGCTGGAGTACAGAGCCAAGATACCAAAAATGGTGTCACTGTCCGGATACGTACGGACGTTACTGTAATTGCCACAGTTGCAGTATTAATCAGGTAAGACGGTGCAAATGTGATGAATAAACTGAATGGCTGGTGAGTAACAGTGCTCTCCGATGCCCCCTTCCAGACAGACACGGAAACGCTGGGAGCAGTTTGTCCAGTCGGAGAACCAGCACTTGGTCAGCCCCGAGGCCCTGGACCTGCTGGACAAGTTGTTGCGCTACGACCATCAGCAGAGGCTGACCGCCACAGAGGCCATGGCGCACCCTTACTTCTGTGAGTACGCTTGTCTGTCTGTCCTTCCCATCACCCCCATGTGTGAGTACACGTATGCGAGCACTTGCGTGCACATACGTGGTGCGAATGAGCATGTTTCCATGCGTATGTGTGTTTCACACGTGTTTTTCCTCAGACCCCGTGCTGAAAGAACAGTCCTCTCGCCCACACTGATGGCAGTGGCTCTACTACAACACGATGAGAGGCGGAGAGCAGGTATGCCCCCCTGATATGTCTGTATCAATGATTGATACAGATACTTACATCAGTCTCTGGCATTGTTTGCACTACATAGACTGACAATCCTCCTTCTCCTTTCCCTTTTTCCAGGAAAACCTGTGTTACCTCAGCCTTTACCCCAGAAACCTCTTCAAGTGTAAGCCGGAACAAGGCATCGTCAGCCAGTTACACGCAGACACATATAAACTCTCCCTCTCTCTCTGTCTTTCTCTCTCCCTGTCTCTCTGTTGATAAACCGGTTTTATCCAGTCAAATGGTCCAGTTCAAGATCAGTGAGTTTCAAGGCGCCTCAGTTCTAATCCCAATTTTCAATTTAGGGTAACAAAATAATAAGGAATATTCAAAGACTTGTCCTTCAATTGATCCTCCTCCCCCGCATTCACAAGCATGGAGAATGAAGAGGAGAACCCCCCCCCCCCCCTCCTCCCTCCCAGTCTGCTGTTCTGTGTTCAGCTTGGGAAAGACTAAGGGGACACCTGCCACAGTATCACAACTACAGTAGTAGCTGAAGAGATCTATAGTCACAGAGACATCAAACTACCCAAGAGGCACACTACCCAACCCTTTCCGTCTTGCTTATATGCGACGTGCTGCAGGTTTTGTGTTTAAAAATGTTTTTTTTTTCCTCAGTGGACTTTGCTAAGTCCGGCTAGTTTCAAGGTTAGGTCATGTCGTTTTCTACCTCAACAATCACTGATATGTGTTTTTTCTTTGTTGCCAACTGACTAAAGCTAACAAGTCACTCTCAAATTAGCTGCCATATGTGGCTGCCTCCGCGTAGCCCACATCATATGGTCACAGGTGTCCGCTTAGTCTCTCTTTGTCAAGTCCTACAATGCTGAGATCAGACTCTGCACTGCAGTTCGGAAGTGGCATGGTGGACCTCTGCTATAGGTATTATAATAATCATAATAATAAATGATTTTATTTAGATTTATGTGTGTGGGATCATTGTGTCTGGGAAGTGGTGATATTGTGATATTTTTGTGGCATTAAAAAGTTTTATTTTGTCTCCAGACTGATCTTAGTGAGAGTGTTTTTTCACACACACACACACACACACACACACACACACACAAACACACACACACACACACACCACCGTTATAGCTGGTACAGAGACCACACTAGTTTGGCACTGGTATGGATGACGCACATGGAGTCCACACTCACCAGTTTGGAACTGTCATGGTACTGTATGTGAAATCTGATGGTATATTTGAAAGCCCCAAAATCCATGAGTAGCAACCCCACAATACAGTTGAAGTCGGAAGTTTACATACACTTAGGTTGAAGTCATTAAAACTTATTTTTAACTACTCCACAGATTTCAAACTATAGTGTTGGGACATCAGTTAGGACATCTACTTTGTGCATGGCACAAGTAATTTTTCCAACAATTGGTTACAAACCGATTATTTAACTTTTAATTCACTATCACAATTGCAGTTGGTCAGAAGTTTACATACACCAAGTTGTCTGTGCCTTTAATTTTTTAATATTTGGTCGCATATCCTTTGCATGCCATGACTTCCTGATATCTGTGACCCAACAACATCAAAAGACTATTGAAATCTTATTTTCTGGTACTCTTACAAGCAATACTATAACGTCTCTGCATTTGAATGGATCTCTATGGAATTGGGGGGTGGGACTAGATTTAGCTGTACATTATGCTGGAACAGTATGGAATGCATGATTGGTAAAATGGTTGCAAGTCATCAAGGGTCTGAGGTATCAAACGAGCCTCAAACCGTCACTCTGCTGCCAGATATGCAGTAGATATGGATGGATCACTAAGGGTTGTTTCTCCTGACAAATTCCTATTGAACTCAATGGAAAAATAAGTCAGGAGAAGAAACCCTTCAAGTTATCCATCCATATCTACTGTATTTCTGGCAGCGGAGTGATGATTTAAGGCTTGTTTGATACGTCGACCCTTGATGACTTAGAGCCATTTAGCCAACCATGTGTTTCCATACTGTTCCAGTGTAATTTACAGCTGAATCTAGTCTCACCCCCCAATTCCCATAGATATCAATTCAAATGCAGAGAGGTTATAGCATCGCTTGTAACAGTACCTGAAAATAAGATATCTAGAGTCTTTTGATGTTGATGGGTCACAGACTTCAGGAAGTAACAGCATGCAAAGGATATGCGACCAAATTAAAAATTTAAAGGCACAGTCAACTTAGTGTATGTAAACTTCTGACCCACTGAAATTGTGATATAGTGAATTAAAAGTGAAATAATCTGTCTGTGTAAACAATTGTTGGAAAAATTACTTGTCATGCACAAAGTAGATGTCCTAACTGACTTGCCAACACTATAGTTTGCTAACATGAAATCTGTGGAGTGGTTAAAAATGAGTTTGATAGACCTGACTTCTAATCCGCTTCCTTGGTCATCGGTTATTACATCGTTTGCCTAAGTGATAAATGCAAACCGATGACCAACGCCAAAATCAACCCGCGCAGTTGTCTCTCCATTGTAACTATAATTGATGGAAGCAGAGTAATTTCTTGCTTTTTCATGGATCGATACTGCCTTTGCTGGAGATAAATGCCACAATATAATGGGGGTATTCTGATAACCTCAGGGACTGGACTAAGTGGATCTACTGTTACTTATATCAATTTTAGGTCGCAAGCACCAGCAACACTTGACTGAACCCTGCTACAGTTGACAAATATAGTGCCATTTTGCCATATCCTCGCCTTTTGATTGGTCTGTACTGCCTTTGCTGGAGATAATGCCACAATATGATGGGGGGCATTCTGATAACCTCAGGGACTGGACTAAGTGGATCTACTGTTACTTATATCAATTTTTAGGTCGCAGTACCAGCAACACTTGACTGAACCCTGCTAACAGCTGACGAATATAGTGCCATTTTGCCATATCCTCGCCTTTTGAATGGTCTGTACTGCTTTTGCTGGAGATAATGCCACGATATAATGGGGGTATTCTGATAACCTCAGGGACTGGACTAAGTGGACCTACTGTTATTTATATCAATTTTAGGTCGCAGCACCAGCACAACTTGACTGAACCCCGGTTGCTGGTGCTGCGACGGTAAAATTGATATAAGTAACATATCCACTTCGTACAGTCCCCTGAGGTTATCAGAATACCCCATTATATAGTGGCATTATCTCCAGCAAAGGTTGCACATGACATTCATATCATAGTCTAGAATACATGGAGAAAAAGCATACGAGGTGCAGGTAAACATACTTTTCACCTTATAAAGAATAATTACATCTTGTTTTGACAGATCATGTATTGATTGTAGCCTATAGGCTAATGGTTTAATATTTTTTAACATTAGCCTACATTATAGCATTATGAACCCTGGTTTTAAAGTCAAAATGTTCTCACGTTGAATAAATTCATTAATTTCCACGTAGGCCTATATAACTAAATAACATAAATGGTTAAATTAATTCATTCTTTTCTTATTTATTCTATTCATAAATGGGATGCAATTTCTAATAGCCTATTTAATCAATCATGTAAAATCCAGAAATGTCAATAAACTATTAAATATGTTTCAGTAACTCTTGCAAACCTTTTGCAAAATAATCTCTTGACAAACACGAAAATACTAGGTTTAGGCTACGTTACTTAGCTAGAAGAATGTTACGCAGCAAGATATGAAATTAATCAGTTTTGTTGAATACTGTTTAAAATTTGCGTTTTCCAATTAATAGCCCTACAGCCCAGAGATAATGATCGTCACGCATCAATTTATTCCGGTCACGAAAACATTCAAAACTTGCTAGATATAGAGAAATCACATGAATAACTAACTAACGTTACTTTGCTAATTTCAATGAATTATCGCTGGAAAAAATAAGGAAGTAGCCTGGTCCTGCGTTAGCTCCTTCATGTTAATCACAAACACCCCATTTAATCTCGAAATTTATGGTTTTATCAAAAGTAGATGGTTTTGAACTAAAGATAGAGACGTTAGTTAATCACCAGTATGCTATTTCCATTCCTTTTTCTACGTGTTTAATGTGAAACAGTCGTTTCTACGTTGTTTTTAGACGTCGGCATATATAACTTTTATTTTGACACATTATGAGTGGTTTCTTCACGAAATTGTGGGCAACTGTTGCTGGCTTCACGCTGCTTTTGGTCCAGCTCCGTGAAGCTAGCAACGCTTCTGTGGAGATCACGTGACAATTTATATCAAAATAAAAGCTTGAACGGGTATCGTTTGAAAACATTGCATAGAAAGTTTAATTGAAACACTGGTTTTGGGGAATCTTTTAGTTAGTCTTTCATAGAACATAAACTGTTGGTTTTAAGGTTAAACAAACATTTGTGACACATAAGGTTGCACAGTGTTACGACCGTATTATTTTATGTGAGTAAGAATGCTTTTCTTCATATTAGCTGGGCTATTTAGCAAGCTTGTAATATGCTGTAATATTGACGTTATCGATCTACGTTATGTCAGGGGAATTTTGCATGCTTCGTTAACACAATTACGAATGCCTTCGTAAAAAATATTAATTCCTTTAAAAAAACATTTATATCGATGTAACCTGCATGGTAACCTGACGCAACGATGGTTATCTCTGTGCTGTGAATTAAGCAGGAATCACATAATTTTCCAAAAAGGGCTAAAGTCAGCAATGTAACGTTAACTTGGTAAAATATGTTTCCTGAAGTCAGTAACGTTAGATTATTTTGAAAAGGCTTAAAAGTTACACCAATTTCAAACTTTATTAACAAATGTAAAATAGACTAGCCTACGTTAAAATCTCAGGATTTGTATGTATGCTCGATTAAACATTTGAAATTGCATTGAAATTCCGTTGACTTCAGGTTGTTTTTTTGCTATACGTTAATTAACCAATTAGGCCAGGGGTGTCAAGATCCGGTCCTGGAGGGCCGCAGTGTCTGCTGGTTTTTGGTGCGTTTAAGCACAAGTGATTAATTTAAGTCACTAATTGGCTAAGAAGTCCACACACCTTGTTCTCAATGCTTTAACTGGGTGCTGATTGAAAGGAAACCACAAATACCTGTAGACACTGCGGCCCTCCAGGACTGGAGTTTGACACCCCTGAATTAGGCTAACAAATAATTTCATTGAACGAATAATTCTACTTATGTAAAACCCCGATGCTGATACTGTAAGTCGTGGAGACAACAAAATGGGCTTGCTTCTTATTATTATTATTATTATTAGGCCTATTATTATATTATTATTATTAATAACGTTGAGGGAACATATCAGCTTTGGAACTGGTTGTCTGAGTTTTACCATTTATTTTAGTCATTCATTCATTTTTTTTTTTTTCAAGTAGTGTGGGCGAGCACACAAATAGGCTACCTACCTGAATTATGAATAGGCCTAATAATTATTACGAATTCAAAGAAAGGATATAGAAAACTTAAGAGGAGCTGTCTTCTTTTTATCCTCCCATACTTTGGAATTCTCTGCCAAGGAAATTAGACTCATCATCTTGAAGCAATTTTAAGAGCAAATCCTGCATATGTCTGCTATGGTTATTTTAATTAGTTTTGTACAAACAAGGATTTTGTTTCATTCATCATGTTTTGTCTTCTGGTTTTAATGTTTTTATGGTGCTGTTGTTGAATTAATTTAGATTTTTTCATCATTACTTCGGTTTGAATTTCTAACTTTTTTATCCTATTTCCATTATTGGATTATTATCATCATCATTATCATCATCATCATCATCATCATCATCAACAATAATAATGCTAAACATTTAATAACCCAACTATAATTGATGGAAGCAGAGTAATTTCTTGCTTTTTCATGGTTCGATACTGCCTTTGCTGGAGATAATGCCACAATATAATGGGGGTATTCTGATAACCTCAGGGACTGGACTAAGTGGATTTATTGTTACTTATAGCAATTTTACATCGCAGCACCAGCAGCACTTGGCTGAACCGTGCTTGCAGTTGACGAATATAGTGCCATTTTGCCATATCTTCACCTTTTGATTGGTCTGTACTGCCTTTGCTGGAGATAATGCCACTATATAATGGGGGTACGCTGATAACCTCAGGGAATGGACTAAGGGGAACTAGTGTTACTTATATCAATTTTAGGTCGCAGCACCAGCAACACTTGACTGAACCCTGCTACAGTTGACGAATATAGTGCCATTTTGCATATCCTCGCCTTTTGATTGGTCTGTACTGCCTATGCTGGAGATAATGCCACTATATAATGGGGGTATTCTGATAACCTCAGCGACTGGACTAAGTGGATCTACTGTTATTCATCGCAATTTTACGTCGCAGTACCAGCAACACTTGGCTGAACCCTGCTAACAGCTGACGATTATAGTGCCATTTTGCCATATCCTCGCCTTTTGATTGGTCTGTACTGCCTTTGCTGGAGATAATGCCACCATATAATGGGGGTACTCTAATAACCTCAGGGACTGGACTAAGTGGATCTACTGTTATTTATATCAATTTTAGGTCGCAGCACCAGCAACGTTTGGCTGAACCCTGCTAACGGCTGACGATTATAGTGCCATTTTGCCATATCCTCGCCTTGTGATGGGTCTGTACTGCCTTTGCTGGAGATAATGCCACCATATAATGGGGGTACTCTAATAACTTCAGGGACTGGACTAAGTGGAACTAGTGTTACTTAGATGATATAAATTATGATAAAGATTGATATAAATAACAGTAGATCCACTTAGTGCAGTCCCTGAGGTTATCAGAATACCCCCATTATGTAGTGGCATTATCTCCAACATAGGCAGTACAGACCAATCAAAAGGCGAGGATATGGAAAAATGGCACTATATTCATCAACTGTAGCAGGGTTCAGTCAAGTGTTGCTGGTGCTGCGACCTAAAATTGATATAAATAACAGTAGATCCACTTAGTGCAGTCCCTGAGGTTATCAGAATACCCCCATTATATAGTGGCATTATTTCCAGCAAAGGCAGTACAGACCAATCAAAAGGCGAGGATATGGCAAAATGGCACTATATTCGTCAGCTGTTAGCAGGGTTCAGCCAAGTGTTGCTGGTGCTGTGACCTAAAATTGATATAAATAACAGTAGATCCACTTAGTCCAGTCCCTGAGGTTATCAGAATACCCCCAGTATATAGTGGCATTATCTCCAGCAAAGGCAGTACAGACCAATCAGCAGGCGAGGATATGGCAAAATGGCACTATATTCGTCAGCTGTTAGCAGGGTTCAGTCAAGTGTTGCTGGTGCTGCGACGTAAAATTGCGATAAATAACAGTAGATCCACTTAGTCCCGTCCCTGAGGTTATCAGAATACCCCCATTATATAGTGGCATTATTTCCAGCAAAGGCAGTACAGACCAATCAAAAGGCGAGGATATGGCAAAATGGCACTATATTCGTCAGCTGTTAGCAGGGTTCAGCCAAGTGTTGCTGGTGCTGTGACCTAAAATTGATATAAATAACAGTAGGTCCACTTAGTCCAGTCCCTGAGGTTATCAGAATACCCCCATTATATGGTGGCATTATCTCCAGCATAGGCAGTACAGACCAATCAACAGGCGAGGATATGGTAAAATGGCACTACATTCGTCAACTGTAGCAGGGTTCAGCCAAGTGTTGCTGGTGCTGCGACCTAAAATTGATATAAGTAACACTAGTTCCCCTTAGTCCAGTCCCTGAGGTTATCAGAGTACCCCCATTATATGGTGGCATTATCTCCAGCAAAGGCAGTACAGACCAATCAAAAGGCAAGGATATGGCAAAATGGCACTATATTCGTCAGCTGTTAGCAGGGTTCAGCCAAGTGTTGCTGGTGCTGTGACCTAAAATTGATATAAATAACAGTAGGTCCACTTAGTCCAGTCCCTGAGGTTATCAGAATACCCCCATTATATGGTGGCATTATCTCCAGCATAGGCAGTACAGACCAATCAACAGGCGAGGATATGGTAAAATGGCACTACATTCGTCAACTGTAGCAGGGTTCAGCCAAGTGTTGCTGGTGCTGCGACCTAAAATTGATATAAGTAACACTAGTTCCCCTTAGTCCAGTCCCTGAGGTTATCAGAGTACCCCCATTATATGGTGGCATTATCTCCAGCAAAGGCAGTACAGACCAATCAAAAGGCAAGGATATGGCAAAATGGCACTATAAGGCCATGTAAAAAAAAATAAGTTGTTGATCGTCCTTTTAAAAAAAAAAAAAAAAAAGTCGTAGGGAGGGCGGTTTTTATTTTTATTTTTTTTATTTAAGCACCAGGTACAGCGGACCGTAGAGAGAAATAAAGAGGACTGAATATATAGAACACTGCGTCTCTCGACCAAATTGCTTCTGTTTAATTGTAGCCTGTCAACATCAGTTTTGCTCATATTGATTGTAATGTTTCATGTATTTTTGGTCAATAAATGTTTCTTGATTGAATTCATCAAACACCTGCGATAAAGTCATGTCGACCTCCACCGAACACCCAAACGATCTTTAATCAGTGTACTACTGCACCCAGAACGGACTATTGTTAGCACAATAAAAGGCATTGTTGTAGAACGTTTTGTTAATTAAGCAATAAGGTACGAGACGCAGTGCTATATCATCAATATAGTGACAGTTAAAGGGTGTTGTTCGCGTCAGGCCGGCAACCCTTTAACTGTGACTATATTGACAATATTGTACAGCGTCGAGTTACCTTATTGCTTTAATAAAACGGTTGCCAGCTATACTGTAAATAATATATAAGGACAATTTTTAATTAACGTTATGAATTTAATTTCAGCAGCAGAGAAAATAGTCCCCAGTGTAGCTGTTGCCATGCAACACAGAAACAAAGCTAGGAATGGAATGCTAGCTAGCAAACGGACTAATAGCTAGCGTTATGTGCTAATAACATAACATAATAATAATAACATTATGTAATAGTTAAAACGTTAGCTAAAGTAGTTATCTATATATAGCCTATACAGATGTGAAGTAACGTTAACTTGCTTTCACACAACTAGGCTATGTTTCTCACGTTAACTTACAGCTAGCTAGCGTAACTGCGCCTAATCTCGCCACTTTTTCACAACTCCTGCCTTTAAAAACACATTTTTAAAGAAAGCAAAGGCACAGGTAGAGTCAGCGTGTGCCCCGTTTTAAAATGTCACTTACTGACCATCAAACGCGATTTACTGTATTTATGCTAGTTTGTTGTTTGTATTTTAAAATGGACTCGATAGACCGTCTGTGCCGCTTCCGTATTGATTCCGCCTGTGGTCCCAATCTCGCCATTCCATGAGCCCAAACTCGCCACGTAATTAATTCGACGAAAATACGTCGTTTTACACCACAGAAAAAATTAATTGCGAAAGAACTAGACTAAATATATTTCGTTTGAACTATTACTTGTTCAAAATGTCCAGTTTTATAATTATATCCCAATATTTTTATGTGTAACTAGATTGGGGTAGGGGGGTAGACCTACTTGGAAGGAGGTACCTGTCATCTTTTGATTACCACCACCAGTGTGATTGTTACCATCTAGTAGCAATCAAGACCACTACTTTAATTTAGATGCAACACTGAATACATCTATAAAAGTCCAATATTCACATTGTGCTACATTGCAAACATCTACAAAAAGAGAGGTAAATGTTTTAACTGATCAAATTAAATACTGACAGAACTAGACTAAATATATTTCACTCTTACTTTTACCAGTTCAAAAAGTAAGTGTAATTAGATTCCGTTGTGTGGAACTATTATGATTGCTCCTCCCCAATCATACTTTGATTGTTACCATCAGTGATTGGTACCATAGTGTCAATTTTTTACAAACATTACTTTTCATTTATATGCAACAACAAAACAAATGCATTAAATGTTGAAGCAATGTTACATGGGCCAAGTAAGAATGTATTATTTCATTGAGCTAAAAGGTCATCCTGAAGCTTAGTTGAATTTTAAAATTATAATATTGTTTTATTTTTAATATGGTTAATCTTATGGGTTAAAATGTGAGAATGAGAATGATAAAATGGTAGTCTACTAATAAACCTTTTACAGTGATTTCGAATTGATTGGTTATGCCTACATCCATGCAGTAGGGGGAGATTCGCGGTACTTTCTCTCATTAATGAGAGACGGCGTTGTTGAGGGTAGAGATCATCCCTGCACTCGTGATTTTTCTCCCCTTTCAGGTAGCTATGATGTTATTTTTTTATGTACTGTTTATGCAGTCAAAATGGACTGTACATCTTTTGTGAATTTGTGAATTTGTTGTAACGTTAATAGAGCGCACTTACTGTGACCCATCACGCACATTTCACGTGCTTCTTTCATGTACCTAACGTTACCATGCTAGCTTGGCGACTAGACCAGAAAACTAGCATAAGTCTTTTCATATATAAAACTAATTAAACTTCCCGATATATATCGGGAAGTTTAATGAGTTTTATATATGAAATATGAGTTTTATATATATACGCATGCACCAAACGTAGCTACTTCGAAAGGGGCGCACTTACTGTGACCCATCACGCACATTTCACGTGCTTCTTTCATGTACCTAACGTTACCATGCTAGATTGGCGACTAGAGCAGAAAACTAGCATAAGTCTTTTCATATATAATTTTAATGAGTTTTATATATGAAAAGACTTATGCTAGTTTTCTGGTCTAGTCGCCAAGCTAGCATGGTAACGTTAGGTACATGAAAGAAGCACGTGAAATGTGTGTGATGGGTCACAGTAAGTGCGCCCCTTTCGAAGTAGCTACGTTTGGTGCATGCGTTCGGTGCACATGTATTTTGTTTTTCGTATTGCACCGCTGTTCACAGTATAGCATAAAATGCTAGGTGGTCACCATGTTTGTTCAACAGTATAAAAATATTCGTATTCATGGGGAAAATCTTGGTTGTAAACTTCAAAATTATGCATTTCCAACAAAAGAGACAATACATTATTTAATAATTTTATTATTGATTAATTAGTAATTGTTATTGAATAAACGTTGCATATGTTACAATTCAGATATTAATAACAGAATAAAATAGAATGCCTGTAACGCTAATTGAACTAATCCTGAATATTGGGGGGGGGTGGCAGTGATTATTAGCCTACTTGCAGTAATCACAGAAAAAGGTTGGTTCCTTGGGGTCCCACTGCAAACATGCGGTATGAAACCACACGCCACACCCTTCACATTCGGTCCACTCCACAATGGGGTTCCTGCAGTCCAGAGGAGGCTCCGGTAGGCAACATTCGCCACAGATGCTGTCATCTATCCCTGCTCTTGGAATATGGTGTGCTGGGCTGCTTTTCTTTGCCTTTGCTTTTTTCTTTGGTTCTTCCAATTTTCTCCTTTTCTTTTCAAGAGAGTCCCTCCTCTTTTCCTCTGCCTCCCTCTTCTTTGCATTCTTCTCCATCAGAATTCTGTGAAACTCATGCTCCGTGATGACACGGGCGCTTGTGGTCATCCGTGTGCTTTTTTCTTTTCTGTAGCTGATGGGATGGAGCAGATCAGCCAGGTCCTCTGGGATGTCCCCTGATGCCACTAGAGGATGCGGTGGTGGAGCTGGTGGTGCTGCTGGCAAGGGTGAAGGTCCGGCTTCACACACCACTGTGTCCTCTGGTAGCACCACTATTGCTGCTGGCATCACCCTCTGAGAATTGATGGCATGGCTGTCCAAGGGCACAATGCCACATGCTTTGAAGGCCTTTTTCACATGCATTTCCTCCACGCATTTTTCGTAGGCCTTCCGAAAGACCTTACCAAAGTCTCTCTTGGATAAGATAAAGGAGTTGTTGAAGTGGCAGATGTTGAGGGCCAGACGTGCAAACTCCGCTTTCAAAGGCCCAAAGATGCCAACATCCAGAGGTTGGAGAACGTGAGAGGTGTGAGGAGGCAAGCAGAGCAAAATCACACCATTCTCTAGGGCCATCTCCACAACTTCTAGAGTCTGGTGTGAATTATGCCCATCCATGATGAGCAACAGTGGACGCTCCTCAACAGCATATTTTAGAAAATGCAGGAACCACTTCGCGAAGAGCTCACTGTCTATGTAGCCAGACTCTGACTTGCCATACAAGCAGTTAGGCAGTCCTCCATCTGTGTACCTCCCCCCTGGAAATGCTTTTGGGAAGATGATGAATGGTGGCACATCTCCCTCAGCATTGATGCAGACCAATGTGGTGATGTGCTCTCTCGTTCCAGGAACCTGAAGGTAAGGGGCTTTTGTTCCCTTCTGCACTAACACCTTGAGCTTTGATCGGTGCATTTGAAAGAATGTTTCATCACAATTATAAATTTGGGATGGTTTGTCAATTAAATAATTTTCCTGCACTGTGTTCTGCAGCAGCTCAAAATATGCCTCCACCACATTTTGTTTGGTAGCTGATGTCCTTCCACGGTCAATTATGTCAGGGGTCCTCATGGAAAGGGCATCACCATTCCTCTTCAGGAACCCCAGCCACCACTTCTGTCCAAGGGACACACCTGTTCCTCTCTTCTTCGCCACAGCGAGGGCGTAAGACAAGAGCATGGCCTTGGTGAGTGGAAACCCCTGCCTTGCACTATAAAGTGCATACCTGACCAGCACCTTTTCATCTGCCTGATTTAATTTTTTAGGAGGGCCCTGTTTAGACCCATGGTGAATATGCCCTTTGACCCTGTCATCAAGGGTCTTCCTAGGGATGTTAAATTTCCTTGCTGCTGCCGCCACATTCATCCCTCCCTGACATGCTGCCATAGCTCTTACCATGTCCTCATCCCTCCACTTTCTTGCCTGACGGTTGGTGACTGACATAGCTTGACTGACTGATCTATATTGAGAAAGAATACATGTTTTGCTTAACCGTTGCAAACCTTTTTCATACCCCCCCCCCAAGTGTTCTCATTCCAGTCATTAAAGCTGACAATGTACTAAATGTTTAATTTGAATTATTTTAGGACAATCATATGGTGAAGTCAGCGAAAGTGGGACTTTTTTTAAATATTGTCTAGAACATCTCCAAAAAACTTTACACACACCAGTGGTGTTTTAAATCATTATTTTGATTCTGTAATATGTAACATATTAACATTTATCTGAACAGCACATTAACAGCTGGACAGATACACTTTTACATTTGCATTATTTTTTATTTATTCATTTATGCATGTATATTTTTCATGTATATTTCAACCTTAGGCTATGTTTTTGTCTTTAAGCTTAATGTCCTTATTTTTTATATTTATATTTTCACAGGAGGCTCCGGTAAACGGCACTCGCTGCAGATGCTGTCATATATCCCTGCTCTTGGAAGATGGTGTGCTTTTCTTTGCCTTTGCTTTTTTCTTTGCCTTTGCTTTTTTCTGTGGTTCTTCCAATTTTCTCTTTTTCTTTTCAAGAGACTCTCCTCTTTTCCTCTGCCTCCCTCTTCTTTGCATTCTTCTCTATCACAATGTTCTGTTAATGTTTGAGTTCTGTTCAAATAAAGTTTGTTGTTCTTGTAATTGTTTTTACCAAGCTCATCTTCTGTTAATTACTCAAACAGTAGAGGATTTGGGATGGTTACCTTTTCCAATTTAAAGATATTCACATACCACAAGTTTTTGTATCAAAACATGACTTAGTGTCCACAAATTAGGTATTGAATTATCTAGTAGACAAACCTGGTATTGAATTAATTCATTAATCCATGTTTTAAAAACATTCTTGAAAGTAAATCTTTCACACTTGATTAAAAACAAATGGCCTACTTTTTAAATGCAGTTTTCACATGAATTACATTATAATACAATGTTGTATGTTAATACATCTGAGTTTAGTACCTTTATTTTTAAGTGACAGATCATGTCAGAGGGCTTCTCGTGTGCATCTTCAAATGAACCTGTGCTGAAGGTTTAACCCTGCCCACAATTGTTACCTCAAACCCATAAAAACTATCATATCAAGTACTCCTGTCACAATAACTGAAAGCCAGATTGGTTATTATTAAGTGGTTATTAAAGAGTACCCAGAATAATACCTAGAATTGTATTATTTTTTTCCATTTTACCTAAAGTACCATTTTTGCTGACTTTACCCTATGTGTTTATGGAGAGTATTTATTTCTTTGGATGGTAACAAAATTATTGTATTCCATTTATTAGTTTATGATTTGTAAATTCTCACAATTTGTAAAATTACATGGCAACAAAAACAAAGTCACCATGACCCAACAATAGAAGAGCGCTATGATGAGACAGAAGCGCTTCTGACGAGATTCAGCAAGTAGACATTTTGCTAACGCGAAAATACTTTTGAATTAACTTAAACCAATAGGTTTACTCATTGGTATGTTATAGTCTATTTCGGCTTCCGTAATGTTGCTCAGCTATTTGCCAGCTTCGCAAATGAATGAAAGACGTTTAGCTTTCTGAGGAGACCGAAAACCGCGAACATTGTTCGTGTCGCCTCGTATTAAATTTCTATCGCCAATGGGAATTCTAATGATTAACCTTAAGATCAACGTGATCTAGAGATTGCTATAAACTTCATAACATCAAAAGTAAGTGAATCTTTATGAAATTCACAGATTATACAGTTAAATGTTTCAGCTTCAGAAAAAGCTTACGTTTTTGAATGGTGTTGATCGTAGAGTAACGAGACGGATACGGAAATAGCGCCTCCAGCGGAGTGGCGAGTTTGGGATCAGGTGGCGAGATTAGGCGCAGCTACGCTACCTAATTACTAAGCCTAGCTAGCTAACGCTAGCTAAATTCCTACTAAATTCGTATTTCCAAACTGAATAAATACTGCACCGCTAACCACAAAAATGGTTTGCTAGATTAAAGTTGCTGTAACGTGCCGAATACAAACTTTTTTTATCTGCAGATTTAATGTTTTAACCGGATTCATGAATCAGCTGTAAACCTAAACTGTTGCTATCGTTACTAGCATAAAAGAGACAAATCTGTGGCTCTCCAGTGAGAATGTCACTCCACCGTTAATTTCCTTTCCAGTGGATTTGGTTTACAGTAGCTTTCGATTTTATGTCCACTCACGGACATGATTTCTCTAGCCTCCAGCCCAGCATCAGAAAGTTTTTGCTGCAGACGTGCGGAGTGATATTAATTTAAACATCCAGGTAAACAGGTGTATTATTGCATCATAGGGGTACTATATCGCGAATATAGACACAGCTTTGAACGCCTCTCAACCAATCATAATGCGTGGTCAGAATTAACCGTTTTATAATATAGGCTACCATAGAAAATCGTGTGTGAACCATGGTGTGAACTCAAAGATGGCATGCATTGTTCATTAGCAACCCGTGTGCTGCACATGCGCTAACAATTTTGCGTGGTGGTCGATAGAGGGCTAGGCCTAGTGGATCGGATAGCCTATGGCTATGACAAATTATGGACTAAACAAGCCACATTTTAGTTAATAAAACTCAAGTAAGCTAATTTAGATATCCAGTGAGCACAAGTGGCATACAGAACTAGTTTACTTATTTTTAGCAGCATTTTTTTGTAAGTATAAACCGAACTTTTTTTTAAAAAAAATACAATTTCTTTGATTTATTTATTTAAGTATGAGCCGAAGTATACCTTCCTGGCGTGTCTCCCCGTGGCGTAGTCTGTAGCGTGGCCTAACTAGGATTCCCGTGCTCTTTGCGACATTGTCGGTTCGAATCCGACCTTTTCCTCTTGTCTCTACACTGTGCTGTCCAATAAAGCTCAAAGGCTATTACACCTATTTTAAGAAAGTATAGTCCATTTTAGTACTTATAAACTTTTGTAGCCACAATGTCCTCTATATTCTCAGCTACCTTGAATTGAGAGAAAATGCTGTTAGCTATAAGTTAGAGTGAAGGAAATGTAGAGACCTAGCTACTCACTCCAAAAGTCTCTGGGACCTCAGGTGGATATCTGGCTTCTCTGTCAAACATGAGGTAGAATGCGGAGTGCTTGGTGGTGATCTGCACTTTGGTGCGCAAGCCAAACATGGCTGCACTGAGGTCCCAGTTCCAAGGATTCTCTTCCACCAATTTGGTGAGAGTTTTGAAACATATTGACATTGTTATGAAATACTATTTCGATTGTAAAGCATAGCTTATGATTGCGATGTGTAACCCAAATCACACTGCTTAATACAATACCAAAATAGAATACTTAACACAGTGACTATAGTACCATGTAGTGGTGTAAATGTGTCAAGGTCAGTTTAGTGTCAAGTCCACATTACTTTGTCACTGTCCCATTCATTCTTTCAACCAATCCACTGGTCTGTGGATGGTAAGGTGCGCAGAAGCTCCTCTCGATGTCCAGCTTCTGGCAGAGAGCCATATTCAGCTGAATTTAATGGACAACAGTCAGTTAGTACAAAAGAAAACTGAGTGAAGGGAGCCTGAAGTTGTGATTTTCCAGTAATGTGGTTACGATTTCTCTGGCTCTTTCTGCCATGGATGAAGCAGTCGTGGATATAAGGGAAAAAACTAAATACGATCGACATCATCCCAAAGGTTTTCTCTCTGTACTGATAACAAAGATTGTAAAATAAACTGTTTTTGTGATAATCCCTTCTGCTACGGGAAGACCCATTAGGTGTCTTTGCATTATCCCGTATTTATCAAAGCACAAGAAAGGTTTTTAAAAAAGTATTTATTTTAATTAAAACTTTTAACGAAATAATTAATAATTACTCCATAGATCAAACTAAAGTGTTTAAATTTAAGAAAAAAATAGTTATGCACCATGTAAAGACCCAAACGACTGTCCAGTTATTGTGCCTGAACTTGAGTGTATATATATTCAGAATTGAGTGTATATGTATTCAGAATTGAGTGTATAGGCTATATATTCAGAGTTGAGTTTATATTCAGACTTGAGTGTATATATATTCAGAATTGAGTTTATATATATATTCAGAATTGAGTGTATATATATTCAGAATTGAGTTTATATATATTCAGAATTGAGTTTATATATATTCAGAATTGAGTGTATATACAGTGCATCCGGAAAGTATTCACAGCGCTTCACTTTTTCCACATTTTGTTCTGTTACAGCCTTATTCCAAAATTGATTAAATTCATTTTTTCCCTCAAAATTCTACACACAACACCCCATAATGACAATGTGAAAAAGTTTTTTTTGAGATTTTTGCAAATTTATTAAAATAAAAAACTAAAATTTCTAATTTACATAAGTATTCATACCCTTTGCTTTAACGTATTTTTAAAGTATCATATTTCATATTTGGTCGCATATCCTTTACATGCTGTTACTTCCTGAAGTCTGTGACCATCAACATCAAAAAACTGTCGATATCTTATTTTCAGGTACTGTTACAAGCGATACTATAACCTCTCTGCATTTGAATTGATCTCTATGGAAATTGGGGGGTGAGACTAGATTCAGCTGTAAATTACACTGGTACAGTATGGAACACATGGCTGGCTAAATGGCTGTAAGTTATCAAGGGTCTGAGCTATCAAACGAGCCCCAAACCATCACTCTGTTGCCAGATATGGAGTAGATGTGGATGGATCACTGCAAGGGTTATTTCTCCGGACTCATTTTCCTATAGAACTCTATGGGGAAAAAAGTCAGGAGAAGAAACCCTTAAAGTGATCCATCCACATCTACTCCATATCTGGCAACAGAGTGATGGTTTGGGGCTCGTTTGATAGCTCAGACCCTTGATAACTTACAGCCATTTAGCCAGCCATGTGTTCCATACTGTACCAGTGCAATTTACAGCTGAATCTAGTCTCACCCCCCAATTTCCATAGAGATCCATTCAAATGCAGAGAGGTTATAGTATCGCTTGTAACAGTACCTGAAAATAAGATATCGACAGTTTTTTGATGTTGATGGTCACAGACTTCAGGAAGTAACAGCATGTAAAGGATATGCGACCAAATATGAAATATGATACTTTAAAAATACGTTAAAGCAAAGGGTATGAATACTTATGTAAATGAGAAATTTTAGTTTTTTATTTTTAATAAATTTGCAAAAATCTCAAAAAAACTTTTTTCACATTGTCATTATGGGGTGTTGTGTGTAGAATTTTGAGGGAAAAATGAATTTAATCAATTTTGGAATAAGGCTGTAACAGAACAAAATGTGGAAAAAGTGAAGCGCTGTGAATACTTTCCGGATGCACTGTATATTCAGGTTTTGTGTTAATAATTCCTGTTTGGCACCCCATAATATACATACACACACATATACATATACAGTATATATATATATATATATATATATATACACACACATACATATATACATACACATGCATGCACACAGATGCAATCATACATATACATATATACATCGTGTATAATCAAATATAGTGGTCATATATTGTTTTAGGCCTCATCATTCCCTCTCATGCATTTATCTGTAAGAATACCTGGGTGGAAGATGAGGGGCACTCCCTCAATCTCCCTGCCCTTACACCCTGCACAATGCCTACCAGGATTATGTAATTACTGTTTATACCAATAATATTTAGACACATTCTGGATGATTAGTTTTCATACCTGAATTTTATTCCACACGGATCCTAGTGCAACCATGCAGTTCAGATACTCTCTTTGCCTAAAGAAGATTACATCAGGCAGAGATGATGTGTTGCAGAATAAAGTGGCTATAGTCAGCTATAGTCATTATTGTCCTCCTTCCTGCATCAGGTTCTCATATAAAATATTCCTTCTTTTGGAAATCCCTCCTGAATTGACATTACAGCAATGTGACAGGGTGGATGTGGTGAAAATCTATCTCCAGTCTGGATTTGCTCTTGAGAGGGCGAAAAACCACAAAACGTCTCCCGTCAGCTTGTTACCGAATTGCCGAATTAGCTAGCAGTTTGCTGGACTCAAAGGAGAAAAGTGGATAAAAATTCCCTCTGCTCCACAAATGGCAACAAGAGTATAACTTTAAGAGCAAATCTGGTAAATACTGCTGTATATCTGTGAGTGTCTATGGAATGTCTAATTTTAGTGTAGGTTGGTCCTGGAAACTATGGACTAACATCTAATGGGCTACACAAAGGACTTTCTGCATTCTGTAAAATGGCCAGCCTTCTAGCAGTCAGCACTTCACAGTAGTATTTTTGGAATTTGCTTGTTGACAGAAGTGACTAAAATGAATGTATAGTATGGCATCACCTTAACGCCAAGAGCAGTTAATTCGAGAGCATACAGATCCTTTCCAAAAAATTAGAATATCATGGAAAAGTTTTTTTTTCTTCCATAATTCCATTCAAAAAGTGAAACTTTCATAGATTATAGATTAATTACACACAAAGTGAAATATTTCTAGCCTTTGTTTCATTTTTCATAATTTTGGCTTACAGCTCCAGAAAACCCCCAAAACAGTATTTCAAGAAATTAGAATAGTGTGTCGAAAATCAGCATTTACTTCAGTTATTTCAGAGAATGAGTGGAGTGGCTTGACTCGAGGAATCCGACAGTTGTAGCCCATGTCAGTCCACTCCCTCTGCATCTCCGCCAAATTTTGGAATCGTCTTTGCTTGACAATCCGCTGAAGCCTACGGTCATCTCTTTTGCTTGTGCACCTTCTCCTGCCACATTTTTCCCTTCCACTAAACTTTCTATTGATATGCTTGGACACTGCACTCTGTGAACAGCCAGCCTCCTTAGCGATGACCTTTTGTGGCTTACCCATCTTCTGGAGGGTGTCAATGATGGCCAATTGTCAAGTCTGCAGTCTTCCCCATACTGAACCAAACTGAGATAAACTTTGCAGGTGTTTTGAGTAAATTAGATGATAGTGTGACACCCAGTCTAAAACATTCATTCTCTGAAATAACTGAAGTAAATGCTGATTTTCGACACACTATTCTAATTTCTTGAAATACTGTTTTGGGGGTTTTCTGGAGCTGTAAGCCAAAATTATGAAAAATGAAACAAATAAAGGCTAAAAATATTTCACTTTGTGTGTAATGAATCTATAATCTATGAAAGTTTCACTTTTTGAATGGAATTATGGGGGGAAAAAAAAACTTTTCCATGATATTCAAATTTTTTGGAAAGGATCTGTACTTCCCCTTGCTCGTTTAGGATTTGCTCTTCTAGCATTCAAAACTCGGTCCACACACTCAGATTTGCCCTTCTCGCTTACAGATCTTTTCTGCCCACACACAAAACTACGTCCTCTTGCTTACTGATTTTTTTCCACTGCAAAATTACTGCCAAAAGTCCAGCCAATAGAAATTAGCCACAAATGCACTTGCCTGAATCTAACTGGCCATCTTCTTTGACTAATCCAATTTTTTTTGGGTAATTTTTCCCTTTTTTCATATTCCATATGCAGAAAAACATACATAATTGTGCCAATTTGAGTCAAAAATCTTGCTACCGATATGGTCACATATGTAGGCTATGTGCATGTGTCTTTGAAATCTTTAGCAGCCAGGACGGTTGTGGAAAGGCAAACCTAACTTAGGTGGCTAAGGTTAGCAAGTTAAATTATTAGTTAGGTTTCTGGCTAATAATATCAATTTAGTAGCCTATATAACTTTAGCATATTCACTGTCTTAATGTTTGGTACTTCCTAGCTAGGGAACAAGCGATTTCCAGCAGCTAGCTTGTATCTGAGATGTTGTTTATTCAATCAAAAACTTGTCTAGCCTGTCTATTTAATGTCACATAATTGGCCATTGGTGAATTCAGAAGATATAGTTTGTTTGGGTAAATGTATGGCATCTTATGCCCTCTACCCCTAACTCCCCATCTCCCACCTCTTTTTTATTAAAAGCAAATGCTTAGACATATCAGTTTGGGATAAATTAGCCTGTGGTCACTGCTGAGGATCAGTCATTGCAGACCCCCATGGAGCCATCTCGACAAGTTTTTTAACTCCGTATATTTTGCCCAGCTAGTTCTAACTTTTGTCATGGTTTTGGTACCCTCTTGTTGTTCTGTGGTCGTTTTTCCTTGGAGCGTCATGAGGGCGCTCTTGCCTTGTTTTTCCGTCGTCCGTTCCGGGCTTTCGTTCTCTCCAGGCACTTATTCTTTCACCTGTCCTAGGTTACCTGCCGGCTATAAAAGCTCTGAGCTTCCGTTTTCCGGTGCTTCGGTGTTTTCTTCGTGTTGACACGTAGCTGGTAAACGGTATAGGATTTAGGCATCAAATGGTGACCACTTTTCTCCATCGCCTTGCTTTAGAGTAATGCGGGACCGAGCCTTTGTTGCATTAGTTTCCTTTTAGGATCCTGTTTTCTCTGTCCCTCGGTTCTATTTGCCTGTGCTGTTCTCTCTGAGACCGTTCCTGCTGTTCCATTTCCTTTCCACCTCTGTTTGTACGACTCTCTCGTATTGAGGGTGAGAGGTTTTTCTTTTCTTTCTTTGACTACACTCGGAGCTACAAGCCTATTTCAGCCAGTTTTCCAGGCTGCCTTATTTTATATTCTTTTATCTCTCTATTTTTCTATGCTCCGGTATCGAGAGTAAGAGGTAATTTTCCCTTTTATTCCTATACTCAGGAATTTCGCCCATTTTTTTCTGGGTTATCATTTCTCCCCCATTTCTGTTACCTCTGTTTTGTTACTCTTGGTAAGAGTGAGAGGTACTTAATTTCCTTCTTTCATTCCTTCCTTTCGCGGATTATATCCGTGCTTGTGGTTAATTCCTTCTCAGGAATTAACTTTCAGATTCCCTCTCTGTCACGTCTGGTCCTCTGAACCAGGCTCCCCATTATATCAATAAAGATTTAATTGGTCTAACAAGATGGCCAGTTAGATTTGGCAAGTGCATTTCCAGCAAATTCTTTTTGGATGGACTTTTGGCAGTAATGTTGCAGCTGAAAAAACATCTCTAAGCGAGGCGACGTAGTTTTGAGTGTGAGCAGAAAAGATCTGTAAGCGAGCGGGTCATATCTGAGTGCACGGACTGAGTTTTGAGTGACAGAAGAGAAAATCCATAAGTGAGCAATGGAAATTCTGCTCTCAAATTCATTTCTTACGTGAGTGGACTTTTGCTGTTAAAGTGATACCATAACGTAGCCCATTGTGTGTCAATATTAGATGGGGTGCATCCACACACTGTTCACTGGCATCTTAGCAGGACTGGTGGAGCCAGGGGTGGAACTGCAGCTGTTCCAAGTTGGGCCGGTCTTCTGCTCTGGGCCGCAAACAACAACGAACAAAGTCCTTGAACCCTATTAGAGAGAAACACAGAAAAATGTGACTGGATGAAGACAGAGGGAATATCCAAATGCAGCTCTTCCCTCTCCTTGCTGGCTTCCCACCTGCTGAAACGTCCCCATGGAACTCCACTTGCCGCATTTTCTTGCTGGTGAAAGTTTCGAAGGGAAGTCTGCCGCAAACAATGTTGTATAGCGTAACACCCACTGACCACACAGTCCCAGGACCTGCTAGGAATTTCGTTTTTTGAAACCACTCTGGTCGCAGGTAGCAGGGTGTCCCTAATGGACACACAAGAGTAAAATTAGACACCAGGTGGTATGACAGTTAAGTTAAGATTTGAACAGAATGGACAAAGACAACAAAGCATTAATGTTACATGTCACATACAATTTAACCAAAGAGTAAAGATAAACAGGAGGCCATTTTTCAAAATTCATCAGTCTCATGCTTACTCCAGAGCTTTCAAACACCTATTAGATGCAACTGTTTTCTCACACTGACCTGCTAATTCTGTGTATGGGGTATGCTTCAGTGGATCCCCACACCCAAAATCAATCAGTTTGATCTCTTGGGTTTCTGGCTGGATAAGGATGTTCTCAGGTTTCACATCACGGTGCACAACCCCACAGTCATGGCAATGCTGCAGTGCCCCCAGCAACTGCTGTGCTATATTATGCGCCTGGTCCTCGTTCAGGGCCCCCCCCTGTTCTTGGCAGTACTCAAAGAGGTCCTGGCAGGGGTTTGGGCGCTCCATTGCCATCACATATGATGCTGGTCTATCGAACCAGTCATAGAGCTTCAGAATGTTTGGATGGGTTGAAGTTAAATTTAAAGTACACCTCCTGAATTGATGGACTCAAAATAGAATTGGCCTAAACCGTGTCAATCAAAGAACAACAAAGTTATGATGTTGCCTTTTGTAATACATGCAAAAGTTTAATCATCAGTATTATTTTCATTTTGGCCATTTTAAATGAATGGACTACATTCAAAACCACATATTGAAATGGAGGATCCAGATGTCAGTCCCTCAGAGGATGACTTCTTCTCCTACATGAAAGCAAGACAGAGCCAACCTGGAGAATTGGGTGGTTATCTTGCGTGCTCCTCTCAAGGTGAACCTTCTACACTAATTTCCTGCACTCAAGAAGCTGTCACTGAAGATCAACACTCCTCTGCCTGTGTATGCTGCATGAGAATGACTATTCAGTTGTGCAGGGCTTATCTTTACCAGGTAAATAATTACACTGGGCAGCAAAAACTTTGAAAATCAGCTTCTCCTCAAGTTCAAGAAGTTCATGAATCAGACCTAACTTGGACTGTACTGAAATGGACCAGGGGTAGTTCAGGGACTTGGGGCTTATCAGAGCATACATGTGTTGTCTGTAGTTGGATTGGAGGAATATTTGTGTTTACATGCTCTTTAAATTTTCCATGAGAAAAACTAACTTGACTGCCTTTTGATCATGAAACAAGGAGGACAAGGCCTAAAATGTAAAAAAACATTTTAAAAAATTAACTTCCTGTACTAATCAAATCATTATTTATTATAATCTTTGTAAGAGTAACTACTCTTACTCGAGTACATTTTTTCTGTACTCTACCCACCCCTGTGTAGGCCTAAGCTTATTGCTTGCCAATTTGTATTCTGAAACACAGTATAAAATAAATAGTTTTGTTCACTGCAAAGGTTGCTCTTCTGTTCTTTTATAATATTTGACAGAGCCCAGTTGAGCACCTTTCCGCTCGTATTTCTAATTCAAGTACAACCACACCATCTATACTTAGCAAACTCTTATGCACACATAGTATAGTTCCTATTAATCACAAGTCATGCTTTCTGAAAATGAATGTATTTATCAAAAATATTTATTGCATATCTTTAATCCACATCAATAAATTAGGCCCATCCCATTGTTGCAATGTTCAACGAGTGTATACACTAGACAGATCACTAAGACACTTGCAGCCAGCTGCAGGAAGACTGTAGTACCACAGTTTACCAGAGGTGTTGCATAATAAGGCAGGGTAAACCCTCTTCCTGCTTGGCATTATAGCCAACTGTGGGTGGACTCACAAATCTCCACTTGCACAATGCTGATGTAGTTATGTTACCTATAGCATAGCATAACTTTTCCTCCTTGTTGTGAGTAGTTGGGATGTTTTCAATCAACTTCGTTTGCTATACAGATTATGTTAGTGTCTTCTCCCTCTTCCCACTGGCCTTTGGCAAATAACAATGCTGGACCCTAAATACAATTCGCCCAGCAGCTACAGTGTCAGCAAATCAGCATGCTGGAAGCCAAATGGTATTCTCAGAATGGCTAAACTGCCAGCCAGTTACCATGCCGGGGCTCAAATGGCATCTTCCGAATGGCTACACTGCCAACAACTCACCAATGCTGGACCCCAAGTAGAGTCCACTGTATGGCTACACTGCCAGCCAATACTATACTGGGCCCCTAATGGAATCTTTTCAATGGCCACTCTGCTCGGTAATCACCATGTCGGAACCCAAATGGTATCCTCTGAATGGCTACGCTGCCAAACAAACATCATGTCAGACCCCAAATAGAATCATCTGTATGGCTACACTGCCAGCCAGTCACCATGCTGGACCCAAAATGGTATCTTCTGTATGGCTACACTGCCAGCCAATGACAATTTTGGACCTCAAATGGCATCCTTTGAATGGTTACTCTGCTAGCTAATCACCTTGTCGGACCCCAATCTGTATAGCTACACTGCCTGCCAATCACCATGCCAGACCCAAAATTGAATGCTCTATATGGATACACTGCCAGTCAATCACCACGTCGGACCCAAAATGGCATCTTCTGTATGGCTACACTGGCAGCCAATCGCGATGTCAGACCCGAAATAGCATTCTCTCTATGGCTACACTGCCAGCCAATCTACATGTCAGACCCCACAGGGCATTGTCTGTATGGCTCCACTGCCAGCTAATCACCATGTCAGACCTGAAATGGCATCCTCTGAAAGGGTAAATAGCCAACCAATCACCACATGAGACGAAAAATGGCACCCCCTGAATGGCTACATTGTTAGACAGTCACTATGCTGGACCAGAAATAAAGGCCGTCATCTTAATAGCTAGCTGCCAGCTAATCACCAAGCGGGATCCTAGTGCAACCATGCAGTTCAGATACTCTCTTCTGCCTAAAGAAGATTACAACAGAGATGTGTTGCAGAATAACACACTGAGTGAAAGTGGCTATAGTCATTATTGTCCTCCTTCCTGCACCAGGTTCTCATATAAAATATTATTTCTTTTGGAAACCCCTCCTGAATTGACATTACAGCAATGCGACAGGGTGAATGCGGTGAAAATCTATCTACAGTCTGGATTTGCTCTTGAGGGCGAAAAACCACAAAACATCTCCCGTCAGCTTGTTACCGATTGCCGAATTAGCTAGCTGTCTGCTGGATGCAAAGGATAAAAGTGGATAAAAATTCCCTCTCTGCTCCACAAATGGCAACAAAAGTATAACTTTAAGAGCAAATACTGCTGTATGTCTGTGAATGTCTAATTTTAGTGAAGGTTGGTCCTGCAAATTATAGACTAACATCTAATCGGCTACACAAAGGACTTTCTGCATTCTGTAAAATGGCCAGCCTTCCAGCAGTCAGCACTTCACAGTAGTATTTTTGGAATTTGCTTGTTGACAGAAGTGACTAAAATTAATGTATAGTATGGTGTCACCTTAACGGCAAAAGAGAGCAGTTAATTTGAGAGCATAATTCCCCTTGCTCGCTTACGGATTTGCTCTTCTTGCACTCAGAACTCGGTCCGCATACTCAGATTTGCCCTGCTTGCTTACAGATCTTTTCTGCCACACACAAAACTACGTCCTCTTGTTTACAGATTTTTTCCCACTGCAAAATTACTGCCAAAGGTCCAGCCAATAAAAATGAGCCACAAATGCACTTGAATCTAACTGGCCATCTTTTTTGACTAATCCAATCTTTTTTGGGTCATTTGTTCCAGAAAAACATACATAATTGTGCCAACTTGAATCACATGTTGGTTAAAATCTTACTCTCGATATGGTCATAGTGTATGTAGGCTGCGTGCATGTTTCTTTGAAATCGTTGTGACCAGGACAGTTGTGGAAAGGCAAACCTAACTTAGGTGGCTAAGGTTACCTATCATGGGTTTTGGCAGTCCTTTTTTCCTCTGTGGTCGCTCGCCGCAGTAGCAGCGCGAGGGCGCCCTCGGCTTACCTTTTCATTCCGTTCCAGGTTTTCGCTCTTCCTTTTACTCAGCCGTCTCACCTGTGCTGAGTTACCTGCCAGCTATTTAAGCTCCGTGCTTCCTGCTTCCGGCGCATCTGTATTGCAGTACATTTGATACAAAGCCGGTAAGGTATAGGTTGTAGGTGCTTTCGGAGACCACTCTGCCCTTTCGCTTTGCTTTGGAGTAACGCGGGACTTGCTGATTGTGCATTAAAGTTCTTTAGGATATTCCTTCTCTTCTGCATTTTCTGTTTTTCGTTGTGGTTTTCTTTTCTAAGTTCCGCTAAGGCAGTTTTGCCTTTACCTTTTGTTTTTCTTTCTACCTCTCTCTGCGTGCTTTCTGTTTATAGAGCGAGAGGACTTTTCTGTTCTTTATCTTTGTATTTACTCCAGCCTACGAGTTTTTCGCCCAGTATCTGGGTCGCTTTCTGTTATCATTTATTTTCATTCACCTCCCCTTAGTTTCCTCTCTTATTGTGAGAGCGTGAGGTGAATCCTTCCCTTTCTATTTCTCGTGCTACGAGTTAGTTCACCCGACTTATTGCGGGTTGCTTTTTCTTTTTCCTCTTTCCCAGCCTCCCTTCTAGTTGCTCTCTTGTATTGATAGTGGGAGCCTGTTTAAGTTTCTTTTATTTTTCCCTGTCCTTTTTACGGAGTCTATTCCGTTCTAGTGGTCACCGTGTTTGTCGTGTCTGGTCCTCCGAACCTGACTCACCCCTCACAGTTAGCTAGTTACCACACAAATTAGGTTTCTGGCTAATAATATGAATTTAGTAGGCTATGTAACTTTTGCATATTCAGTACCTTAATGTTAGTTACTTCCTAGCTAGCTAGTGGAACAAACAATTTCCAGCAGCTAGCTTGTATCTGAGATGTTGTTTATTCAATCAAAGATTTGTCTAGCCTGTCTATTTAACATCACATAATTGGCCATTGGTGATTTCAGAAGATATCGTTTGTTTGCGTAAATGTATGATCATTGCGGACGCCCATGGAGCCATCTCAATAAGTTTTCTAACTATTCTCTATAGCCTAGTTAGCCTAGCATAGTTACTTCTTACCAAGAAGATTTGATTGGTCAAACAAGATGGCCAGTTAGATTTGGGCTAATTTCCGGCTAATTCTTATTGGATGGACTTTTGGCAGTAATGTTGCAGCTTATAAAACATCCGTAAGCCATGGGACATAGTTTTTAGTGACAGAAGAGAAAATCCATAAACGAGCAAGGGAAATTCTGCTCTCAATTCATTTCTTACGTGCTTGAAGTTTTGCCGTTAAAGTGACGCCGTAACGTAGCCCATTGTGTGTCAATATTAGATGGGGTGCATCCACACACTGTTCACTGGTGTCTTAGCAGGACTGGTGGAGCCAGGGGTGGAACTGCAGCTGTTCCAGGTTGGTCCGGTCTTCTGCTCGGGGCCTCAAACAACAACAAACAAAGTCCTTGAACCTATTAGAGAGAAACACAGAAAAATGTGACTGGATGAAGACAGAGGGAATGTCCAAATGCAGCTTTTCCCTCTCCTTGCTGGCTTCCCACCTGCTGACACGTCCCCATGGAACTTCACTTGCTGCATTTTCTTGCTGGTGAAAGTTTCGAAGGGAAGTCAGCCACAAACAATGTTGTACAGGGTAACACCCACTGACCACACAGTCCCAGGACCTGCCAGGAATTTCTTTTTTTTGAAACCACTCTGGTGGCAGGTAGCAGGGTGTCCCTGATGGACACACAAGAGTAAAATTAGACACCAGGTGGTATGGTAGTTAAGTCCCGTTAAGATTTGAACAGTACGGAGAAAGACAACAAAGCATTAATGCTACATGTCACATACAATTTAACCAAAGTGGAAAGATAAACAGGAGGCCATTTTTCAAAATTCATCAGTCTCGTGCTTACTCCAAAGCTTTCAAAGCAACTGTTCTCTTACACTGACCTGCGAATTCTGTGTATGGGGTGTGCTTCAGTGGATCCCCCACACCCAAAATCAATCAGTTTGATCTCTTGGGTTTCTGGCTGGATAAGGATGTTCTCAGGTTTCACATCACGGTGCACAACCCCACAGTCATGGCAATGCTGCAGTGCCCCCAGCAACTGCTGTGCAATATTACGCGCCTGATCCTCGTTCAGGGCACCCCCCTGTTCTTGGCAGTACTCAAAGAGGTCCTGGCAGGGGTTTGGGCGCTCCATTGCCATCACATATGATGCTGGTCTATCGAACCAGTCATAGAGCTTCAGAATGTTTGCATGGGTTGAAGGGGTGTTCACCATCTTGAATAGTCCGACCTCTTTGGGCATTGGATCTTCCAATCCTGGCTGTTGGGACAAGTTGGTAGAAGTGGCATTGTGTTGAGAGCTCACATGTGCTTGATATAATGGCCGAGCAACAAGCGGCCATCGCTGTGTCATAACATGCCATCACACTAAATCAGCATGTATCATGGCTAGGTGAGTGAACTGCTAGCAAAAGTATCCTGTTTTTGATAACTTTTTTTGTCATTACTTGTGCGACTGTCCCTTTACATATACCTAGTTTTGACAAGCTCTGCCAGGCCTGCCTCCTTTAGCCAGACATAAATATATTTGCTGGGAATAAATGGAAGATAAGGGCGAGGAAGACATGTCTTCGCTTTATTAACTTAGTCAGAATTATGTAACTCATGAAACAACCTCAGGTTGGGGAGAACAAAAACCTCAACCATGTAATTGACGTTCTAATCCTCCCTGCCTGAGATTCTGTTTCATGAGATAATTATGGAAGACTTTACCAGATTGAGTTCCTCCTCTTCATCCTTTCTAACATATTTGAGGGCAACCTGAGAAAAACATGGTATGGGAAAAAGATGCACTTGGTTTCAAAAACACACAGTGATTGGTCACAATAAAGATAAAGGGGAAATGCCTTAATGTGGAATAATAGGTTTACGATACAATTAAAAAGTGCATTAATAAGATATGAGATATGAAATCCCAAGGCAGAAGAGAACAAGCAAAATAATTAAACAACTTGGGCAGACAAGGCAAAAGCAGATGAACAAAGGTCAATTTGTTGATACATAGTCGAGTTGAGGATGCCAAAAACTGATTCTAGGAAAAGAGCATTTGGAAATTAGTGTCTTACCGGCAATCCATCAGATAAGCGGGTCCCTGCATAGACGGAGCCATATCCTCCTTGCCCGAGCAACTCTCCTTTTCTATAATATTTGCCGACACGTGCTAAAACATAGAGCAGGCAGATATTATTATAGAGCAGGCTGGCTTTACTATAGTGATTTGACTCTAGATTTAGTATTACACATTAAAACACATCACTTGCCGTGCCATGTATTCTGTGCCATAAATAATGCTAAATAATAGAAATACTTCTCTTCAAAACAAGTTTCCACTCAAATCTCCAAACAAAAGCTGAACTATTATATCTTATACATCTGGGTCAAAATACATTCGTAAGCAAAATGCAACTTTTATGTTATCGTTATTTCAGTGCACTAATTTTAACCATCTTCAGAAATATTTAAATGTCTGAACTAGTGTTGCACGGTACACCGAAACGTCGGTACTTTTTCGATACTTAAAAAAAAAAACGGTTCGGTATTAGAATTTTCCGACGTTCGGTACTTTTAGGTCAAATGTGTGCTCTGCTGTTATGTGTCTGCATTACTAATTGAGAGGATGAAATGTGAACGTTAGCTAACAATACTACGAGTCTGATTCTTTCACACGCGCGATACTGTTTTTGGCCGGCAGAGCTATAGGCTACTTTACGTTACCTACTAAACTAACGCCTTACTTCCACGGAGAATTTAGGTGAGCACAAAGTAAAGGATTTAACGATAGTTGGACTTGAAAAATGATGGTATAATCACTGAAAATAACCCCGATAGACTGTCGTCGTATTTTATCATGTCACGTATAGAAACAATAATATATTTTTTAAAACGTTGTACAAATGAGTATTCGCCGTTTTCCCTTGCTTACTGTAGGCCTACTATATACAGTACAGTGTTTCCCCTACCATTATCTTGGCCGGGCGGAAACTCACGTAGGTACCGCCCGGCTTGGACAAGAGGGAAAATAAATAATTTTAATTAAAAAAACAAAAACAATTATATATATATTTTTTTATATAATCTTAAAATTTACATTTTTTTTTTATGTAGCTGCAATATTTCCCTTACCGCAGAATGCGGGAATGAGCAAAATAGCATCTGGAAAAACCCTTGCCAAAACAGCTTCGGTTTCCGTTAGGCCTAATTAAAATTTTCCATGGCAGCGCTGATATTATGAGGGTGTAAGTATAGTTTCCGCCTCTACGCAAAATGGCGCACTTTCGTCCGTTTCTCTATCTGACCAGAACTCTTACATTTTAGTGTAGAGTAAAAGCTAATACTGCAGAGGCAGGAGTTTGATTCTACCTGTTTTTAAGGACTGATTATGGATCAGCACTATGGAGGAGTCTCAAAAGCAGCTCTACAGTGCTGAAAAGATTGATATTTATTTACCAAAAGCCTTTGTGAGCAAATGTTATTTTAGCTCAGAATGGAGAAATGCACCACTTTGTTACCAAACCACCCTCCCCATGTGTGCGACGACTCTCCGTACCCCCGACCTGCGCGATGATACTACCTCGGCCCCGCAGGCGCGTTTGATGACACCGTACGCCCAACAACACTGGTAGTTTCGAGGGGCCTACCACCCGGCCTGAAAAAAAATCTAGGGGAAACACTGCAGTACCTGATGCACTTTCGGTTTAGAACGTATTTAAATACATTAGGCGACGTATGTTATGGTTATTATATATATACTGTATGTGACTATTCTGAAATAAATGTATTCTGTAGCACATTTCTGAATGATACAGCTTCTTCTTCAGTTCGAACTTAAAACTATGGATGTGCAGGGAATATTTTTTTAGATATTGACATTTAAATAAAACTAGTAGAAACCAGGAGGAAATTGCCTCTGAAGGGCCAAAGTAAATAGGGTTAAGGTCATTTCAGTAGAGGTACAGAGTATCGAATCAGTATCGTTTCAGTTTCAAGTACCGTTTCAGTATCGAGTATCATGATACTAAACCTGGTATCGGTATCGAAGTCAAAATTTTGGTATCGTGACAACACTAGTCTGAACACACAACATTTTGTGAAGTGATGACCTCTTGAAAAACAAATCTACAGGATACCTGGGTTTGAGAGTGAATATTAATGGGGTTCTAAGCAATAATATATTTTTCAGTGGATAGTGATATTATATCTATGATGCATAAGTAAAATAAATTGATCATGCTTAACTGCCTGTGAGAAAGCAATGCTGTTGTGCAGTAGTTCCAGATCTGCTGTCCTAACCTTTCCAGATTTTCTTCAAACGTTTGGCTTTCAAGTTGTAGGATTTGTCCCCGTTGGTCTGGGGGCTATCTTCCTCACGCTTTCTCTTATTGGCTGGTTCCTCTGGTTCTATCACGCAGGGCAGCATTGATCTCTTCTGCCCTAAATTTGTGCATATCTCATTAGTTTCCTCATCTCTCCTCTTTGTAGTGAAAAAGGACATACAGGGATAATAATACTACTAGTTCTCTGGAGTTATGTGCATAAAAAAACAGTAACATAAATCATTACCATCAAAAGTGGTGTAACTTCCCTCAAAGATTAGTTAGACAAAAACACTGCGCTACCAATAAAGGGGGAGAACACTTGCAATGGACCAAGGAAATCTTTCAATTATTTAGGTAATTTCTGTCCATATATTTGAGAATAATTATGTCAATATAGGTAAGGTTGTTAAAGCAACACAGGGGGTAAAACAACTGTTGAAATGTTAACAAAGAAAGGGAGCAGACATGGCCTGTTGTTAATATAACCAATAGGTACGTTTTCTATTCGAAATAGCTGTTTGACCAAGATCTTAATATTTGATATATCAGCTTGGACCACCAGATCAAAATAAACATTTGCAGAATTTATATTCAATCCATCATTGTAGTCTATATGAGTGCCATCACATCCTGATAAAAATGTAGCCAATTTTCTGGATTGAACAACGGGTGTAAATAGTCCTGGAGCGTAACTATTTGGCAAAACCTGATAACATTTTGCGGTATGTCATTACAATTCGCAAGCATGGAAATCATCACCATAAACACAGTGCTGCATCCTGCATTGTTAAGTAACAACATACTGATTTCAGGTCGGACTGATCACACAATGTCAGCTACACCAAATAAATGATATGAAAAACCTTTTATTTTTTATCACTAGAAGGCAGGCGAGGACGAGTACAGGATCAATGGGAAACAAACTGCACTAAACGTTCTGCGCAATATAGGCTACAACTTATGTTCATGCGACACCAATCAGCATTGCATAGCGCCTGTGTGCTCTCAAAAACCCTGGTGTAGCTATGAGGAAACTTGATTATTCCTCATACGACAGGGTTTTGCATTTCATTTCCATGGGTGATCTAAACATTCTTGTGTCCCATGCTTTCTGCTGCCTTCTATTAACAGCGTATTGCGATGATTCAATTTGTAATATTATATGTAAAATATATATATATATATATAATATATATATATATATATATATATATATATATGTATATATAGGGCCTATATAATAAAATGTAATATTAAATGTGGGGCCGCTAATTTTAAAAACACTATGCAGCCTACACTTTCTTGACGACTTGATCCGAAGTCTGATGCTGTTAATAGCTCATTCAAATCTTTATTCGGTGAAATAAGCCTATTAAATCAATAGACTAGCCTAAGCTTCGCTTCTTCTCGTGGTTCATTTGGCTGTTAAAGCTAACCTTGTCGAAGATCGTAGGGTTCGCGATAGCAGGGTCTTGAGCGGCAGAATCCCAAGTTATCGCCATGGGTCTGGCTGCTTTCCTGCTCTGGTCCGCAAATCTCCAAGGCTAAATAGAATAAATTGTTCAATTAACATTCTCAACACCCATTAACCAATGAAATATTTAATATGCTTAAAATTCCCACATTTTGAATTTAAATCCGATGAAATTCAAATTAGGCCTTGATTGTAGGCCTACATAAGTTATCACGTATTTTATAACATGGATAATGGAATATGGTCTTCAATTCAATAAATACCCAAGGAATCATAAAAATATGTATGACCTTGTATGAACATTAATAAACCATTCTTACTTGATATCTTCCTCTTAGGCATTGTTCCTCTCAGTGAAAACAATCACATGAATGACTGATAAGCAAATCGTTCAAACGACTAATATCACTGTTAAATGGTATTGAGTTTGATTGTTTTCTCGTTATAAGTATTCTTACAGAATTTTTGTTCTGTGACGTAGGCCCATTGAACACAGCCAATCAACGAATGAACTATTTGGAATGTCAAACGGAATATGAAATAGCTCGTCCTGTGCTCGAATGTTTTTTTAATTCCGCCACAGAGGGAGAATTCTGTAAGAGTAGGCTATTATAATCTATTGATCCAGTAATTTTCAATCTCAACAAAAACACGTTTTCAACGTAAAAAGTGCCAAGTTACTCACGCATAGCCTACAAAGCACTCTCTGTAAGTCTTTAATTCCAACTTGCAAAAACTAGGCCTTTCTTTAAAAGTAGCCTATTGATATAAAAATGTGACCAAGTTACAATGAACAATATTGCCGATCGTAGCTCACACTAAATTAACTAGCTCTATTCCAAGGCAATGCTATCCAAACTTTCCTAAATTACTTGGCCCTGTTTTTTTTCATCTTATCATGATTGTAGTCATTCAAACTGTAAATGTCAAATAACAAAAATTGCCTCATGGAAGAACATGATTTCAATGAATCTTTTAAACAGTTGATGAATAATTACACTCCAGAAAGGATACGTTCATACTTTGTTGACAAGTTTACTTTAGAAAATGTATGCAGGTTTTAAAATATTCGCTGCTGCTACAGATTTCTTTACAATTCACAAACAGACATTTATATCAAGAAACATCATGTAGCTACAATAGAGAAAGGGGGGGGGGGGGTGAATAAATAAATTCAGATAAAAATGTTTAATATTTTGACCTAGAAAATAGCGTACATATAGCATTTTTACAAACGTATCCAGACATATTTGCCCTGTTAATGTAGCCTACTATATGTTTGTGGGTAAGATCATGCCAAATAAGTAATAGGACAAATTTCTTAACATAATAATACTTATATTTGCGAACATAATTTTGTGAAAACAAGAATGTCTAAGCTCTGTAGGATCACACAGGTTTCTATAGAAATCCAAAAATTCCAAATAAATAAATCAATAAATACATAATAATAATGATAATACATTTTATTCATGCTGTGCATGTTGCATGAAATAATTTAGGAAAGTTTCGATAGCTTCCTGCCTCTCACCAAATGCATGCTGGGACAGCCTCCAGTCCCCCTGCGACCCTGACCAGGAATAAGATAATGGATGGATGGAAGTTTGGTTAGCATTGCTTTGGAATAGAGCTAGTTCATTTAGTGTGAGCTATGATAGGAAATATTGATAATTGTAACTTGGCCATATTTTGATATCAATTGATATTTGATATTTTGATTTTAAAGGCAGGACTAGTTTTTGCAAATTGTTATTAAAGACTTAGAGACAGTGCTTTGTAGGCTTGTCTTGTATGCATGAGTAACTTGGCATTTTTTACATTGAAAACATATTTTTGTTGAGATATCACTGATTTTTGGTAGCTAACTAATGATGATAATGCATGAAGATAATGACATCGACAGAGACATGCATACAGAATACATGCAGACTCCCACTGAAGACATTCATGTAACCATAACCCCCTCTACTGACTGAGAATGATAACATTTCTCCTATTACCGATAGCCCACAATTACATTAAAAAAGCTTGTAGATGAAATATGTATTTAATGTCTAATGAAATACAATGAACACCACCACCTGAGCTATGGATTCTGCAAAACATCTGCAGCATTGCATTAGCTGGCTGCACGTGTGTGTGCGCGCCCGTGTGTGTGTGTGTGTGTGTGTGTGTGTGTGTGTGTGTGTGTGTGTGTGTGTGTGTTAGCTTAAGCCTACTGCAGCGTGTTGGCTAGTCAGCCCTACTTTCCTCAAACTTTGGAATACTTCACATATATTAAAATACACTATCATATCTGTCTCTCTCTCTTATGTTCTCTATCACTCTCACGGCGAAACGGCAGCCGTCAACAGAGGCAAGCACCCCGGCATCTCAGGCATAAAATATATATACAGATCCTTTCCAAAAAATGAGAATATCATGGAAAAGTTATTTTTTTTCCATAATTCCATTCAAAAAGTGAAACTTTCATAGATTATAGATTCATTACACACAAAGTGAAATATTTCTAGCCTTTGTTTAATTTTTCATAATTTTGGCTTACAGCTCCAGAAAACCCCCAAAACAGTATTTCAAGAAATTAGAATAGTGTGTCGAAAATCAGCATTTACTTCAGTTATTTCAGAGAATGAATGTTTTAGACTGAGTGTCACACTCTAATCATCTAATTTACTCAAAACACCTACAAATTTTTTCTACAGGTGTGTCGTTAAATTGGACAGGTATCTCAGTTTGGTTCAGTATGGGGAAGACTGCTGACTTGCCAATTGGGCAGAAGACCATCATTGACACCCTCCAGAAGATGGGTAAGCCACAAAAGGTCATCGCTAAGGAGGCTGGCTGTTCACAGAGTGCAGTGTCCAAGCATATCAATAGAAAGTTTAGTGGAAGGGAAAAATGTGGCAGGAGAAGGTGAACAAGCAAAAGAGATGACCGTAGGCTTCAGCAGATTGTCAAGCAAAGACGAAATTTGGCGGAGATGCAAAGGGAGTGGACTGAGGCTGGAGTCAGTGCTTCAAAAACCACCACGTACAGAGTGTGACACTCAGTCTAAAACATTCATTCTCTGAAATAACTGAAGTAAATGCTGATTTTCGACACACTATTCTAATTTCTTGAAATACTGTTTTGGGGGTTTTCTGGAGCTGTAAGCCAAAATTATGAAAAATGAAACAAATAAAGGCTAGAAATATTTCACTTTGTGTGTAATGAATCTATAATCTATGAAAGTTTCACTTTTTGAATGGAATTATGGAAAAAAAAAAACTTTTCCATGATATTCAAATTTTTTGGAAAGGATCTGTATATATATATATATATATATATACACACACACATACTGTATATAAATGAAATGTAAATTGAAAATGTTAATTGAAAATAGCACAAAGAGACTGAAATGATGAAGTAATAAGGAATAAGTAAGGTTCTATAATAATTTGATTTAATTGGGCATTGATAAAGTTGTCCTCCATAGGAGGGGGGGGGGGGGGGGGGTAAGGCTAAAATATAAATGAAAATGATAAGCCAGTTACAGTAACGTAGTTTCACATGTACATAGAAAATAGCACAAAGAGACTGAAATGAGGGGGGTGGAGGTGGGTTTAAAATGTAATAAAATGATCTTATCCACTAATATACTGATTAGCCTATACTTCAGCTTTATATGAAAGCATCTCAAATCTCATCTAGGGCTTTGAAAAAAAATTAAAAATCTTCAAAATGTTCAGAAATTAAACATTTTATTTTCGAAAATGCCCTATGTGAGGTTGTGTAGAAATGCAGGAAATTTGTTTTAAAAGGCTCACATTTTTCTGGGGGAGGACCCCCTGACCCGCCGCTGTTTCATCCCCACCTTGTGCCCCACCAACATCTCTTCATGCCCCCCAAATCAAAGCAGTCTAGAAACGGTTCTGCTGTACACTCACACAAAAGAATAAAACTTAACCAAACAAACAAAAAAGAAAGAAATCTCCACCGCCACACACTCAGGACTCAAAGGCAATCCGCCCTCGCACACTCGTCTCTCATCAGATCTCTCGTTTAACCCAGGTGCGCTCAATATATACCTCAGGGAACCGAGCCCCCGCGTTCCCCTTACAATTACCCAATTCCCCAATGAGTACCATCCACTCATCCAATCATCCATTTGTCCAATCATTCACTCGATCCCCCAATCATTCAATCCGGCTCCGCAATTATCTCATCAACCACCGCAGGAACCCCACACATTCCCTCTCTCACTGAGGGAGACCGTGAACATGTTACACAAGAATTACTTTTTATTTGAGAACGATTTCTTTTTTCAGATACAGGGGACAGCAATGGCGGCTACATTTGCCCCGGATTACGATAATTTATTCATGGGCTATCTGGAACATAATCACATCCACTTTAATAATACTTTTGCCTCCAACGTACTGTTTTACCGCTGCTATATTGATGATATCTTTTTGATTTTTAATGGTACACAACCAGAATTGTCGTCTTTTCACAACTACATTAACACACTCTGTGATTCCATTAAATTTAGTATGGATTTAGCATTTAGATTCTTGATGCCCAAATATTTTGCAATGGGAACAGTCTGATCACATCTTTGTATGTTAAACCCACAGACAAAAATAGCCTTCTACATGCAAAAAGTTTCCATGAAGCTTCATTAAAACGATGCCTTCCTTACAGCCAGTTTCTATGGGTTAAACAAATTTGTACTAGATCTGATGATTTTGAGTTGGAGGCTAAGAAATTATATGACCAATTAATTTTAAGGGGATACTATCTTAAGCCCGTTCCTATATTAAAACTAAGCGGCAAACCTGATCACTTTGTATGTTGCACTACATTCACTCCCATCAGTAACCCACTCAAAGATGTGATCAGAAAGCATTGGCATGTACTGTCTGCTGATAATGTGGGACGGGATCTTTTTTCTAATTTACCTCTGTTTGTACATTCCAGAGCAAGAAATCTCACGGACTTGTTGGTACATGCGGATTTTGGTTCTACATACTTACCTGGACAGGGGGAGAGAATTAATGGCCCAAAAGGTTTTTTTCCATGTCTGTATTGCACTTTGTGTCACAATGGTAAAAAAGTTAATACATTCACAAGCTTCACAACTAGTAAACAATAGCTCGACCAAAGTCATCTATCTCCTTGCTTACCCATGGGGATTCCAATATCTCGGCAAGACTAATCGCCAACTTAGGATCCGCATTAATGAACATAGGAGTTTGATACGCAGGGGTGACCTTAAATCTCCTGTAGCTAGGCATTGCCTAGCGGCACAACATCCTGTTTCTATGCTTACTTATTGTGGCATAGACAGAGTGCATACAACACGTAGACACACTGAGTTGGAATCTAAATTATTACAGTGCGAGAGCAGATGTTTTTTTAACTCAAAACGGAGCATCCCCGGGTCTCAATGAGACTCTTAATTTGACATGTTTCCTTTAGTTCTCTCCCCCTGCCAAACTTTGTCTACATGTGCCCATGTGATTCATGGCTATACCAATTTCCAATGTCTACCTTTTCTCCAGTTGTTGACTGTGTATGTTCCAACTGCCTTTTGATCATTTGGGTTTGCCCTTTGATGTAAAAGTGTAATTTACTTCTGTTGGTATGATCTATCCATGTCTGGTACACTGTTAGAAATTTTACTTGTTTTAACAGTAATATTACTTTATTATGAACAGTACGTTGCTGTTCGTGCTGTATACAGCATGTTGCTGTAGATTTACAATAGGTTTTGTGTGAATTCTTCATGGCTAACAAAATATTACAGCAATCATCCTGTAATATCATTTACTGTAATCCAAAATACAGTTATATTCCTTCAGCGCGAAAATGGACCAATCAGCTAATCCTAACGTTAACTGATTATGTTTTTTGAAATCTTTGCTTGCCGCACAGCCAGTTCAAGGTGAAATGAATCATCGATTTTTGTACGTTAGGAGTTTTAGTTTTTGAGAAGAATACCCTGGGTAAACTAATTAATTTATTGAGTTTATATGACCTTATTTTAATTAATTCTGTTTTGAACAAGGTAACGTTAGCAAGCTATGTTCGCTAACTTCACCGTTAGCTACGTTATTCTAAATTGTTAGATAGCAAGCTATTGTCAGTTAATATCAACGTAGTTAGCAAATTGTTTGGATTATATTAATATTAAAGTGGGAAAGCGGCTATGTAGTTTCTAGAGTTTCGTATTGGGTTGGATTAAAATGTAACGTTAACGTTATTCTATCGGGTTGCGATTCATGTGTGTAGGCTAACGTTAGCCTTACTCCCTCCTGTTGGGAGGTGTCACGTTATAGCCATCGGCTAACTTTACTAACGTTACACTTCCAGCGAGTTAGAAATTTTAATTAAACCGTAGTATGCTTAACTTAGCTAGATTTTAATATTACCCTCTGGATATCCCTTATTGTCCCTCTGGATATTTAATTATGTTATGGTAGGAATTTTGTACCTTATTTACGTGCAACGTTTAACGTTAGCTAGTGCTATGTTGGTTTGCTGCTAAAGTGCCTGCGTCTTTAGCTAGTTTAGAAGTTCCATGATGTGGGTGCGTGATTTCATGAATTGTAGGCTACAGGGTTCAAGCAAAGTGCATGTCAATGTTTAGTCTATTGAGTATCTGTACTGCCATTAGGTGGATAAGTTCTTCAGACTTACTGTTTTATAATTGTGACCTTTTCTTTAACTGGGCATAAAATGCTGCTGTAAAATGCTGTTGTAGCCAGTAGAAATGGTTGCTTATTTGGGTTTATCCAATAACGTGACGTTATAGGGGCGAATTATTTGAATTAATTCCGTTTTGAACAAGGTGTTGAAGGTGATGGTGGCTGAGTGAGTGCTGCCAAGCCTTATCTAGATAGCAAGCAATTGTATTGTAGTTGACAATGTTATTTTCTGTTTGTTTTAGTTTTTTTCTGTTCAGTTATGCTGGGAAAATATATTGATAGATCAAAGGTATTGGCTATTAAACTAACATTTCCCAGTTATTTATTTTTCATAAATGGCACTTTTTCTACGTTCACACAGTACTCTAGTTTTGCTAAATAAAGCAGATGTTTCAGCTAGAAAAAACAATGTATTAATGCTTTTAGGAGTATTTAAATAACTTAATTGAAAATGAATTGCTAATTTCAATAACATGATTAAAATAATAGACAATTTACCACCGTTGAATGAAATGAGTTGACATCTTACGGAGTTGACAATGTTATTTTCTCATGTCATGGCATAGTGAGTTGACATTTCTATTTTTCTTGGTTAATTTGTATACATGAATATATTCCATATACACTGTGTGGAATTGTTAAATAAAATTGCTTTTTAATACATTCAAGGTGTAAAGTGTACTTTTTCTTGACACTGGTACATTCTGTATTTCATCTTCTGTGTCTTCTGTACTTTAGATGGCTAACTTTAAATGCAGTAATCCTGTGATTTCAATACAGACTCGAGTTGCTGTAATATGGGTTACAGTAATCATGCAGTATAAACTACAGTAGAGTCAACAGTTGCTGTAATATTGATTACAGTAATGCTGTCAGACAGTACAGCACTTTGCTGTAATATGGAATACAGTAACGCTGTCGACAGTACTGTATTTCATTATACAGCATGGGGAAAAGGTATTGTAAATGAACTACAGTAACTTTGCTGTTAAATTAATTACAGCACCTTGCTGGCTAATTGTTGCCAGCAACTTACTGTAATTTTAACAACATTTTTCTATCAGTGTATGTATGTATAGCTGGATTCTGATTCTGATAATTTATCTAAGTATGATGACTTTCCGAAGAACACTAATTGAATCAATCATGTCTCTGAAAAGGATTCTATTCAGTCAATTAGTATACCTACTTCACCTGCTGCCAATTTAGACTGGTATCTGGTTGTACCATATTCCCAATGTCTACCTTTTCTCCAGTTGTTGATGGCATATGTTCCAACTACCTTTTGATCTGCCCTTTGATGCAAAAGTGTAATTTATACCTGTCAATATAATCTATTCATGTCTAAGATGTATGTATATTGTAAGCTTGCTTTTGATAATTTAATTAAGTATGATGACTAAGTATTACCTGTGTTTTCTGAACCTACGCACCTGTGGTAACCTTTTTGACATTGGCGCAGACTCAATTTCTTCTATATATTTCTTGTCTCAAAATAAATGTATTATAACTGGTGAGCTAGGCCAGGTTATCAGCGGTTATATACCGTTACTGCTTATTTTACGTGAGCCTACCTGCCACAACTATTACAAGACAGGGAGAGCTTTTACCATTGGCATGTCTAATGATCATATAGACAGTCGGGGCAGAATTTCCTGCAGTCATGGACCCTTTCGCTCCAATGCACTTGCGTTGGTTGCAAAAAATACAATGGCAGCGCCCTGGTTTTGGCTATTTTGGGCTCCATGTGCCACTGTGCCCAAGCCATAGAACATGAATGTGTGACGTCAATCACTTCGTCCATATTTTTCTACGGTCTATGCATCATTTATAGTACTGTACTTTTATGAGGCCAACAGCAATGTGTTATGGCCACTCGGTGGGGCCGACAACAAAATTGGAGACAACACAGGCGTTTACAAAATTATCACCAAATTTATTAAATAAAGAAAGAATACAAATAAATAAAAAGCATGAAGTCAGGTTGAAGTGCAGGTGGTGGATGTAGTCAGTAAAAGGAAAAAGAAATATAAGGCCCAAACAGGTCCTCGTGGGAATGGAAAAAACCCCCCCTTTGGTTCAAGGACGCAATCTCTTGAAAGCGAGGTTCAGGTGATCAACATCAGGGAGACTAATTAGCTCAAAAGAAGGAAAGGATACACCCATTTACATCTCTCCACCACTGTCTGCTGTACACCTAAATGAAAACAAAGCACCCAGCAAGAGGGGGGGGAGAAGAGAGGGACATGCAGCATAACAAATGCCACTTAACATTCTGCAGGCAGACACTAACCATATACCTGGTGGAAGAAAAGCTGTCTCAACTGGAGACACCAGCAAAGGTGTGCTACCCATTGTTAAACAGTCTTCAACTCGCCATCCAGAAGAGATTTGGTCACATGAAGAGAGACCTGGAGCTGATTGCTGCCATTCTCCTCCCAAAATTCAAGACTAAGTGGACAGTCAAGGATCACATCGTAAGGATGGATATGTTTTCTATTTTAATTCCATGAATTCACTTCCTGAATTGAAATTCCTATTCATAATTGAGAAAAGGCCCTATTTTTAAAAAAATGTCCTGATAGATTTACAGTCAATATTCCACAGAAAAATACAATACATTTACAAATCTCAAAGATTTTTAAGAGTTATGGAACTGGAACAAGGGAAGTTAAATTTTCAGTACACCTCCTGAATTGATGGACTCAAAATAGAATTGGCCTAAACCATGTCAATCAAAGAACAACAAAGTTATGATGTTGCCTTTTGTAATACATGCAAAGCTTTAATCATCAGTATTATTTTTATTTTGGCCATTTTAAATGAATGGACTACATTCAAAACCACATATTGAAATGGAGGATCCAGATGTCAGTCCCTCAGAGGATGACTTCTCCTACATGAAAGCAAGACAGAGCCAACCTGGAGAATTGGGTGGTTATATTGCGTGCTCCTCTCAAGGTGGACCTTCTACACTAATTTCCTGCACTCAAGAAGCTGTCACTGAGGATCAACACTCCTCTGCCTGTGTATGCTGCATGAGAATGACTATTCAGTTGTGCAGGGCTTATCTTTACCAGGAAAATAATTACACTGGGCAGTAAAAACTTTGAAAATCAGCTTCTCCTCAAGTTCAAGAAGTTCATGAATCAGACCTAACTTGGACTGTACTGCAATGGACCAGGGGTAGTTCAGGGACTATCTTGGGGCTTATCAGAGCCTACATGTGTTGTCTGTAGTTGGATTGGAGGAATATTTGTGTTTACATGCTCTTTAAATGTTTCATGAGAAAAACTAACTTGTCTGCCTTTTGATCATGAACCAAGGAGGACAGGGCCTAAAATGTAAAAAAACATTTTTTTAAATGAACTTCCTGTACTAATCAAATCATTATTTATTATAATCTTTGTAAGAGTAACTACTCTTACGCGAGTACATTTTTTCTGTACTCTACCCACCCCTGTGTAGGCCTAAGCTTATTGCTTGCCAATTTGTATTCTGAAACACAGTATAAAATAAATAGTTTTGTTCACTGCAAAGGTTGCTCTTCTGTTCTTTTATAATATTTGACAGAGCCCAGTTGAGCACCTTTCCGCTCGTATTTCTAATTCAAGCACAACCACACCATCTATACTTAGCAAACTCTGATGCACACATAGTATAGTTCCTATTAATCACAAGTCATGCTTTCTGAAAATGTATTTATTTATCAAAAATATTTATTGCATATCTTTAATCCACATCAATAAATTAGGCCCATCCCATTGTTGCAATGTTCAACGAGTGTATACACTAAACAGATCACTAAGACACTTGCAGCCAGCTGCAGAAAGACTGTAGTACCACAGTTTACCAGAGGTGTTGCATAATAAGGCAGGGTAAACCCTCTTCCTGCGTGGCATTATAGCCAACTTTGGGTGGACTCACAAATCTCCACTTGCACAATACTGATGTAGTTCTGTTACCTATAGCATAGCATAACTTTTCCTCCTTGTTGTGAGTAGTTGGGATGTTTTCAATCAACTTTGTTTGCTATACAGATTATGTTAGTGTCTTCTCCCTCTTCCCACTGTCCTTTGGCAAATAACAATGCTGGACCCTAAATACAATTCTCCCAGCAGCTACAATGCCAGCAAATCAGCATGCTGGAAGCCAAATGGTTTTCTCAGAATGGCTAAACTGCTAGCCAGTTACCATGCCGGGGCTCAAATGGCATCTTCCGAATGGCTACACTGCCAACAACTCACCAATGCCGGACCCCAAGTAGAGTCCACTGTATGGCTACACTGCCAGCCAATACTATACTGGGCCCCTAATGGAATCTTTTCAATGGCCACTCTGCTCGGTAATCACCATGTCGGAACCCAAATGGTATCCTCTGAATGGCTACGCTGCCAAACAAACATCGTGTCAGACCCCAAATAGAATCATCTGTATGGCTACACTGCCAGCCAGTCACCATGCTGGACCCAAAATGGTATCTTCTGTATGGCTACACTGCCAGCCAATGACAATTTTGGACCCCAAATGGCATCCTTTGAATGGTTACTCTGCTAGCTAATCACCTTGTCGGACCCCAATCTGTATAGCTACACCGCCTGCCAATCACCATGCCAGACCCAAAATTGAATGCTCTATATGGATACACTGCCAGCCAATCACCACGTCGGACCCAAAATGGCATCTTCTGTATGGCTACACTGGCAGCCAATCGCGATGTCAGACCCGAAATAGCATTCTCTCTATGGCTACACTGCCAGCTAATCACCATGTCAGACCTGAAATGGCATCCTCTGAAAGGGTAAATAGCCAACCAATCACCACATCAGACAAAAAATGGCACCCCCTAAATGGCTACATTGTTAGACAGTCACTATGCTGGACCAGAAATAAAGGCCTTCATCTTAATAGCTAGCTGCCAGCTAATCACCAAGCGGGATCCTAGTGCAACCATGCAGTTCAGATACTCTCTTCTGCCTAAAGAAGATTACAACAGAGATGTGTTGCAGAATAACACACTGAGTGAAAGTGGCTATAGTCATTGTTGTCCTCCTTCCTGCACCAGGTTCTCTTATAAAATATAATTTCTTTTGGAAACCCCTCCTGAATTGACATTACAGCAATGCGACAGGGTGAATGTGGTGAAAATCTATCTACAGTCTGGATTTGCTCTTGAGAGGGCGAAAAACCACAAAACATCTCCCGTCAGCTTTGCCGAATTAGCTAGCTGTCTGCTGGATGCAAAGGATAAAAGTGGATAAAAATTCCCTCTCTGCTCCACAAATGGCAACAAAAGTATAACTTTAAGAGCAAATACTGCTGTATGTCTGTGAATGTCTAATTTTAGTGAAGGTTGGTCCTGCAAATTATAGACTAACATCTAATGGGCTACACAAAGGACTTTCTGCATTCTGTAAAATGGCCAGCCTTCCAGCAGTCAGCCCTTCACAGTAGTATTTTTGGAATTTGCTTGTTGACAGAAGTGACTAAAATTAATGTATAGTATGGTATCACCTTAACGGCAAAAGAGAGCAGTTAACTTGAGAGCATAATTCCCCTTGCTCACTTACAGATGTGCTCTTCTTGCACTCAAAACTCGGTCCGCATACTCAGATTTGCCGTGCTTGCTTACAGATCTTTTTTGCCACACACAAAACTACGTCCTCTTGTTTACAGATTTTTTTCCACTGCAAAATTACTGCCAAAGGTCCAGCCAATAAAAATGAGCCACAAATGCACTTGAATCTAACTGGCCATCTTTTTTGACTAATCCAATCTTTTTTGGGTCATTTTTTCCAGAAAAACATACATAATTGTGCCAACTTGAATCACATGTTGGTTAAAATCTTACTCCCGATATGGGCATAGTGTATGTAGGCTACGTGCATGTTTCTTTGAAATCGTTGCGACCAGGACAGTTGTGGAAAGGCAAACCTAACTTAGGTGGCTAAGGTTGCCTATCATGGGTTTTGGCAGTCCTTTTTTCCTCTGTGGTCGCTCGCCGCCGTAGCAGCGCAAGGGCGCCCTCGGCTTACCTTTTCATTCCGTTCCGGGTTTTCGCTCTTCCTTTTACTCAGCCGTCTCATCTGTGATGAGTTACCTGCCGGCTATTTAAGCTCCGTGCTTCCTGCTTCCGGTGCTTCTGTATTGCATTACATTTGATACAAAGCCGGTAAGGTATAGGTTGTAGGTGCTTTCGGAGACCACTTTGCCCCATCGCTTTGCTTTGGAGTAACGCGGGACTTGCTGATTGTGCATTAAAGTTCTTTAGGATATTCCTTCTCTTCTGCATTTTCTGTCTTTCGTTGTGGTTTTCTTTTCCAAGTTCCGCTAAGGCAGTTTTGCCTTTACCTTTTGTTTTTCTTTCTACCTCTCTCCGCCTGCTTTCTGTTTAGAGAGCGAGAGGTCTTTTCTGTTCTTTATCTTTGTATTTACTCGAGCCTACGAGTGTTTCGCCCAGTATCCGGGTCGCTTTCTGTTATCATTTATTTTCGTTCACCTCCCCTTAGTTTCCTCTCTTATTGTGAGAGCGTGAGGTGAATCCTTCCCTTTCTATTTCTCGTGCTACGAGTTAGCTAGTTACCACACAAATTAGGTTTCTGGCTAATAATATGAATTTAGTAGCCGATATAACTTTTGCATATTCACTAACTTAATGTTAGTTACTTCCTAGCTAGCTAGGGGAACAAACCATTTCCAGCAGCTAGCTTGTATCTGAGATGTTGTTTATTCAATCAAAGATTTGTCTAGCCTGTCTATTTAACGTTACATAATTGGCCATTGATGATTTCAGAAGATATAGTTAGTTTGGGTAAATGTATGGTCGGTCATTGCGGACGCCCATGGAGCCATCTCAATAAGTTTTCTAACTATTCTCTATATTTTTCCCAGCTAGTTACTTCTTACCAAGAAGATTTAATTGGTCAAACAAGATGGCCAGTTAGATTTGGGCTAATTTCCAGCAAATTCTTATTGGGTGGACTTTTGGCAGTAATGTTGCAGCTGATAAAACATCTGTAAGCCATGGGACATAGTTTTCAGTGACAGTCCATAAACGAGCAAGGGAAATTCTGCTCTCAAATTAATTTCTTACGTGCTTGAACTATTGCTGTTAAAGTGACGCCATAACGTAGCCCATTGTGTGTCAATATTAGATGGGGTGCATCCACACACTGTTCACTGGTGTCTTAGGAGGACTGGTGGAGCCAGGGGTGGAACTGCAGCTGTTCCAGGTTGGTCCGGTCTTCTGCTCTGGGCCTCAAACAACAACGAACAAAGTCCTTGAACCCTATTAGAAAGAAACACAGAAAAATTTGACTGGATGAAGACAGAGGGAATGTCCAAATGCAGCTCTTGCCTCTCCTTGCTGGCTTCCCACCTGCTGACACGTCCCCATGGAACTTCACTTGCCGCATTTTCTTGCTGGTGAAAGTTTCGAAGGGAAGTCTGCCGCAAACAATGTTGTACAGCGTAACACCCACTGACCACACAGTCCCAGGACCTGCCAGGAATTTCTTTTTTTGAAACCACTCTGGTGGCAGGAAGCAAGGTGTCCCTGATGGAGAGACAAGAGAAAAATTAGACGCCGGGTGGTATTTCAGTTACGTTCCGTTAAGATTTTTTACAGTTCATACTGAGAAAGACAACAAAGCATTGATGCTACATTTCATATACAATTTAACCAAAGTGTAAAGCTAAACAGGAGGCCATTTTTCAAAATTCATCAGTCTCGTGCTTACTCCAGAGTTTTCAAACACCTATTAGATGCAACTGTTCTCTCTCACTGACCTGAGAATTCTTCGTATGGGGTGTGCTTCAGTGGGTCCCCACACCCAAAATCAATCAGTTTAATCTCTTGTGTTTCTGGCTGGATAAGGATGTTCTCAGGTTTCACATCACGGTGCACAACCCCACAGTCATGGCAATGCTGCAGTGCCCCCAGCAACTGCTGTGCTATATTACGCGCCTGGTCCTCGTTCAGGGCACCCCCCTGTTCTTGGCAGTACTCAAAGAGGTCCTGGCAGGGGTTTGGGCGCTCCATTGCCATCACATATGATGCTGGTCTATCGAACCAGTCATAGAGCTTCAGAATGTTTGGATGGGTTGAAGGGGTGTTCACCATCTTGAACAGTCCGACCTCTCTGGGCATTGGATCTTCCAATCCTGGCTGTTGGGACAAGTTGGCAGAAGTAGCATTGTGTTGAGAGCTCACGTGCTTGGTATAATGGCCAAGCAACAAGCGGCCATCGCTGTGTCATAACATGCCATCACGCTAAATCAGCATGTATCATGGCTAGGTGAGTGAAGTGCTAGAAAAAGTATACTGTTTTTGATAACTTTTTGACATTATTTGTGCGACTGTCCCTTTACATATACCTCGTTTTGACAAACTCTGTCAGGCCTGCCTCCTTTAGCCAGACAAATATATTTGCCGGGAATAAACAGAAGATAATGGCAAGGAAGGCTTATCTTCCCTTTATTAGCTAAGTCAGAATTTTGTAACTCATGAAACAACCTCAGGTTGGGAGAACGAAAACCTCAACCATGTAATTGATGTTCTAGTCCTCCCTGCCTGAGATTCTGTTTCATGAGATAATTATGGAAGACTTTACCAGATTGAGTTCCTCCTCTTCATCCTTTCTAACATATTTGAGGGCGACCTTAAAAAAATACATGGTGTATGTGAGAAAGATGCAGTTGATTTCAAAAACACACAGTGCTTTGTGACAATAAAGATAAAGGGAAAATGCCTTAATGTGTAATAATAGGTTTACTATACAATTAAAAAGTGCATTAATAAGATATGAGATATGAAAACCCAAGAGAACAAGCAAAATAATTAAAAATTGAGAAAACAACTTGGGCAGACAAAGCAAAAGCAGACAAAGGTCAATGTGTTGATACATAGTCGAGTTGAGGATGCCGAAGCTGATTGTGGCAAAAGAGCATTGGAAAATTAGTGTCTTACCGGCAATCCATCAGATAAGCGGGTCCCTGCATAGACGGAGCCATATCCTCCTTGCCCAAGCAACTCTCGTTTACTGTAATATTTGCCAACACATGCTAAAACACAGACCAGGTAGATATTAGTTCAGCATGATATGCTGGCTTTACTATATTGATTTCACTTTTTAGTATTGCACATTAAACCACATCACAGTATCATGTATTCTGTGCCATAAATAATGCTAAATAATTAGAAAAACTTGTCTTCAAAACAAGTTTCCACTCAAATCTCCAAACAAAAGCTGAACTATTCATTTTATACATTTGGGTCAAAATATATTCATGAGCAAAATGCAACTTTTATGTTATTGTCATTTCAGTGCATTCATTTTAACCGTCTTCAAGACATATTTCAATGTCTAAACACACAGACCTACGCACCTGGGTTAAAGATATATATATTAAAAAAAATTTGTGGACATCTAATTCAAGGCGCAGCTCTACTACTGCTCCTACTTAAACACACATCATGAAATATTTAATGACAAACATTTTGTGAAGTAATGACCTCTTGAAAAACAAATATACAGGATACCTGGGTTTGAGAGTGAATATTAATGGGGTTCTAAGCAATAATATATTTTTCAATGGATAGTGATATTATATCTATGATGCATAAGTAAAATAAATTGATCATGCTTAACTGCCTGTGAGAAAGCAATGCTGTTGTGCAGTAGTGCCAGATCTGCTGTCCTAACCTTTCCAGATTTTCTTCACACGTTTGGCTTTCAAGTTGTAGGATTTGTCCCCGTTGGTCTGGGGGCTATCTTCCTCACGCTTTCTCTTATTCGCTGGTTCCTCTGATTCTACCACACAGGGCAGCATTGATCTCTTCTGCCCTAAATTTGTGCATATCTCATTAGTTTCCTCATCTATCCTCTTTGTGGTGAGACATACAGGAAAAAGAATCCAGTCAACTACTAGTTTTCTTGAGTTTTGTGCAGAAAAAAAATAGCGCTACCAATAAAGGAGGAGAACACTTGCAACAGACCAAGGAAATCTCTTAATTATTTAGGTCAATATTGTCAATATATTAGAGAATAATTATGTCAATATACACTGCCTGGCCAAAAAAAAAGTCGCACACTAATATTTCGTTGGACCGCCTTTAGCTTTGATTACGTCGTGGCACTGTTTCGGCAACGTGGCATTGTTTTTATGCAACGTCACAACATTTATTTTCATCCAGAGTTGCATACATTTTTGGCTGAGATATTGACGACGGGAGAGTCGAACCACTCCGTAAAGTCTTCTCCAGCACATCCCAAAGACTTTCAATGGGGTTACGGTCAGGACTCTGGTGGCCAATTCATGTGTGAAAATGATTCCTCATGTTCCCTGAACCACTCCTTCACAATTTGAGCCCGATGAATCTTGGCATTGTCGTCCTGGAATATGCCCATTGATGGGATAACCTGGTCATTCAGTATATTCTGGTACTCAGCTGACTTCATTTTATTGCTGCATAACATTGCTGAGCCTAGACCTGACCAATTGAAGCAACCCCAGATCATAACACTGCCTCCAGAGGCTTGTACAGTGGGCACTATGCATGACGGGTGCAACAGTGACTTTTTTTTTGGCCAGGCAGTGTAGGTAAGGTTGTTAAAGCAACACAGGGTAAAACAACTGTTGAAATCAATGTTTCCAAAAAAAAGGCAGCAGAAGTGGCCTGTTGTTTATAACCAACGTTTTGACCAACATCCTAATATTTGATATATCAGCTTGAACCACCAGATCAAAATAAACATGTGCAGGATTTATATTCAATACATCATTGTAGTCTATATGAGTGCCTTCAGCCTGGTAAAACTGTAGCCAATTTTCTGGATTGAACAACGGGTGTAAATAGTCCTGGAGCGTAACTATTTTGCAAAACCTGAGAATATTTTGCGGTAGCCTATGTCATTACAATTCGTAAGCATGGAAATCATCATCATAAACACAGTGCTGCATCTTGCATGGTTAACAACATGATTTTAGGTCGGACTGAACACACCACGGAGGCTACACCAAAGAAATGAGATGAAAAACTTTCCAATTTGTTTATCACTAGAGGGCAGGCGAGTAGGATTATGGGAAACATAGCCTAAACTAAACGTTCTGCGCAATATAGGCTGCTTATGACCATGCGACACCAATCAGCATTGCACTCAGTGCCTGTGTGCTCTCAAAAACCCTGGCGTATGAGGTAACTTGATTATTATATCCTCATACGACAGGGTTTTGCATTTCCATAGGTGATTTCACACTTCTGTCTCGCTTCTTCTTGGTTTATTTGGCTGTTAAGCTAACCTTGTCGAAGATCGTAGGGGCCACGATAGCAGGGTCTTGAGCCACAGAAGCCCAAGTTATCGCCATGGGTCTGGCTGCTTCCCTGTTCTGGTCCGCAAATCTCCAAGGCTAAATAGAATAAATTGTTCCATTAACCACCAATTAAATATTTAACAAATTAGAACCGATAACATTAGTAGCTACACATAAGTTAGTTATCACGTACTTTATAACATGGATAATGGAATATGGTCAATTCTATACCCAAGGAATCATTAAAATATGTAGCCTATGACCTTGTATGAACATTAATTTTATTAATTCTTACTTGATATCTTCCTCTTAGACATTTTCAATCCTCTCAGTGAAAACAATCAAGTGAATGACTGATAAGCAAGCAATCGCTCAAATGAGTAGGCTAATGTCACTGTTAAAGGGTATTGAGTTTGATTGTTTTCCCGTTATAAGTATTCTTACAGAATTTTTGTTCTGTGACGTAGGCCAATTGAAAACACAACCAATCAACGAGTGACCTATTTGGAATATCAGAAATAGCTCATCCTGTCGCCTACGGGAATGTTTTTCAATTACGCCACAGAGGGAAAATTATGTAAGAGTAGGCTATTATAATCTATTGATCTACTAATTTTCTACTAACCAATCTGCGTTGCACAAGCCTAGGCCAATATTTTCTCATCCTTGGCCACTTAGCCAGTAAATTGAAAACGATGGGCAAGCTATTGCTCAGAATAGTGCATCTAGCTCCTTTGCTGGATAAATAAGTGCATTTTTCATGCTATCAAAATCTAAATGTTAACAAAAGCAAACAGTTATTGAATTCTTAACCAATTATTTGTAAGATATTATGATTTCTTTAATGATTCAATAGACAATAATACGTCCATAGAAAGCACACCGGTCCGTGTAACGCTTAGCTGTCGATTTGATTTCCTTATGTATATATATATCACATTGAAAATTGGCTTCAATATTTTAAATATAAAACTCGTTTTTCTAATTTTCTGATTTACCGTTTGTCTTTTGAAAGTTGCATTGTTGACGTGGGTGGGAAAACCGAGGAAATTGTTTCTAATATCAACAACGATCAATGGACGGGCGATAACGTCACCAAAAATATTCTTTCTTACTGGTCACTGGGGCTTTAATTAGCCTTTTACTTTTATGGTGCAGGATAAGTGCAACTGATAAGCCGGCGGTGGTAGCCTAAATGAGAAGCCGTCTATTTATTCGCCGAGGCTGGTAAACTCATGTGCCTAGTTTAGCAGCCCACTGGATTTGCAACTGACCTGGCTGGTCACCAGCATTCCTAGGCTGGTCACTCGCATACCTAGCCTGACAACCCACTGGATTAGCGATTTATTTATTTACCATTTCTGAATTAGGCTAATTTATCATCTCTGTTGCATTTTCAGTTTGAGTCTGCAGCTATCCACGAGGCAACAGCCGAATTAGCTAGCTGTCTGCTGGATGCAAAGGATAAAAGTGGATAAAAATTCCCTCTCTGCTCCACAAATGGCAACAAAAGTATAACTTTAAGAGCAAATACTGCTGTATGTCTGTGAATGTCTAATTTTAGTGAAGGTTGGTCCTGCAAATTATAGACTAACATCTAATGGGCTACACAAAGGACTTTCTGCATTCTGTAAAATGGCCAGCCTTCCAGCAGTCAGCCCTTCACAGTAGTATTTTTGGAATTTGCTTGTTGACAGAAGTGACTAAAATTAATGTATAGTATGGTATCACCTTAACGGCAAAAGAGAGCAGTTAACTTGAGAGCATAATTCCCCTTGCTCACTTACAGATGTGCTCTTCTTGCACTCAAAACTCGGTCCGCATACTCAGATTTGCCGTGCTTGCTTACAGATCTTTTTTGCCACACACAAAACTACGTCCTCTTGTTTACAGATTTTTTTCCACTGCAAAATTACTGCCAAAGGTCCAGCCAATAAAAATGAGCCACAAATGCACTTGAATCTAACTGGCCATCTTTTTTGACTAATCCAATCTTTTTTGGGTCATTTTTTCCAGAAAAACATACATAATTGTGCCAACTTGAATCACATGTTGGTTAAAATCTTACTCCCGATATGGGCATAGTGTATGTAGGCTACGTGCATGTTTCTTTGAAATCGTTGCGACCAGGACAGTTGTGGAAAGGCAAACCTAACTTAGGTGGCTAAGGTTGCCTATCATGGGTTTTGGCAGTCCTTTTTTCCTCTGTGGTCGCTCGCCGCCGTAGCAGCGCAAGGGCGCCCTCGGCTTACCTTTTCATTCCGTTCCGGGTTTTCGCTCTTCCTTTTACTCAGCCGTCTCATCTGTGATGAGTTACCTGCCGGCTATTTAAGCTCCGTGCTTCCTGCTTCCGGTGCTTCTGTATTGCATTACATTTGATACAAAGCCGGTAAGGTATAGGTTGTAGGTGCTTTCGGAGACCACTTTGCCCCATCGCTTTGCTTTGGAGTAACGCGGGACTTGCTGATTGTGCATTAAAGTTCTTTAGGATATTCCTTCTCTTCTGCATTTTCTGTCTTTCGTTGTGGTTTTCTTTTCCAAGTTCCGCTAAGGCAGTTTTGCCTTTACCTTTTGTTTTTCTTTCTACCTCTCTCCGCTTGCTTTCTGTTTAGAGAGCGAGAGGTCTTTTCTGTTCTTTATCTTTGTATTTACTCGAGCCTACGAGTGTTTCGCCCAGTATCCGGGTCGCTTTCTGTTATCATTTATTTTCGTTCACCTCCCCTTAGTTTCCTCTCTTATTGTGAGAGCGTGAGGTGAATCCTTCCCTTTCTATTTCTCGTGCTACGAGTTAGCTAGTTACCACACAAATTAGGTTTCTGGCTAATAATATGAATTTAGTAGCCGATATAACTTTTGCATATTCACTAACTTAATGTTAGTTACTTCCTAGCTAGCTAGGGGAACAAACCATTTCCAGCAGCTAGCTTGTATCTGAGATGTTGTTTATTCAATCAAAGATTTGTCTAGCCTGTCTATTTAACGTTACATAATTGGCCATTGATGATTTCAGAAGATATAGTTAGTTTGGGTAAATGTATGGTCGGTCATTGCGGACGCCCATGGAGCCATCTCAATAAGTTTTCTAACTATTCTCTATATTTTTCCCAGCTAGTTACTTCTTACCAAGAAGATTTAATTGGTCAAACAAGATGGCCAGTTAGATTTGGGCTAATTTCCAGCAAATTCTTATTGGGTGGACTTTTGGCAGTAATGTTGCAGCTGATAAAACATCTGTAAGCCATGGGACATAGTTTTCAGTGACAGTCCATAAACGAGCAAGGGAAATTCTGCTCTCAAATTAATTTCTTACGTGCTTGAACTATTGCTGTTAAAGTGACGCCATAACGTAGCCCATTGTGTGTCAATATTAGATGGGGTGCATCCACACACTGTTCACTGGTGTCTTAGGAGGACTGGTGGAGCCAGGGGTGGAACTGCAGCTGTTCCAGGTTGGTCCGGTCTTCTGCTCTGGGCCTCAAACAACAACGAACAAAGTCCTTGAACCCTATTAGAAAGAAACACAGAAAAATTTGACTGGATGAAGACAGAGGGAATGTCCAAATGCAGCTCTTGCCTCTCCTTGCTGGCTTCCCACCTGCTGACACGTCCCCATGGAACTTCACTTGCCGCATTTTCTTGCTGGTTAAAGTTTCGAAGGGAAGTCTGCCGCAAACAATGTTGTACAGCGTAACACCCACTGACCACACAGTCCCAGGACCTGCCAGGAATTTCTTTTTTTGAAACCACTCTGGTGGCAGGAAGCAAGGTGTCCCTGATGGAGAGACAAGAGAAAAATTAGACGCCGGGTGGTATTTCAGTTACGTTCCGTTAAGATTTTTTACAGTTCATACTGAGAAAGACAACAAAGCATTGATGCTACATTTCATATACAATTTAACCAAAGTGTAAAGCTAAACAGGAGGCCATTTTTCAAAATTCATCAGTCTCGTGCTTACTCCAGAGTTTTCAAACACCTATTAGATGCAACTGTTCTCTCTCACTGACCTGAGAATTCTTCGTATGGGGTGTGCTTCAGTGGGTCCCCACACCCAAAATCAATCAGTTTAATCTCTTGTGTTTCTGGCTGGATAAGGATGTTCTCAGGTTTCACATCACGGTGCACAACCCCACAGTCATGGCAATGCTGCAGTGCCCCCAGCAACTGCTGTGCTATATTACGCGCCTGGTCCTCGTTCAGGGCACCCCCCTGTTCTTGGCAGTACTCAAAGAGGTCCTGGCAGGGGTTTGGGCGCTCCATTGCCATCACATATGATGCTGGTCTATCGAACCAGTCATAGAGCTTCAGAATGTTTGGATGGGTTGAAGGGGTGTTCACCATCTTGAACAGTCCGACCTCTCTGGGCATTGGATCTTCCAATCCTGGCTGTTGGGACAAGTTGGCAGAAGTAGCATTGTGTTGAGAGCTCACGTGCTTGGTATAATGGCCAAGCAACAAGCGGCCATCGCTGTGTCATAACATGCCATCACGCTAAATCAGCATGTATCATGGCTAGGTGAGTGAAGTGCTAGAAAAAGTATACTGTTTTTGATAACTTTTTGACATTATTTGTGCGACTGTCCCTTTACATATACCTCGTTTTGACAAACTCTGTCAGGCCTGCCTCCTTTAGCCAGACAAATATATTTGCCGGGAATAAACAGAAGATAATGGCAAGGAAGGCTTATCTTCCCTTTATTAGCTAAGTCAGAATTTTGTAACTCATGAAACAACCTCAGGTTGGGAGAACGAAAACCTCAACCATGTAATTGATGTTCTAGTCCTCCCTGCCTGAGATTCTGTTTCATGAGATAATTATGGAAGACTTTACCAGATTGAGTTCCTCCTCTTCATCCTTTCTAACATATTTGAGGGCGACCTTAAAAAAATACATGGTGTATGTGAGAAAGATGCAGTTGATTTCAAAAACACACAGTGCTTTGTGACAATAAAGATAAAGGGAAAATGCCTTAATGTGTAATAATAGGTTTACTATACAATTAAAAAGTGCATTAATAAGATATGAGATATGAAAACCCAAGAGAACAAGCAAAATAATTAAAAATTGAGAAAACAACTTGGGCAGACAAAGCAAAAGCAGACAAAGGTCAATGTGTTGATACATAGTCGAGTTGAGGATGCCGAAGCTGATTGTGGCAAAAGAGCATTGGAAAATTAGTGTCTTACCGGCAATCCATCAGATAAGCGGGTCCCTGCATAGACGGAGCCATATCCTCCTTGCCCAAGCAACTCTCGTTTACTGTAATATTTGCCAACACATGCTAAAACACAGACCAGGTAGATATTAGTTCAGCATGATATGCTGGCTTTACTATATTGATTTCACTTTTTAGTATTGCACATTAAACCACATCACAGTATCATGTATTCTGTGCCATAAATAATGCTAAATAATTAGAAAAACTTGTCTTCAAAACAAGTTTCCACTCAAATCTCCAAACAAAAGCTGAACTATTCATTTTATACATTTGGGTCAAAATATATTCATGAGCAAAATGCAACTTTTATGTTATTGTCATTTCAGTGCATTCATTTTAACCGTCTTCAAGACATATTTCAATGTCTAAACACACAGACCTACGCACCTGGGTTAAAGATATATATATTTAAAAAAATTTGTGGACATCTAATTCAAGGCGCAGCTCTACTACTGCTCCTACTTAAACACACATCATGAAATATTTAATGACAAACATTTTGTGAAGTAATGACCTCTTGAAAAACAAATATACAGGATACCTGGGTTTGAGAGTGAATATTAATGGGGTTCTAAGCAATAATATATTTTTCAATGGATAGTGATATTATATCTATGATGCATAAGTAAAATAAATTGATCATGCTTAACTGCCTGTGAGAAAGCAATGCTGTTGTGCAGTAGTGCCAGATCTGCTGTCCTAACCTTTCCAGATTTTCTTCACACGTTTGGCTTTCAAGTTGTAGGATTTGTCCCCGTTGGTCTGGGGGCTATCTTCCTCACGCTTTCTCTTATTCGCTGGTTCCTCTGATTCTACCACACAGGGCAGCATTGATCTCTTCTGCCCTAAATTTGTGCATATCTCATTAGTTTCCTCATCTATCCTCTTTGTGGTGAGACATACAGGAAAAAGAATCCAGTCAACTACTAGTTTTCTTGAGTTTTGTGCAGAAAAAAAATAGCGCTACCAATAAAGGAGGAGAACACTTGCAACAGACCAAGGAAATCTCTTAATTATTTAGGTCAATATTGTCAATATATTAGAGAATAATTATGTCAATATACACTGCCTGGCCAAAAAAAAAGTCGCACACTAATATTTCGTTGGACCGCCTTTAGCTTTGATTACGTCGTGGCACTGTTTCGGCAACGTGGCATTGTTTTTATGCAACGTCACAACATTTATTTTCATCCAGAGTTGCATACATTTTTGGCTGAGATATTGACGACGGGAGAGTCGAACCACTCCGTAAAGTCTTCTCCAGCACATCCCAAAGACTTTCAATGGGGTTACGGTCAGGACTCTGGTGGCCAATTCATGTGTGAAAATGATTCCTCATGTTCCCTGAACCACTCCTTCACAATTTGAGCCCGATGAATCTTGGCATTATCGTCCTGGAATATGCCCATTGATGGGATAACCTGGTCATTCAGTATATTCTGGTACTCAGCTGACTTCATTTTATTGCTGCATAACATTGCTGAGCCTAGACCTGACCAATTGAAGCAACCCCAGATCATAACACTGCCTCCAGAGGCTTGTACAGTGGGCACTATGCATGACGGGTGCAACAGTGACTTTTTTTTTGGCCAGGCAGTGTAGGTAAGGTTGTTAAAGCAACACAGGGTAAAACAACTGTTGAAATCAATGTTTCCAAAAAAAAGGCAGCAGAAGTGGCCTGTTGTTTATAACCAACGTTTTGACCAACATCCTAATATTTGATATATCAGCTTGAACCACCAGATCAAAATAAACATGTGCAGGATTTATATTCAATACATCATTGTAGTCTATATGAGTGCCTTCAGCCTGGTAAAACTGTAGCCAATTTTCTGGATTGAACAACGGGTGTAAATAGTCCTGGAGCGTAACTATTTTGCAAAACCTGAGAATATTTTGCGGTAGCCTATGTCATTACAATTCGTAAGCATGGAAATCATCATCATAAACACAGTGCTGCATCTTGCATGGTTAACAACATGATTTTAGGTCGGACTGAACACACCACGGAGGCTACACCAAAGAAATGAGATGAAAAACTTTCCAATTTGTTTATCACTAGAGGGCAGGCGAGTAGGATTATGGGAAACATAGCCTAAACTAAACGTTCTGCGCAATATAGGCTGCTTATGACCATGCGACACCAATCAGCATTGCACTCAGTGCCTGTGTGCTCTCAAAAACCCTGGCGTATGAGGTAACTTGATTATTATATCCTCATACGACAGGGTTTTGCATTTCCATAGGTGATTTCACACTTCTGTCTCGCTTCTTCTTGGTTTATTTGGCTGTTAAGCTAACCTTGTCGAAGATCGTAGGGGCCACGATAGCAGGGTCTTGAGCCACAGAAGCCCAAGTTATCGCCATGGGTCTGGCTGCTTCCCTGTTCTGGTCCGCAAATCTCCAAGGCTAAATAGAATAAATTGTTCCATTAACCACCAATTAAATATTTAACAAATTAGAACCGATAACATTAGTAGCTACACATAAGTTAGTTATCACGTACTTTATAACATGGATAATGGAATATGGTCAATTCTATACCCAAGGAATCATTAAAATATGTAGCCTATGACCTTGTATGAACATTAATTTTATTAATTCTTACTTGATATCTTCCTCTTAGACATTCTCAATCCTCTCAGTGAAAACAATCAAGTGAATGACTGATAAGCAAGCAATCGCTCAAATGAGTAGGCTAATGTCACTGTTAAAGGGTATTGAGTTTGATTGTTTTCCCGTTATAAGTATTCTTACAGAATTTTTGTTCTGTGACGTAGGCCAATTGAAAACACAACCAATCAACGAGTGACCTATTTGGAATATCAGAAATAGCTCATCCTGTCGCCTACGGGAATGTTTTTCAATTACGCCACAGAGGGAAAATTATGTAAGAGTAGGCTATTATAATCTATTGATCTACTAATTTTCTACTAACCAATCTGCGTTGCACAAGCCTAGGCCAATATTTTCTCATCCTTGGCCACTTAGCCAGTAAATTGAAAACGATGGGCAAGCTATTGCTCAGAATAGTGCATCTAGCTCCTTTGCTGGATAAATAAGTGCATTTTTCATGCTATCAAAATCTAAATGTTAACAAAAGCAAACAGTTATTGAATTCTTAACCAATTATTTGTAAGATATTATGATTTCTTTAATGATTCAATAGACAATAATACGTCCATAGAAAGCACACCGGTCCGTGTAACGCTTAGCTGTCGATTTGATTTCCTTATGTATATATATATCACATTGAAAATTGGCTTCAATATTTTAAATATAAAACTCGTTTTTCTAATTTTCTGATTTACCGTTTGTCTTTTGAAAGTTGCATTGTTGACGTGGGTGGGAAAACCGAGGAAATTGTTTCTAATATCAACAACGATCAATGGACGGGCGATAACGTCACCAAAAATATTCTTTCTTACTGGTCACTGGGGCTTTAATTAGCCTTTTACTTTTATGGTGCAGGATAAGTGCAACTGATAAGCCGGCGGTGGTAGCCTAAATGAGAAGCCGTCTATTTATTCGCCGAGGCTGGTAAACTCATGTGCCTAGTTTAGCAGCCCACTGGATTTGCAACTGACCTGGCTGGTCACCAGCATTCCTAGGCTGGTCACTCGCATACCTAGCCTGACAACCCACTGGATTAGCGATTTATTTATTTACCATTTCTGAATTAGGCTAATTTATCATCTCTGTTGCATTTTCAGTTTGAGTCTGCAGCTATCCACTAGGCAACAGTCGTTCAATTCAACTGAAGGACTTGCGAAATCACTTAACCTCATTAACTTTGGCCCTGCCAGAAGCCATTTTCACCTATTTTCTACTTGTCTTATTTAGCTTAAGTGTCATATCTCCAAAACGATTTACTGGACATCCATGTTTTAATGTTCGAATTGAAGAAGAGGCCTTGCCAACCATTCAGACATTTGCAACAGAATACATTTTTCAGAATCGTTACATAAGCCGAGATATAGCCTATACGCATAAAAAATACGTAGCCTAATGTTTGTAGGCTATAGGCTACGTAGGGTAAAAAAATATATACCTATAGGTAAAAGGTATGTTTTTACAACCACATGTGCGATCGGTGGTCACTGTGGAGTATGATTTTTTATGTAGCCTCGAAACGGTGCGTTTTATGCATTTTATTGTCTGTGACTGTGCTAAGATGAAGGTTACATAACTTTTGGGGTTTAACCTGTAATTTATAATTTCAAAGAAATATGAATACTGTAATTTGGATGTCGACGACTTCCACTAGGGGGCAATCGTGGATAAGAAATTCATAACTGGCTTGTCAAAGTAAAATATTTACCTACATGCCATTTTACCCCATGCATTAAAAATAAAAACCATAGCTTCTAATTGATTAATTAGCTACAGTCCACTTGTTTCATTGCCGCGTTAAAAATCTGTTTAAAGATTTGATTGATGAAGCAAAACCGATCGAGCATTAAACTTTATGATATTCCACAGACTATAGCCTGTTTCTAGGTAGCGCAGTGGAATTCCTGCGCTACCCAGCGATCTCGGTCGGAATCCCACATCGGGCAGAACTATTTCACTTTTTGACAGGAACAATCCTACTATTCAACCTTGCTGAGAATGTAGGCATTAGCCTTTTAGACATTGTGTCGTTGGAGGAGCTTTCATATTTATGTTTGATTTATCCAATTCTTCTACTGCTGTAGCCTATAGGCTACATTTGGGCTAAACACTGATGCTGTTAGTGTTGCTGTTGACTGACATCTGCACAATTACTCGCATAGCCTATGGTATATTTACTATGATTAAATTTGCCATTTTTAGACAAATGTTTTGTGAGTTGGTTGGTGTTTGTTTTTATTGTGTTTGTACGTGAGTGACCAGCCTAGGAATGCTAGTGACCAAGTCAGTTGTAAATCCAGTGGCTTGCTAAGACAGGCACATGAGTTACCAGCCTCGGCGAATCAATAGACGGCTTCTTACCAGCGCCGGCTTATCAGTCGCTAGATAATTTGTCAGGTCAGAGTAAGATATGTGGGGTGCGTCCCAATACTCGAAAAATGCATCCTCCTTTCCTCCACTACCCATCTCTTCTTCTCCGTGCGCTGGAAACCGATATTTATGTTTTAATCTAATGTTGCGGATTGCATATTAATGGTTAGACTACATATTAATTAATATCTCGACTCAAACCGCAAAGTCAGATACATTGTATACTGCACAGGCAACTACTTGAAACGTTCCGGCAGTTTTTCATACGTCCGGGTAGGAGACGAGTGGTAGTGGGGGAGTGGAGGAACGGGGGAGGGGAGTGAAGAATATTGAGACGCAGCCATGCTCCACCGGCCTCTCAGTAGGGCCTATTCTTATTTATGACACTTATCCTGCACCATAAACGTCAAGGTAAAAGTCTAAGCCCCAGTGACCAATACGAATTTGTATTTATTGGTTTTAAATCATTTTCCCAATAAAAACATTTTCTTTTAAAACACAATTAGCCATACATCATTTCACATGCTTTAAAGAAAGAAGTCTTTTGGTGACGTTGAGTCCGTCCATTGATCGTTGATATTAGAAACTACCCCGGTTTTCCCACCCGCGGCAATCATGCAATTTTCAACTTTCAAAAGACAAACGTTAAATCAGAAAATTAGAAAAACGAGTTTTAATTATAAATTTTTCCTATTATTTCAAGGATAAAAAAATTTAATATTTAATTCAATTTGAGATATATGCATCAGCAAATCAAATTGATAAATGTTACACGGACCCCACACCGTCAGCCAACTCACAAAGTGAAGCCCTGGAACCAATTTATTTTTGAGTGCAAAAACATAGTTGTGAACCAATTATTTTGTTTGTAAGACATGAAAAATGTTTGTGAATCTCATTTTATTTGGGTACAGTTCCTGTTATTTTCAGTCAGGTCCATAAGTATTTGGACAGTGACACAATTTTTGTTGTTTTGGCTCTGTACTCCAGGACATTGGATTTGAAATGGAACAGTGACTATGAGGTTAAAGTTCAGACTTTCAGCATTAATTTGAGGGGGTTTTCCGTCCATATTGGGTGAACGATCACTTTAAGGGTCGTTTCTCCTGGCCTATTTTCCTATTGAACTCAGGAGATGAGTCAGGAGAAACAACCCTTAAAGTGATCCATCCATATCTACTGCATATCTGGCAGCAGAGTGATGGTTTGAGGCTCGTTTGATACCTCAGACCCTGGTGACTCACAGCCATTTAACCAACCATGTGTTCCATACTATTCCCATGTAATTTACAGCTTAATCTAGTTTCACCCCCCAATTCCCATAGAGATCCATTCAAATGCAGAGATATTATAGTATTGCGTGTAAGAGTACCTGAAAATAAGATATCAAGAGTCTTTTGATGTTGTTGGGTCACAGACATCAGGAAGTCATGACATGCAAAGGATATGCAACCAAATATTAAATGTGACAACTTTATTAAAGTTTATGTTAATTTGTACAATTACTTTTGGTCCCCTAAAATGGGGGGGGACTATGCATAAAAAATGGCTACAATTACTACACCGTTCACCCGATATGGACGGAAAAACCCTCAAATTAATGCTGAAAGTCTGCACTTTAACCTCATAGTCACTGTTCTATTTCAAATCGAATGTGCTAGAGTACAGAACCAAAACAACAAAAATTGTGTCACTGTCCAAATACTTACGGACCTGACTGTATTTAATGATTTATGAGACAACAATACTTCCATAGAAAGCATGGCTTCAGCCAACTCAATAAGTGAAGCCCTGGATGTAAACCTGAACTGGGCATGTTTCAGCTGTGAGAGCAAAACATTGGAGCTTCCCAGAGTAAGATATTCGCAGGCACATCCTATTTTTGTCCACTTCATTCAACAAAACCACACAGAAGAAGAAATACAGTTCAATTAAAAAAAACTGCAGGTGTTCTGTCTGATAAACTGTCACTAAAACATCAATGCAAATGGATTCATGCCTCAATGTCTCCAAATGTCTCCTACCGTGCTAAAATTCCGGATAAACCTACGATAAAAATTGGTGAAGCCCAAGAAGCGTTGTACTTGCTTCACCGAATTGGGCGTAGGCCAGTTCTTCACCGCTGAAATTTTCTCTGGGTCCATAAGTACCTTACCGTTCGCCACAATGAACTGCAAAAGAGACAAAGCTGGTGTGGAAAGCACACTTCTCAGCCTTAACAAATAGCTGGGCCTTAAGTGCCTCCAGAATCTGCCTAATGTGGATGATGTGGGATGAGAGCTCCGGAGAAAAAATTTAAATATCGTCTAAGTAGACAAAAACTGATTTCTCCAGCATCTCTCTCAAAACATCGTTCACTAGCGCCTGGAAGACAGAAGGGGCGCTAGTGAGGCCGAAAGGCATGACCCAGTACTCATAGTGACCGTGGTGCATGTTAAACACTGTCTTCCCCTCATCGCCCTCACGCATGCGCACAAGGTTGTAGGCATTGCGAAGGTCGAGTTTTGAAAAGACCACTCAAATGCGGAGTTCATGAGTGAGAGAGGATACCGATTTTTTATGGTGATGTCATTGAGCGCTCGGTAGTCTATACAAGGTCTCAGCACCCCATCTTTCTTTTCAACAAAGAAAAAACCAGCGCCGGCTAGAGACGTAGATGGTTTGATAAAACCATTAGTCAAAGATTCCTCAATATACTGCTTCATGGCAGCACTCTCAGGGACCGATAAAGAATACAGTGAACCCCTGTGAGGAACAGTACCCAGGTACAGCTCAATGGCGCAATCATATGGTCTATACGGCAATCTGGTGGCGCGTTGTTTACTAAAAACCTCGGTGAGTTCTGAGTACTCCGCTGGAACGCCCGCGGGTAGAGCAAACTCCAGCGCCCCTACCACCTCCGGTGCACCGGAGGAAGTGTCAGACAACCTGAACGACAATGTGGCTGGCACTGAGGGCCCCACTGACGAATAGGTTTCCTATCTGTACCCCAACAGATATGAGGGTTATGTAACCCTAGCCACGAATGTCCCAGTACCAGTGGGTACAACGGAGAGTCAATTAAATAGAATTCTATTCTCTCCAAGTGCCCCTGGAGAGATGCGCATCTCTACTGGACTTGTCCTCTGCTTAATAACTCCAGAACCCAAAGGACGACTATCAAGGGCAGTAACCTGACGGGCGCTAGGGAGTAGATTGGTGGGGATTCTTAATTTCCTAGCCCATTTGGCGTCAATAAAAGACTCGACGGCCCCGGAATCAATAAAAGCGTTAAAGCGTCCCTTCCAAAACAGTTGAATGGGTAACAGGGTCAGAGAGGGAGTACTATTTTGTCTCACTGGAGAGCTCGGTTTCCCGTCAACTTAGGACAGCGATCCTTTGTATGGCCCCTACGCTTGCAGTATTGGCACCAGTATGCCCGCGGTTTCGCTCTCCTAGGTTGGTGGAGAGACGACCTATCCACCTGCATAGGCTCCTCCTGATCAGCGGAGGGATAGGTGGGGAAACTGGGTGGAATACCTTGAGGCAAGGCGGATTTAAAACAGACAGAGTGATTGCTACGCTCATGTTCACGCTCTCTGATCCGGTTATCTAGGCGTATAGCCGTGATGACCAGGTCTTTGAACGTAGCGGGTGGCTCAAGCATCGCTAACACGTCCTTAATGGGGTTGGACAACGCTTTTAAAAACAAGGATTTTAGCAGGCTGTCCAGCCAACCTATCTCCCCGGCCAATGCTCGAAATGCTATGGCAAAGGCCGCTACTGTATCAGTTCCCTGGCGCAAACTGGTCAATCTCCTGGCTGCCTCCAACTGAGACCTTGTGATCAAAAACCAGCTGCATCTCATTCATGGGCTGGATTGAATCACAAATAACAGGAGCGTTGGCCTGAATTAGGGGGTTAGCCCAAGCGAGAGCCTGATCAGACAGAAGTGACAATATAAATGCTACACGGGATTCTGGTGTAGTGAAGCAGGAGGGTTGGACTTGAAGGAAAAAAATACATTGTGTCAGAAATGGTCTGTATTTTCCCAGTTCCCCACCATACTGAGGCAGTAGTTGGAGTTTAGGCTCTTTAAGGGTATGGGACATGGGAATGGGAGGAGTTTGTGCTTGTGTAACTGAGAGGGGGCACTGTCACAGAAAGTCTATGCAAACTTTCAGTAACTTTCTGTAGGAATTCTCCCTGGTTGTGCAGTTGTTCTATCAACTGGTCTTGTTGAATTTGAAGGGAGAAAATAGCCTCCTTAAAATTATCCCCTGTAGCACCCTGGCTAGGCAGAGTTTTGTAAAAATCGGTAGAAGTAACTGGTTCTTCCATCCAGACTTCGAGATTCTGTGAGGGGGCGTGTCAGGTTCGGAGAACCAAACGCGACCGATAAGGATTTCTAAAAGCGTATCTAGAGATACGCCACAAAACGCAGAAGAATCCGCACCAGGACTGGGATAACACCTGATCGGGAGCAAAACTTCTCTAGTGTAACAGTCTGGTGTAGGGCTGCTAATGTAACGACTACGCCACCTAGGGAGTTGCACCCTAGGAAATAGTTCTGTACCACAGATGCACCTAGTTACATAAAATGGGTTCCCAAGAGTTCTTTACAATAATAAGTCAGACGTGGTCTAGAATTCAAAAAGGCGTTTTATTGGAAAATAAGATTTCTAGAAGAATAGCTGTGGAATCAAGATCACTGAAACAGGACTAGCAATAATATTATAAGACAATACATCAGACAATACTCCCAGTATTCACACCAACTACAGAATGAGGATAACTGGGAGTAGAATTAGTAGGAGTTATAAAATTGACTAAATAGAATTATTTATTACAATTTTATTAGAAAAAAAGATAAGTTTAAACAATGCTTCCAGTATTCATACTCACCAACAAGGGGAGGGGGGCCCCACGGTGCAAAAGTACTCAGTGTGCTCACAGCAATGGCGTATACACAGCAACAAAAAAAGTGGCAAATGCGTGATTCCCGTGCAATTAAAATTACCACACAAAGTGAAAGGGGAAGCTCCACTGACTAAACCCCACCACCAGACAGCGTCGTGCCCACTGTTGGTCAGAAAACGATAAATTAGCCATTTAAAATAGATACAAAACACATTAACAATACCAGTTAGTTATTAACCTCGCCACTGCGCGCTGCTCGAGAATATTACCGGACAGCGCAACATAAGCACAAAACAAAGATGCAGCTTACAATTATACCAATCAGTAAACTACCATACGCTTATACGAAACAAAACATACTTAACAAAATGTATCCAAAGGAAGGCAAAACAAACGTATCTAAAGAGGCAAAACAGCAAATAAGGTTGCACCTAAAAATAAAACAGTCAGCTTACATTCGTTCTTCCGCTTAAAATTACCTCGGACGCCAAACGCAGTCCTACTTCACCATAGGTCTATGTTACCTGGTCTAGCAGTGCACGTGAGCCAACAAAACCATTTACCCAGATGGGTAACCGGTCACGGAGCTCATTCACCGGCCTACCAACACCTTTAAATGAGAAATACGTTTAGCGAAGTCGCACTAAACCATCGCAACACTTCAAACTCTGGGAAATAACCTACCTAATAATGGCGATCACTATGGAGATACCTCAACCGGGGGAAAGGAGCGCGCTGTCATTAAAATATATATTAGTTCAGGCAAGGGATTACTAATGGACATAAAATGGCAAAAAAACATTTCGCTTACCGATAGCCACACAAGAAGCAGGAGACCAGGGAGAAAGAGGACAAATCAGGAGCAAGAGCGCGAGGGGGAGAGGACAGGTAAGGAGAGTTTAAATATTATGACAGGTAATTGGGAGCAGCTACCTGGGTGGCCACAACCACACCCCCATTAACCTACATCAGATCAGAAGTAAAAGCGTTTACCCATCCTGTCACAAGGCAAAACAAAGCGACCTCCAAAAACTGAGGCGATCTCGATAAACAACGAGAATAACAAAAGAACCTCACGCACTAAATAATTAGGCGTAACAAGAGGTGATGAAACAAAACAAAACTCGAAAAAACGAGTGAAGGAAAGGAATTGGAAGAAAAAAAACCTGTTAGCGAAAGCTCTTGCGGAAAAAGAGCTGAACACAACTGGCAACAGGTAAAAAGAATAAAGGATAAAGAAAGATTGGAAAGGAAAGAGAAAACCAATCTAATCCTAAATCTTTATAACCGGACTTGCTGCGTTTCCTATTAGTACGAACCAGAAATGCAGCGACCGAAATTTCTATACCTTACCGACTTCGTATGTCAACATAGCAAAAACAATCTCGAAGTACGGAAATGCGGAAGTCCTGAGGTATTTATAGCCCGCAGGAAACGCAAAACAGGTGAAGGGAATAATTGTCGGGCAAGACACGAAAACCGGAACGGATGCGGAAAAAATCCGATAGAGCGTCCTGACAACGCCAAAAAGGAAACCAAAAACGTAGAAAAACAAAGGCTGCAAATAACCATGACCGTATTCATCCAGTTCAGCCTGCACTGCTTTACAGCATGTCAGTCAAACCAGTCACCAGCTGCTCCGCAAAGTGAACACTACTGATGATGACAGATAGCACTAGTTAACCAGATGAAGCAGGCGCAGTGGCCAGTCCTTGGCTGCACTTGCTGTCCATTTAAGATTAAGCATGAAAATGGCAACAATTACATGATGACGTGCTGCCTGTGCCTTCTCCAAGACGCAGAAATCTTGGCATACTAAAACCCGTCATTGAATCTTCAAAATAATATACACCATAACCTCTCTGCATTTGAATGGATATCTATGGGAATTGGGGGGTGGGACTAGGACTCATTTTCCTATTGAACTACTAAATAAATCATATACTGCATATCTAGCAGCAGTGATGGTTTGAGGCTCGTTTGATACCTCAGACCCTTGATGACTTACAGCCATTTCGCCAACCATGTGTTCCATACAATTCCCATGTAATTTACAGCTTAATCTAGTCCCACCCCCCAATTCCCATAGAGATCCATTCAAATGCAGAGAGGTTATACTATCGCTGTAAGAGTACATAAAAATAAGATATCAAGAGTCTTTTGATGTTTTGAAATGTTTTGTTTTTATCCTACTCTCTAGCAGCTTTGAGCACCTTCCCTAATGCCCTATTCGCACTGGAATAGGCTATTACCTGGGGACCTCGCATAATTTGTAATAATTGCAGAGGTCGTCTGTGATCTTAATCCAGTGTGAATCTGCCAAGTCCGTATTGTTAAGTAAAGATTCCACCCACCATATTTCGCAAAACAGAGGTCATTCCTATAATATTAGTCCTGTGTGAATCGGCATTTCAGTAATTTGGGGTGATATTTTTTTTCTCCAGATCCATGGTTTTTCCACGTTTTTTTCTGCATCTTTCCGGGTCGAGAATTATGGAGGCTGCCATGGAAATTATTAATTTGAATTAGTATTTAAATTATTATAATGACAACATTTTGGGTGCGGTTCTCAACATGAAAAGGCATCAAAATAGATCGAGTTCAGCAAAACATTCTGCCCGGGTAGGATGCACCCAGTTCCCCTTACACAGGGGGCTCAGCCTAAAAATTACCCTGATGGTCTCTAATATTTACATAAAAGTGTAGGTTAAAATCACTGTTTTACAAATTGTGTGTTGGGACCTTGGCCTGACAAAGTTTCAGTCGTGAGATTTTTTTTTGATTTAAACCCTGGCTTTCTACATCATTCATTGTTGGCTAAAATCAACACTGTTTGTCATAATACATAACGTTAGTCGACTGCTTGCTTACTAGCAAGCTAGCTAGGTAACGTTAGTATAAATCACCCAGGCTGCTGACTGCAGTACACTTAACGGCTACTGGTGTCAGTAATGAGAAGGAATTTCTGGACGTTACACATAGCCCCTTTAACTAAATTACAGTAACGTTAGGGCCTATGTACAGCCTTGGTGATGATCAATAACTTAGTTATAATCTACATACATTTTCCTGCCATGCAAACGTTTGTGGCTGTGGTCCACTGAATGTGAATAACGTACTGCTTTAAAGGGATTGCCAACCCTCCACAGCTGAAAAAAATGAAGATTGAATATTCTGCCGACTGCAGTTCTCAGGAGTGGGTGGGCGTGAAAGTGAGTTAATATTCAGGCCACGCCCAAGAGCCTCTAGGCAAGTTATGTTGCTTGAACAGTAACGTTAGCTTGCGGGTGAAGACTAAGGAAAGATCGAAATGTAAGCTTGTTAGCACAAATCACAACGACTCTGGCCCAGCTTGACAGCTAGCTATCTTATCTAATCTGTGCATTGACAAGCTGGATCAGGTGTGCTAAATTGGGTAGTCTTTTTTTTAAATTTATAAATACTAAAATTAGTTGAGCCTAGGCGTCTGAGATGCTGATTTTAGCTGAATGCCTATGTAACATCAAAAGTATTTCATAGTCGATTTCACAAAACATATTCCATTTGAAGCATACCGGTAATAATTATAATAATAATAATACAACATTATCAATATTATATACGTAGTTATTATAGTAATAGCCCAAATAGCTGCCGGGGTATACTTTTGTCACATCAAAGCCCGAAGCAAATGTTAGCCCTCACACATGCTTCTTGAAAAAAAAAAATGTTTGGCTCATTCATTACCCTACATGTTAGCTACATGCTCACCTGCCTGCAACCACCTGCAAGTTAGCTAAGAATTAAGTCTCAGAAGCCAGTCTTCCCTAGTTAAGAAGCAAGTTAGCTGCAACCATGTACTTACACTGTTTTGGACTGTGCAGCCTGCAAAGTTGGAGGATACAGGGAGAGAAGACACCGCTCCATCCTTCAAAAGGAGAAGATCCCAACTTCTTCTGCTGTAAATTAGTCATTGTGTTTTTTTTGGAAAACTATAAAGGGTGTTTTTTTATTGCACCCAGGAAAAACGCAGAATCTACTCTCCATGTTTACTTCCCCCCCCATGTTTACAACTTTTCGAGTGAGAGAGTGGGAGGATCCATGAGAAAAGGGGGTGTATAACAACTGATGAAGGGGAGGTTGATGATGATGATGAGTTGTGCCGGGTGGCCTTGCTTCCGTGTCGGGTCTGGCCTGGGTTTGGTGAGAGGATTGGGGATGCTGATGGTGGAACGGATAGGTTGTTCGTTTCGTGGGGGGCACTCTTTCGGACCGATGTCAGGGAATGCGGGAAATAGCTTGTCGTTCGACGCGTGGATGTCCATGGTGGGCGGTGGTGGCTGTTGTTGTTGGTAGGTAACAACAGGTAACAGCTTTTTAAAGTTGAGTTAGCATTTTTGAGCCATGGCTTCCCTTGCCAGATTTCCAATGCTTTCTCCCTATAGGGTTTTCGGATTTGTACCGAATATATGGTCTGTGGTTATTATAAGCCAAAGAGAGTTTTCACATTTTGTTCTACGACATTAATTGCATATCTTAACCATGAATTCTGAGGCTTTTACAGTGAGTACCATAATTAATTGGACAGTGACACATTTTTTGTTATTTTGGTTCTGTGCTCTAGCGCTTTGAGTTTGAAAGGATACAATGACAATGAGGTTGTTGCATGGATCACTTTAAGGGTTTCTTCTTCTGACTTATTTTTGCCCGGACGCAGAGCGGCCTACAACTCTGATTGTATGTAACTGACTATGTCCGTCGCTGACTGATTCCCCATTGTTGAAAAGACCATGTGCAAAATTCAAATTTTGCAGTAAAAAGTTGAAAAGGGAATGCGCAAAATTTGAATTTATGGTAAAGAAAGTTCGCTGTCTAACCCTTTGCAGGAAAGTTTTGGCTTTGCTAGCAAACCTATGTAACAAGTGGTTAAAAGCATCAACTTTGTATTTCAATGTAAACCGCATCTTTTATTGTGAAAAATTGGCACATAGACTGTCTGGCTGATGGACTGCTGTTTCAGCCAATTACGGTGCGAAAAGGACGAAGAAGAAGGAAGTGGAGATAAACATGGCAGTGAGTGTTGTGAAAGACTACTGTCTGCAGCAGGAGCGCTCCTCAGCTAAGAGCTAGTCGATAGGAGATATCCAAACATAACTCTTAATTGGGCATTATTTGGGGTAGAGGAAGAAGTCGTTGTGAGAAAGGTTAAAGTTATAGCGGTCTTCATTACCGAAGAGAAAGAAAGTTTAAGTTTTCAATAGAAACACGGCTGCCGTTCGCCTGTTAGCCACGTACAATTGACCTATCGCTAAGCTCCGCCCCTCTAGGTTACTGTTGCTAACTCGGACAATCAATTGTTTGTCCGGCCTATAAATTGTCAATTTCCGAAATACCACAAAAGGCAATTGACATATTTTGGAAAAATGAGAAAGCGATTACTTCACAAAGCAGACAGAAATGTTTACAATATGCAATGGAGCGGTATGTGGAAGATGTAAATGTGTGTTTAAAAACAAAAACATAATTAGAATCGAGGCCAAAGTCTACCGCTCCCAATGTAAAAGGGAGAAACCACACCAGCTGGTGATCGATGTTGCTGATAACGTCATCAAGGAGCAGTGCTGTTCGTGCACTGCAGGGTAAGATTCATGAACTAACCTAGTTATGATTAGCCTAACTATTATGAATATAAACCCCCAAAGCGATGCAGTGACCCGAAGGTGTCATGTTAAAACGCCAGCATGAGCTAACTTACTGAATAGCCAGCTACTAGCTAGATAGCTAATGTCATCGCGACCACATAACGTTATTGGAAAAAGGGGGCACAGGGTCGGGCAGGCAGGCGTTATTATAAGGTTACATAATACTAGGCTATGTCTTTGCTATATAGGCTACGGTATATGGAACAAGCAAAACTTAACCGGACATTTTTTTAAATTTAGAAACCCCGCATGTACAAATATTTTCAGTCCGAAAAGAAGAAATGTAAGCTACGAGAAAAAGGACGTTGTAGTCAGCCTAACGTAGCTAACATTAACGCCAGCTAGCTAGCTATAGATAGATAGCTAGCTATTGTTGAGATCACATCAGATATGGTAGTAATTATAGCTAGCTTTAGCCTACTGGTAGCGCCAAGACTGGCATCTTACAGTCTCGATAATTGAAGCTCTAACTTTGTGAGCACAGGGTTACGTATGCCGTTAGTGCCATCTGTCGGCCAGCTACAGCTGTCAGTTGTTTTGCAGAGATACTGTAGCCAGGCCATCTCACTCCCAATGCACCGGCCTCTCTGGGGGATTATATTCATGTAACAGCTACCTAACTAGCAGAGTTGACAGTTGTTTCAAACAATAGTTTTTCCATTTTCTCATTACTGCTGAAACCTTAGGGAACCAGGTTACTGTTCCCACATCATTGGACTCATATAGTTTGGATCATTGGCATGCCCAAAATGAAGACCAGTCCTCTCCAAGTCAGCCACTGCAGTGGCATAAACCCAGAGGGAAGCAGATAGACGGCCAGCCTATAACCACTGCTGTTGTGGCAAAGGCCAAACTGGACCGCAAAAAGAGACCAGTAATCTCCTCCTACACTACTAACAGGTAAAGGAACCTGACAGTGTATGTGGTCTGCACGTTCCCGTAAACACCATGTGTTCAATGGCTGCCACATACACCCATAGGGCCTGCTCATAGAGGGGGCTCTGGGGTTAAGTCGCGTCTGCTGGACAGGGGAGCCGCACTCCGTCAAACAGTGCCGCTCTGTTGTGAAAGCAGATCCTCCCAAAATGGAAATTTTCCAGGGTGGATCGCAAAGAAGGCAGAGGACCGTGGGAAACCAGGGTTTCACTGGCCATCTGGGGGCTACCAGCAGGAGCTTGTGGTGGCTCGTGCTGCCCCTGTGCAGAGTCGCATTGATCAGTGACTCTCACCACTCGTGCGCTAATGCATCTATCCCCAGAGGGCTCGAATACCCGTTCAGGGAGAACCACTGGGGGCAATGAGTAGACTCTTGAGAGGCGAACAGGTCTGTTTGAGCACGACCGAAGCACCGCCATATCTCCTCCACCACCTCAGGGTGGAGACGCCATTCGCCGGGATGAATCTCCTGGTGATTTAGTACATCTGCTGTGCCATTCTGAATACCTGTTAGGTGAATGGCACGCAGGGAGGTAAGTATGAGAAGTGCCCATGTTAGCAGGCACTGGGTCACTTCCAACGATCGGTGGGACTTCAAACCGCCTTGATGATTTACGTGATATACTTCTGAGGTGTTGCTGCATAGCAAGGGCAAGAAATGTCTCAGTGCTAGAAATACTGCACGTTAATATTGTCCGACTGATGCTGTCGGGACCATAACCCCTGAGCTGGGAGGTGCTGGCAGACAGCCCCCCAACCGCTCAGTGAAGAGTCCATCGTAACAACCACGCGTCGTGAAGGTATAACCCCCATCCGGACCCCTTCTTTCACGTGGCTCACTCGTCGTTATGGGTGGAGTAGCCGGCAAAATTGACCTGTTACCCTGATTCCCATCTGGGGTGCTGCAACTTGGCGTTCAACCAGCATTGAACTGGCCTGGCTGTCAGGAGTCCGAGAGGCACGACTGCTGAGACGGCCGAAATTAGGCCCATAAACCTCTGAAAGTCCTCATTTCAAGGATCTGATTCACTCTGACCTGAGACACTGCGTCGAGCACAGTGATTATGTGGCGGGGCATTAGTGATTGCTTTTTTGAATCGAGAAGCAGACCGATGTATTCGATTGACTGAATCAGCTGGCTCTTGCCGTAATTGACGTTGATGCCCACCTTGCAACATGTTCCAATGTCTCGGCAGTGTGTGTGAGCGCCCTACCATACGACTGTGCGCATATCAGCCAATCGTCTAGGTATGGTATGATTCTCAGCCCCGTCAGCCTGAGTGGCGATAAAACCACGCTCATGCAGCAAGTAAGTACACGTGGGGCTAGAGACAAACCGAACAGGAGGGCATTGAACTCGTATGCCCGACCTCGGAACGCAAATCGTAGGAACGATGATGCTACACCCCGACAGGGATGTGGGAGTATGCATCCTTTAAATCCACAGCCGTGAACCAATCCTTCCTGTTCGTACGGTGTGTATCATTCAATGAGGTGTCAGTATCTGCATCAAGCATCGTCTGCGACTGCGCGAGCATTAGCCATGACAGCGAATTACTAATTTGCGCTGCTCTGGCAGCCGCTCTCTAAGCCTTACAGAGTAGATTGCCTGTTGCTCTGCATTGTGGCATACAATCTCTGGCCATCCGATACATACCAGGGCATGGCCAGCCTTTATTTAGCTCTGCCAGAAAATCACTGATGCTTGCATAGCCAATCGTACCCCCTGAGGGGCCCGTCGGTGAAACCTTACACGTCCCTGAAGTGCTAGCCTGAGGCATATCGCAACGCATGCGTGCCAACGCCGCACGGAGAATGGTTTCTAGGGAGGCCGAGTAACTCACTGCTTTAACTGTTGGTGGGACCCGAGCCTCCTCTCCACCCTCTGTCAGATTGGTCTGCTGTCTCGGACCGACTCTGACTAAAGTAGGTGTTTGACGCTGCTGTAGAAAGGGCGTCAAAACCATCACAGTCAGCTGTTGTGCTGCCGCGCATAGCTGCCTGTGGCCAGTACAGACTTAACAATCAGTCACCAGAGCCATAGCTCACGGATTGTAAGGAATCAGATCTCACTGGGGTACACGCAGGCCCTGGTTCGATCTGGACAACCAAATGTCTTACTGGCTGCGGCAGCACCTCAATCAACGGAGCCATAGCTCGTAAATTATACAAAACCAATCCATGGCTCCCCCACATTTAGTGCACAAGGCACTCCCACCTTAGCCACATAATGAGCACTCGCCGACGACAAAGCATGGCGATGGTTTCTAGTAGGGGAAGTCGAGGCGGATAGTGTAGCGAAGCATGTGCACTCTGTCCTATAAACCCATTGATGTAGCACCATGCTAAACGATTGGGAAGCCTCACTGGTGTGCCGCCGCAGCCAGTACCGACTTAGAATCAGTCAGCGGAGCCGTAGCTCACCACTTGTCTGGTAGCAGATCTTACTGGGGTACATTTTCCACACCCAGGTTCGATCACTGGAATCTCATTCCTCAGAAAAATAAAGAGCACTCACAGACGAAAAACGTGGCGGTGGTCTCTTAGTAGGAAAAACAAAACCAAGGCAGCTAGTGTAGCACGCATACTCTGCCTACAGACTAATCGATGGATCACACTGGGGTGCTCCACGCCTTTAGTACAATCAAGAGCACCTGCAGATGATAAAACGTGGCATCTCGATGCATCTGAACAAGAAGGTCCACCCATATTGGCGACCCTAATGGTCTTAATGGTCTAATGGTCTTAACAAAGTAGAACATGTAGTCGACCCATGAGTTGAACAAATTGCCAACACTATGTAACCCATGTGACTTTATAATTGATTTATTTGGTTCACTCTTTTCATATTGAGTCATGATAACCCTGTTCTGGAGTGTTGATAGTTTTCAGATGGCCCCTAAGTGGTGCATGAGACTGCCTAAAAAAACAAAACGGTTTAACTGTCAGTTTTTTTGTAAACGAGAGGATATCGACAAATGAACATGAACAAATTATCGAACATTAACTATTCAGAGCTTCATGATGATGTTTACAGGTTATACCATTTTCTATTTCAAATTGACACGAAGTAGACATTTTCAAATGAATCAGAATTTTATTGCAGCCTACAAATTATCACTACAAATGACTAAAATAAAGCCTAAATACTAAGATAAATAACAAAAGTAGAGTAAACAACAGCAAAATCACGTTACGTTTTCCCTCAACTTTCCAGAAAACACAACGTTGTGACAACTCATTGCTTTGGTTCCCACAACGTTGAAATGCCACATAAAGTGGCGACGTTTCTGAAATCTCACCGTCTTGACAATCGGCGACGTTCTGACAACGTAGTCTGGAGTAGCCTAGCTTGAAAATAGCCGCAACGTTGTCACTACCTTTTCTGACAACTTTAACAATAATCTATAGCTTATTCTGGGACATTTAAAATGAATGGCATGAAAATCAGTAGCAGCCAACGCTATATCGGCACTTAGCCTAACTGTAAATATTGGTATTTCTGCCCACCCTTGCGGAGTATGGTTTTAAAATACTCGTAGCATAGCTCCCTAACCTATCTTGCTAGGTCTTGACTGACTCTTTAGTTGCCTACCTACTGTAGATAAATGCAGAATCGTGCGTGTATTTATAAAATACTATTTAAAAGTACGGCGAACAAATATTTTGGAGTAGACTATTAACTATTAACATGTCCAGGGGTAGACGTAAATATTGCACTGATCACCAACTGGTGTCGAAAATATATTCTTTGTGGTACAATATTTTATCATGTGGGCTATATATTCATTGTGGAATTGTGAAAGGCATGCTTTAGGCTACTGAAAAAAGATCCAAAGACAACGCAATTTTAAAAAAAAATACGGTAACAATGAAGAAGCTGCATTGTCCACCATAAACATGTTCGGTACTGCTTACTATGCTAAATTGAAACCGGTTCAACATGTCCCAGGTAGCCTACGGACCTGTGCCGATTCCGGCTGTGTCGGCAGATTGTCGGCTACGGCGACAGTTATTCGGGCCGATTCCGGCCAACTTTCGGCAGAGTCGCCTGTTCAAAGATGAGGCCAGGTTGTGGCTAAACGCACTCGGGCCGATTCTGGTTACTGCTCGGCATGTTGTGGAAACTGGCAACGATTAAAAATAAAATTAATTCCGATTAAACATTTGTCTATGTTTGATCCATCTTTCAATCAATTAGCAGGGAAATGATCCTAGTTATGTAACCTATTTGTATTGATTTATGTGCGTAGGCCTATTTATTTAAGAAAATCAAAGATTGCTTAACCTTTAAACGGCCGAACTTTTAAACAGTTATTTATTTTCCGTGATTCAAATTTTAAAAAGGGATTAAATATGTGCGCTTCCGCTAAGGGGGTGAATTCATTTCAGCCCAGTGGTGTATCCAGCAGCCACACTTGGTCAATGGTCATGAGGTAAACAAATAATGACAGTTTATCTTCTGAGCCAGATGAGTGACGTGAGGATAACTGAAACTAATTTAAACTGCACGTGAAACAGTCTTCTCCCTGAGACTCTTGACAGAGGCCGGGCTTGGAGGAGGAAGTCGGAAGCAAGAGCTACGGGAGATTTCGGTTCGACTACAGCGTTTAGGCGCCATTTTCGATTGAGGAAGCCGTCGGATTTTGTTTGGAGTAGAGACAGATAGTGTAGGAGAGAGAAAGACACGCGTTAGGGGAACCAGGAAGCAAGGCGGATTGCAATCAACCGTACCGTGAGTGTAGAATGGGTGACAGCTCAGAGGGTGGTGAAGAGGGAAATATGGAGTGGTATACCATGTCTAATAAAAGGAAGAAACTGAAGGAGATGAAAGGTAGAACAGAAGATTGGTCAGATCATGGTAGTCAAGGAGAAGGGGGTGCTGCTAAAAAAGTAAAAGATATTCGGGGCAATACAGGACAGTTGGGAAAGGTGCAAGAGACGGAAAAGGAGTGGAAAGTCGTAATTGTGTTTGGGAGGGAGACAGGTCAGTTTCACCCAGTTAAAATGACTAAAGTAATTGAAAAAGAAATTGGAAAGATTAGATTTGCCAAATTCCTTAACAACCGGAAAATCCTTATCTCAGCTACAAATAAACATCAACAAGACAAAATCCTCAAGTTAGATACACTTGATGGAACACAAATCTCAACGCATATCCCCGGAATAATAGCTAAACTGAGAGGTGTAATTTCAAATGTGCCAATAGAAATGACCGAGGAGGAAGTCAAGAAAGAAATTAGAGGGGGGAAAATAACAGAAGTTAAGAGGTTGCAGACAAACAAAGATGGAGTAAAGAAAGATAGTCTGTCAATGTTGGTACAATTTGAGAGCACACTTCCTAAAGAAGTCAAAATAGGGTGGATCAACTATAGGGTGAGAGAGTATATCCCAAAACCAATTCGTTGTTATAAATGCCAAAGAATTGGACACATAGCCCAACAGTGCCGCGGCAAACAAAGATGTGCAAAATGTGGGGGAGAACATGATTACGGCAAATGTGAGAAAGGCGCTAAACTGCGATGTTGCAACTGTGGAGGAGATCATAGTGCTGCGTTTGGGGGCTGTGCCGTTCAGATTAAAGCAAAAGAGGTACAGAAATATAAAGTGATTAATAATATATCATATGCAGATGCTTTAAAGAAAGTAAATGAAGAAATGCAAAGAACTGTAACATATGAAGAGGTGGGGAGAGGTGAAGAAGGTAGTGGTAGGCCTAGGCCTTTACCCCAGAGAACAAGCAGACCTAGAATACAGCAAGAAGACAGAAGTGATCCGATTGTACAGCAGACTCAATGTGCCCATAAATGCAAGGTTAAAGAAGACTCGTTGATAGTGGATCAGACAAGCTTCATAGCCTTCATTTGTAAAATAATTAATGTGGCTACCAAGCAAGAGAAGAAAAGTGACAGAATTAAGACAGTGGTGAATGCAGCAGAAGAATTTTTGGGTATTAAAGACCTGAAAGCAGAAGAGATACATAAAATGCTGAAAGTAAACTCAGATGGAGGGGGGCAGACTATTGATTAAAATTATTATGGTGATCCATTTATTACAATGGAACGCGAGAAGTCTTATTGCAAATGGACAAGAATTTAAAAAATATATAATTGACGCAAAACCACGACCGGATATTATATGTGTACAAGAAACCTGGTTACGACCCCATCTAGATTTTATTATCCCAGGATATACCTCAGCCCGGTATGACAGGGTAGACAACCAAGGCGGCGGTTGTGTTACATTTGTCAAAGATAGTGTCGTCTTCCGAAGAATACCATCACCAGCAGACATAGAATGCGTAATTATTGAAGTGTGTAATACAGGTGTCAGTCTCAAAATAATCAACTTTTACAACCCGTGCAAGAAGCTGAGTGCTGAAATGTTTAGTACAATTGAACATGGTAGAGGAGAAATCTGGTGCGGTGATTTCAATGCACATAATAGCTTATGGGGCAGTATTCATACAGACAATAATGGCAATGTAGTTGAAGAACTGTTAGAAGAAAGAGCATTAGTATGTCTTAATGATGGAAAAGGAACAAGATTAGATATATACAGAAATACCCTATCATGTCTAGATCTAACGTTAGTATCTAGAAATATAGCATGCTCATGCAAATGGAACGTGGATGATAGTTCTAGTATAGGAAGCGATCATTATCCAATCTTCTGCTCTATAGAAATGAATATGCATGCCCAAGAAAGGTACGTATTAGAAAAATGGTGCTTTGAAAAAGCTGACTGGGAAAAATATCAAGAATACTGCATAGAGGGAATTAAGTCAATTTCAATGAATGGTAGTGTAGAAGAATGCTATTCTATAGTGACTAACTTAATTTTGAATGCTGCATCAAAGAGTATACCCATGAGTAGAATAACAGGGAAAAGGAAAGCGGTACCATGGTGGAATGAAGAATGCACTAAAGCTATCAGAGAACGAAATAAAGCATTACGAGTGTTAAGGACTAACTTGAATCAAGAAAACTTAATGGATTATCAAAAGAAAAAAGCTCTGACTCGTAGAATTATCAAATCCAGTAAAAAGAATGCATGGAGGAAATACTGTGCTACTATAGGCAGAGAAGTGAAACTAGGTGATGTATGGCAAATGTTAAAGACAATGAGTGGCAAAAGGAAATATACTAAAATCCCAATCTTAGAGGATGGAGAAACAATAGCTGTAACAGATAAAGAAAAGGCTAATATATTGGGTAAGAGCTTTGCTAATGTACACAGTGGGAATCACTTAGACGATCTGCATAAAAAGAGGAAAGAGACAGTGATAAGGGAAAATCGTAATATACTTAGGGGAAAAAATAATAATATAGACACAAATCTTGATGCTGAGCTGACTATGAGTGAGTTAGAAATAGCGATAAATAACACTGGATACACAGCAACGGGGCAGGATCAACTAAGTTACGCTATGTTTCGTAAATTACCTGATCAAGTACTGAGAATAATTCTGGAACTGTTCAATAAAATATGGAGAGAAGGATTGTTACCAAAAAGATGGAAGAGTGCACTTATTTTACCTTTTAGCAAACCCGGTAAAAACCCAAATAATGCTGGAAATTATAGACCCATTGCTTTAACTTCGCATCTGTGCAAATGGATGGAAAAGATTTTGGTCCGAAGACTTAACTATTTCTTAGAAAGGAGAGGCTTAATTGCATCATACCAGAATGGATTCAGGAAAGGCAGGTCTTCCATGGACGCACTTGTTAAAGTTAGCAATGAAATAGAGAAAGCATTTAAAATGAAAGAATTGATGGTGATTGTTTTCTTTGACATCGAAAAAGCGTACGATTCTATGTGGAGGGAAGGGCTGTTAATTCAAATGAATAGAATGGGCATTAGCGGAAGATTTTACAACTGGGTACTAGATTTTCTATCAGAACGAAAGTTTAGAGTTAAGGTAGGACCAGAGTTATCCGATGAGTATGATATCGTTAACGGAATGCCACAAGGAAGCGTCATTAGTCCGGTGTTATTTAACATTATGATTAATGATATATTCATGAATCTTGACAGAAGGATATGCTCATCATTATATGCAGATGACGGAGCTATATGGATTAGGGGGAGAGACAACACAAGTGTGCTGAGAGAGATTAAGAAAGCTATTTTAAAGGTAGAGCAATGGTCATACAACTGGGGTTTTAAAATCTCAACAAGTAAGTCTTGCTACATGTACATAACTAGAAAGAAAAAGATAGAAGAACAGTGTCTTCTTTTATATGGACAACCAATGGAAAAAGTAAAGGAATTTAAATATTTGGGTAGATGAGAGATGTACATGGAAGACACATGTGGAAAAGCTAGAAACTAAATGTAAAAAAGTAATAAATTTAATGAGGGCTATATCTGGATATACATGGGGAGCAGATAAGCAGGCATTAATAGATATATATAGGGCTTTGATGAGATCAGCAATTGACTATGGGTGTTTTGTTTATGGGGCAGCAGCTAAATCACACTTAAACCAAATTGATAGAATGCAAAGCAAAGCCTTGAAACTTAGCATCGGTGCAATGAGATCAACACCATGTAATGCTGTGTTAGTAGAATCAGGGGAAATCCCACTAGAGCTCAGGAGAGACAAACTGGCTCTAACATACTGGATTCGGCTTAGGGGATGTGGGGATGAAAATGCCACTAAAAGTGTCCTAAACGAATGCTGGGAGTATAGACATAACGGAATAGGTTTTGGATGGAAGATAAAAGACAAATCAGAAGAATATGACCTAGATGGAATACATTTCAATTCCCCTACTCCAATAAGTAATGTTCCCCCATGGCTCTTCCCTAAAGCTAAAGTTGATTTTAGTATCCTGGAACTAAAGAAAAATTGGGCGGAACATGAAATAGGATACTGTGCAAACCAGCATATAATAAACACATATTCTAATTACCTACATATCTTTACTGACGGATCAAAAGATCAAAATGACCATGTAGGAATAGGAGTATATATCTCACAATTTAAAATACATATAGGGAAGAGAATTTCTGATAAATTATCAGTATATACAGCCGAGATAATGGCAGTGATTGTTAGTCTTCAATGGGTGGAAGAAGTGAGACCAGACAGGGTGGTGCTGTGTATTGACTCTGCAGCAGTTCTTTTTAGCCTACAGACAATGAACTCAATTAGGGAAGACCTAGTATATGAAATGTTTCAATGTCTATATAGAACGCAGAGAATGGGAATAGAAATAATATTTTGTTGGGTACCTGCACATGTGGGATTAGAGGGTAATGAAATTGCAGACAGGATGGCAAAAAGATCGCTAAATATGACGCACATAATTAATATAGCATTTGGAATAGGGGAAGGTAAAGCATTAATTAAAAAGAAAATATTGGAATGCTGGCAGAAAAAATGGGACGAGGACAGTAAGGGTAGAACATATTATAGGGTACAAAAGTCCGTTAGAGCACAGAGTGTTAAAGGGCGAAGCAGAAGAGAGGAGGTAGTCATATCAAGACTAAGATTTGACCATACTGGTCTAAATAAAACTTTATTTGTATTGGGTAAAGTGAACTCGCATAGTTGTGCACATTGTGGTATAATTGAAAACACTGAACATATAATAATGCATTGCATAAAATATAAAGATGAAAGGGAGCGTTTGCAGCAAAGGGTAAGAGAGGTTGGACGAGGTTGGGATTTGGAAGGGATATTAGGAACAAATGGAGATAAGGTGTGGGAAGTACAGAGAGGGATAATAGAGTTCTTAATAGGTTCAGGATTATTTAATAGAATATAGAATTTTACTTTATACTTATAATTTTATTTATTAACTTAAGTGAATATCATAGAATAAAGAAATAATTATATTCATTTATTTATTTATTATTATATATATTTTTTTTTTCCTGGAATCCTGTTCTACATACTCCGGTACGGTAGGTGGCGGTATGCACCTAAAGTTGGTATTGCAATCCGCCAAAAAACACAAAGAAGAAGAAGACTCTTGACAGAATGAAGCGCACACAGTTGGGTAAGTATTGGCCAAGTTTATTTAATTTAACATTAACATAACCAAATTCACGTTCAATTTAAATTTGATAGTTTATAGTAATTTAAGATGTATATCTATAGCTAAACACGTTTATTTTCTGGTTGTCTTGATGTTCACCAAATTCAGTAAAACATTAACGTTAGCTAATTATCTGTCTTTCAGAACTTGTCTTGACCGTTTTCTGCCTGGTTCTGAGGTAAATTAACGGAAGCGACAGCTAACGTTAACTCAGCTTGCTAGGTTGGTTTTCTATGGTTAAGGTAATATTTAAATGCCAAATAAAGTTAACGGTAAACTGGCTGTAAGGATAACGTTGGTGAAATGTATTCCGAGAGAATTTAACAGTATTAATTTTCGTCTCGTTTCTTCAATTGGTCGTTACTAACGATGTTAGCTACATGCTAGCTGCTATAAACATACACGCCAATAACAGCTATCGGCAGCTGGCTAGAGCGAGCTTGACGTTAGCTGGCTACCGTATAATTATATAATACTATCAATGATTAATAACTTGTTAGCTTATGGACGAGGGAAAAGTTTACTCTGGTGAAGTTTACTCTACTGCCAACGTTAGCTATAGCCAACAGTTCAACGCGAGGTGGAAGCTATCGTTGCCTACTCAGCCTTAACCCAGCAGCTGAGTCGAGGTAAACCAGCAGCTGAGCTGACGACGGGATAAACATACTAACAACTAACGTTATTTACGTTAAAACAACATAGTTTTAACGTAGAATAACATAATTAATTTGAATACAATTTACACGTCTGTTATGGTAATGGTCATAGATAGAGGAATGTTGTATAATAATCTCTCTCGCCGCAGTCAGGAAGAACCAGCCAAGGATGGGGAGATCGGAAAACTGATAAAACTGGCTCCAACTAACGCTGGAGACTGAGAGGGAGGAAGAAAGCAGAGACCCAGCAAACACATAACATTGTCACAACGTTTTCTGCATTCCAACAACGTTGTGACAATGTTGCCAGAAGGTTGAACTTCATATCATACATCAATAATTTTAAAACTGAAGAAAATACTTTGACAAGAAGAAACATCTCATAATCCACTGAGGCACATTGTTTTTCTACACTACAAATAATACATTTCAAGGCTTGCAGGTAAGATGTAGCAATGACTTTATTATGTATTTTTGGATAACCACGAATTAGGCTATATACAAACCCCAATTCCAAAAAAGTTGGGACAGTGTAAAAGGCATGTAAAAGCAGAAAGCAGTGTTTTGTAAATTCTCTTTTACATATATTTAATTGAAAACAGTACAAAGAAAAGATATTTAATGTTTTACCTTATTAGCTTTATTGATTTTTGTAAATATACGCTAATTGCGAATTTGATGCATGCAACACGTTCCACGTGCATTTGAATGGATCTCTGGGAATTGGCGGGTGGAACTAGATTAAGCTGTAAATTACACTGGAATAGTATGGGACCCATGGTTGGCTAAAAGGCTGTAAATCATCAAGGGTCTGAGGTATCCCAACCTTTTTGGAACGTGTTGAAGGCATCACATTTGGAATTGGCTATGTTTACAAAAATCAAGAAAGTTGATAAGGTAAAACATTAATATATCAAAATATATCAAAAAAATACTGTTTTCAATTAAATATATGTAAAAGAGAATTTACAAATCACTGCTTTTATGTGCATTTTACATACTGTCCCAACTTTTTTGGAATTGGGGTTTGTATAAAAATTTTAATTGGATACTAAACAATTTGATGAAATTGTGTGCTATGCTGTTTTGGGTGGGTGATTTCTCAGCCTCATTTCTTGATATTTTCACTAACCTTCCTCATAATTCCCCTAAAAATACAATTTGATTTTATTTTACCCAAAAGATTAGGAACTGGAAGCCTCCAGAACATCTGGCTACCTCCAATGGAAAGTGAGGATGATGAAAGAGACACCAGAGTGCAAAATAAATGGTACAGTATACTTCTTGCTATTATCATGTTGACCTCAGGTCATTACATATGGAGGGTTATTTGTGCCATAATTAAATACAATACACTCATGTATCTGATCCTGAACATTTTTGGATCTTCAGCCACTTTAAAATTGTACATATCAGTTTGATTGGCTAAAGAACAGTTTTATGATAAACACATTGTTATGTTATCTTTACCCTACATGGATGTTAATCATTTTTGGATTTCATAGGAAATTTGCAGCAAACAATTTGGATCTGTAGTTTAAATACATCGGAAGTAGGGATTCTTGCATGCTCATTGAGTTGTCATTTCATTAAGCAGACTTATAAAGACATAGCTGCTTGGTCTCTGGGATAGCTGCTTCCAGAGGTATTTTTAATTTAGTTTTTCTTCTAACAGAGTAAAGAAAAAGCAGATGTGGCACAGAGTAAAAGCTTCTTTTAAAGTTTCATTTATTGTGTCCCTTTTTAGATAGAGCTAAACAATAGCTATCCGGCTGACTTCCATTACGGATAGCCAAAGCTAAAGGAGGTGATTAACGTTGCATTATTAGACCATTGAAAACGGCTGAAACTGATTTTGATTTTGATATATTTTTAAGTCAGTTGGCTACCATTGTGTAGCTAGTTTCTTTTTTCCAGTTATGGTAACGGTAGCTATTAACACCAAAACTTCCTTGACTTCCTGATGTCTGTGACCCAACAACATCAAAAGACTCTTGATCTTATTTTCTGGTACTCTTACAAGCGATAATATAACGTCTCTGCATTTGAATGGATCTCTATGGGAATTGGGGGACGGGACTAGATTTAGCTGTAAATTATGCTGCAACAGTATGGAATACATGGTTGGTAAAATGGCTGTAAGTCATCAAGGGTGTGAGGTATCAAACAAGCCTCAAACCATCACTCTGCTGCCAGATATGCAGTAGATATGGATGGATCACTTTCAGGGTTGTTTCTCCTGACAAATTTTCCTATTGAACTCTATGGAAAAATAAGTCAGGAGAAGAAACCCTTCAAGTTATCCATCCATATCTACTGTATTTCTGGCAGCAGAGTGACGGTTTAAGGCGTGTTTGATACGTCAGACCCTTGATGACATTTAGCCAAATGACATGGAATGATCCTGTTACAAAGGCAGCCTACATCTTCAAGAAAATTTCCCTTAAATTGCTTCATCGAATATATCCATTCATACATTTATTTGTAAATCTGTGGATTTTAATAAATGGTAATATGTCTCTAGGAAAGGTAGAAAAACAAATTGCATTAAAATGTATTTTCTTAAAAGGTTCACGATTGGACTCAAGTAAAATATTTAGCAGATCGTTGGCTGTAGCCATCTGAGGCTCCCTGACACTAAAAGACAGGAGTGTGACAGGGTCCAAAATGCAACTCTGCAAAAGGCTCTGGCAAATACCCGCTTGACACCACAAAGTTACTGCCATCAAAGGTAGACAACAAGATAAACAAATTATTTTAAAATTGATGTAGTATCTAACTCATAACTCATGCTGTATATTGAAACTGTTTAAAACATTTTTGATACATTTTGTGTTTTGAATTTTGTTACTTTTAACCAGAGTGCCTCAAGGACAGACTTCAAAGGAGAGGAAAGGGAGGCTGTTGAAGACAACTTGTCTCTGGTGTGGCGTTTTCTCTCAGAGAAAATTAGCGATATCAATAAAAAGAAGACATGTTGAAAGTAGAGGTATGTTAATATTTTCAAGTCCTTCTTGCGTGTGATCGACTCGCTTCCACTCACATGTCAAACAAAACCTACATTAAACCGGAAGGCAATATAAACATTGTTCAGCACAATAAATAATTGCAATTATACAAGTAGTAGTTCTTTTTCGTTGGGAGTTGCGAACCACCTCACTGCTTCATGTGATCATGGGACCAACACCCCAGCCTACCAACTGGGAAAAGGGTAGTAACGCAAGCAGTCTAGCTCAAACAGTAAGCAATAATAACTTTGAAAACTGATGTCTTAATCTATTGTAACTGAATGTGTCACTACGGTCTCGTGGTTTGGCTACTCTGCTTAGCGTTTACGTTAACTTAACTTTGATTGCGAGCTTGCGTGTGATGTTTATCTCCTGATAGCAGCCACACTGTATTTTACTTTGAATTGATTGCATTAATTCCTCGCTGGGTTCAAACCACAGAGCTGTATAAGAACAGTTCTGTGGTTCAAAAATGTAGGGCTGGATGATGTCGATGGCACTCGGATTGAGGGCGTGGATTTAGATTTAGAAGTTTATAATAGTATTTAGAATAGAATTGTAGTAGAGCTGATTTACCCAGTTTACTGTGAACTGCATTCAATGTTCATTACTAGGGACAGCTGCTACTTTATGGGAAGGATGTGCTTTGTCTTATCTGTTCTGTAGTTACTTCGATGACGTTTCTATATGCACTTACTGTATGTTGCTTTGGATAAAGGCGTCTGCTAAATGACTGTAATGTAATGTAGACCACACCCCTACAATCCTGAGTTCTTTCAAGACTGAATTTATTAGCTTACTTTGAGATGTATGTCAATATACCTATTGACATTTTTTTTAAAGATATTTGGTGGGTGTGTAGTGGATATGTGATATGTTGTGGTTATTTGAAGTTTTTAGAATCCCTTGTCCATCACTTTTAAAGAAAATCCCCACTGATTGTTTTTCAGTATAGGGATGAATCGACGTGAAAACAATGTAATGAAGGTTTTTCTTTTAATTTTGCCACATCTTCGACTCGTCACCATTGAAAAGTGATGTGGCACGAATTCCTCTCCATACTAACAGTATACTGAACTCCATACTATGGGCAGTGAACAGTGCCAAAATTATGTTGTCTGCGACTGCCTGTGCACTGCGTTTTAATCGGTCAATAACATTAAAATCTCATCCGCATTGACATTGACACTCACAATTGTCACAGTTTGTGCCATTCGCATTCGCACTGGCACTTGCATAATAATGTAGATACCATTGCAGTTAGCATTAAAAATCACAGGAAATGGCAGAAATGTGAGCTTTAAAATGTAAATAATGAAAACATTAACCTAGGCTGCATGTTTCAGTGTAATGTCACCCCTTGGCCTTTGCATACCCCATACCTATACAGCACAGAGTTTGCCACTTTTCAGGTTTTCCTACAGAAATAACCGCAATGACCACAGACTCTCAGCCCTTAAAAACAGTAACTTCTGTACCTTCTGACCTCATGTAACTAATACTATCTACATACCCTGAGGTCTACACAAATTATTCTATTTACAAATTTACAAATGTGAATCAATGAATTCTAGCTAGCTTTGATTAACACGGTTTGTTTGTTTTCTTTTCCGGTGCTGCTACTTCAGTGCTGCTACTCTGGTGCTGGTTGCGCTCCAACTGCAGGTATGTGTTTAAACAAACATTTACAAAGGAATATGGTAACGAACAAATGTGTATTCAAGCCCATTGCCACTTGTGTGTGTGTGTGTGTGTGTGTGTGTGTGTGTGTGTGGCAAGACCATTTCCAAAAGCCTTGTGACGCCAGCATCACAGGTATCTTCTTCTTGCCCACTCTCAAAATTAGGGATGCACCAATATGACAATCTCAGTACAATACAGTGGGGTGCTAAAATTTGGGCACCCCACTGTATAGTATTTTATTCATTTATCTTTTGGCCCAGCACTTCTTAACCCCTTTGCGCAGAGGCTTAATTTGATTTATAACCCTGACACCGCCCATAAACTGTAAGCGCTTGGCAGTTGTAGTTCACAGTAAAGCAGATACCTGGTACATGTGCAGTAGTTTGGGGCTATATCTCTGCTCTCACTACAGGTAGAGAGTTGGCTGAGAGCTCATTTTATTCAGGAGGAGAGCTACTTTTCTACAAATCAAACATAATTTTTCGGTGGAATTCCCCTTTTTACCAACTTTCACACCATCTCTAAACTTGCACTATTGTTTTTCAGACGCTATGTAGGAATAAACCCAGAGAGGCTGGACAGGACAAAGTGCTGTCCAAGAGAACTGGTAAAGTCGCTCATAAGAAGACAACAAAGGTCACTCCTCATGTCTCCACTCTACTGAAGAGACTGATGGACTTTATATAAGCCAATGAGCTCACTCACTCCCCCACCTCTATCCCTACACCAGTTTGTGCCCCCCACCCCCTCCCCCTCATACACATACACACGTACAACTTGGAAGGTTTTGGACAGTCATATTCTTTTATTTTGATAATGTGTCATGTCTGTTGGTGTTTAATATCTGTTTGTGTTAAGAACTTGGATGGTTTTGGACAGACACAGCCTCATATTAGAAAAACATTCATGCATGTTAATTTGTTTATGCTGATATCATTTGAGTGTTTCTTGTGGTTGTATTACTTAACATTTTAGCACTAAAGCTTTGACTCAGGTGTTAACTTGACTACAAATATCAAATAAATTTTTTTTTGGTTATGACTAAGTTCATTTAAGTTCTTTTGCCTAAATGGGCTGATTTGTCTATTTCTTCCCCATGTACATGCAAATGATGTGCAAATGTTTTGCAAGGGCAATCAAGACTTTCTTTACAATAAAGTAAGAAATGTTTTGTAAGATGCACTTAGAAGCTGTGCTTGTCTCAAATTGTTAAGTCAAATAATTGAAAAGGCCATGCTTAGTTTCTTCACTGAGGTAGGACTCTGGGTTATTTTGGCAAGATTTACAAGTTTTCCATAACTGTTAACATGAAACAGTCATTCTCTTAACAAAATTGGCTGTAATCCAAATTGCCACGATTGCTATACACATAAATGTTTTGTTTACCGTAATAATCTGCAGCTATGCTTACCAGTAGAGATAGTGCAAAAACAGCAATTAACTGCTAATCCTGTTATCAGTATTATACTGTAAAAGTATACTGTAATAATTTAAGGTTGTATGCTGTATTTATAAAAGACGGTACCAAACTAAATTTCTGCAACAGTAAAACTTAATCTTACAGTAACCCTGCTGCCAGCTCTTCACTGTTTTTTTTAAGTTTTTTTTTTATTTTTTAAACAGTGCAGGCGGTAGGCTCCAAAGCAACATAAATATTAGTCACTTGCCATTTCTAATTGTATTCTACATTCCCGTTATATTTTTATATAGGGCCGCTCGTGCTGCTACACGGCAAGAGAAAGCTGAAGTAGGCCTAGCCTTACGAAAGGATTTAGTTAGGAGCGCGGGAGCATGTGTGATGCTGTAAAATAACACATCAATTTAAAATGCAAAAACTAATTCAAGTCAGTCGACAGTAAAATTCACAACGTATAAAACAACGTGGAAATGTAGGCTACACAAGCCTCGTTTGTGTCTATACCCCAGCAACAGGGCTATGCAGCCTACACAAATGATTTGAACACTTAAAACATGTTGAACCGGTTGCAATTTACAGCATAGTAAGCAGTACCGAACATGTTTATGGTGGACTGAATGCAGAGCTTCTTCATTGTTACCGTATTTTTTTTAAATTGCGTTGTCTTGGATCTTTGCAGCCTCTGCTTTTTTTCAGTAGCCTAAAGCATGCCTTTCACAATTCCACAAACAATGAATATATAGCCTACATGATAAAATATTGTACCACAAAGAATATATTTTCGACACCAGTTGGTGATCAGTGAAATATTTACGTCTACCCCTGGACATGTTAGTAGTTAATAGTCTACTCCAAAATATTTGTTCGACGTACTTTTAAATAGTATTTTATAAATACACGCACGATTCTGCATTTATCTAAAGTAGGTAGGCAACTAAAGAGTCAGTCAAGACCTAGCTAGATAGGTTAGGGAGCTATGCTACGAGTATTTTAAAAGCATACTCCGCAAGGGTGGGGCAGAAATACCAATATTTACAGTTAGGCTATGTGCCGATATAGCGTTGGCTGCTACTGATTTTCATGCCATTAATTTTAAATGTCCCAGAATAAGCTATAGAATTATTAAAGTTGTCAGAAAAGGTAGTGACAACGTTGCAGCTATTTTCAAGATAGGCTACTCCAGACTACGTTGTCAGAACGTCGCCGATTGTCAAAACGGTGAGATTTCAGAAACGTCGCCACTTTATGTGGCATTTCTACGTTCCTCTGCAGTGTGCACAACGTTGTGGGAACCAAAGCAATGAGTTGTCACAACGTTGTGTTTTCTGAAGAGGTGTAGCCTAGAGGAAAGTTGAGGGAGAAACGTAACGTGATTTTGCTGTTGTTTACTCTACTTTTGTTATTTATCTTAGTATTTAGGCTTTATTTTAGTCATTCATTCTGTTCTTTGATATATTATGTGAAGTGATCATTTGTAGGCTGCAATAAAATTCTGATTCATTTGAAAATGTCTACTTCGTGTCAATTTGAAATAGAAAATGGTATAACCTGTAAACATCATGAAGCATCATATAACATATAAAACTATATATATATAGAACTGGGGGAGGGGGTGGGAACAGGCTAAATGAAAACAGATCACATCTGCGCCAGTGTTGGCCCATGTCCGGCCAGATGCCGGTTGTTCCGGTCGGCATCTGGGTCGATTCTGGCTGTGTACTGGCACTGTCGGCTGGATTCCGGCTGCCGATTCCGGCCGAGCGTACTCGGGCCGATTCTGGGGCGTCATTCATTCTGACGAAAGCCCGAGTCCGGCAGCCGGACTCGGGCCGATTAAACGAATCCGGCATGGCGGAATCGGGCCGCATATATTTGGCTAGCTGGGAGGCTATTAAATGTTTCCCCATGGCTACCCATTTCATGTTTACAAACTACTTTTAAAACCGAAATAGCACCGTGCGTTTGCATGTGGTAGCCTATTTGCATCTAACCAAGTAATGTGGACACAAAGCACCACCCTTAATTTGTCACCGGTCTGTATAGGCTAGCCTGATCAGCACGCCTTGCACAATGCACAATAAGTTATTTTAGCAGTTTGTCCATGATTCAAATAAAACGTGATGATCGAGTAATTGGTTCATTACGATAGCCTATATTCTTGCCAAAAAGAGCAATCCCATGCATCGACATCGCAAATTAAATAGCCTACAGCGTTATCACGGGATCAAAGACAACCGTCCGCCATGGTTGCGCTTCAGCTTCTGTCAAACCTTCCCCTCCTAACAAAATATCCACTCTCCCAATTAAATATATCCTACTTCGAAATAAACACACAAATGGGAACTCGAATTCGATGTCCAAAACTGCTGGCAATTGTAGCCTATAGCCGAAACCTTCATCCAATCATATTACAAAAAGCAACTTTTGTACGCCCTCCTAATTAGCATTTTGCTACAACTAGTTTACTAGTGGATGTGCTAAAAACGTAACTAGTTAACTAGTGGACACGTTGGCTTTACTAGTTAACTATGGAAGCATATCCGCGCCAAAATTCAAATGAAAATGCAAATCGCCGATTGCATTTCGTTTACATTCGATGTGCGCAAAAACCATGACATAATTCAAATGAAAATGCAAAAGGTCACTTTGCATTTTCATTTTCAAGTTAATGTACGCACTTTTTCTGACAATTTGAAAATGTTAATGCAAATCCATTATACATTTCATTTCCATCGCTCTCTACGACACAACCCTGCCATAATTTAAATGAAAATGAAAAACCGCATTTGAATTAGCAATTTCTTATTGTAATCGCATGATCCATGACAAAAAGGAAATGATAATTCAATTCGCATTTAACATTACATGTTCATGCTTTTGCGGCACAAGAGTGACATAATTCAAATGCAATCCGTTTGCATTTTCATTTCCGAAAAGACCCTGCCAAAAATCCATTTCGAAATGGCAAACTGTCAAAGCTGCCCATCAAGGCGGGGGCCTCGAAGAAAGGGGCGTTACAGGGGACTGTTCAAACCACTGAACATAATGGTTGTCTGTGATTTCGGTCGTCAGGCAGTTACCAGGCTAGATAGCGACATTTCCTTGTTCTCTGTGTTTGGGGATTATAGGCGAAATGATCGGAATTAAAAAGGAAACGAGGTAGCCTAAAAGTTACGACTAGCCATAGCCAGCCCAATGTTAACTAAATTAATTTCACAATTTAGCCTGCTTTCGTTAATCTGGTGTGGAAACTAGCCGATAGCCTAATGTTACGGGTTTCCGTGGCAAAAACCAGCCGGCTATTCATGACAGGCTATGCCTGAAAAAATGTGCTACCCTTTTCACCGTGGGCATTTCCATCACGATTTCTATTAATTATTGTTTTCTTTTAGATAGCCTTACCCTTAGGCTATGTGTATATATTGCAGAGCAAAGGTAACGTAGTCCACAGAAAGCCTGAGACAGCGATCTGTAACGTTACGTGACACAGCTTGAGCCCAGTGGCGTAGCGGAGGCCCCCGCACCCCCCGCGGTGCGGGGGAGCCCCGGAGCTTAGGAGGCCCCGCCCCCACTAGATTTTTTAAATTTACATTGTAGGCTATCCTCTTAGATTTCGTAACGGGAACAGGGCGCAGAGGGCGGGGCCCCTTCCCTTCTATGTTGCTAGGCACACCGTCATGTGTATCATTATAATTATTTGCTCACCTGCGATAGGGCTAGCCGGCTGATAACTAATGCTCATTGGCATGCTGGGCAGCGTTCAAAACAAAGCGGGAAGCATTGCTAATTTAACGTTCATTAGTTGCGTTGCCGGTAAAAATGAAAAATGAAGCGCAAATACCCAAGCGGTGCTCAGAAAAACAAGATGAGAGCGAAAGCCGAACAGGAGAGGGCAAAGCTACCAAAAAATAGCATCATTGTTCCAGCAGGCAGCCAACGTAGACTCTAACGTTACTGCAGATGCATCGGCAGTAAGCTCCCCACCCGGCCCGGCCACCGCTAGCAACCCCCCGGTCAGCTCCGAGTCCAGGCAGACAGCAGACAGACAGCCCAGCCAGGCCCCCAGCCCCGCTACAGCCGAGCCAGCTAGCTCCCCACCGGACCCCGCCACCGCTAGCAACCCCATAACCAGTACGAGTAGGCTACAGGTTACATTGGAATTGGAATCTAATCAGTTCCTTTTTTCAGGTAAAAATTAACATAGAGAATACGTTCGCACATACAGCTCCACTAGTACGCATACTAGTAATAAACCAACGTCATTCAAACACTGCTACAACCGGACTGTACACTAGTTCAAAAACTTCACATAGCTACCTAGCTTGTCAGCTAACAACGGTCATGTTTTACGTTTAGCTAGTTAGCTTAGCAAGCTTGCTTCCTAAACCGTTCCTGTTTTGAAGCGTAATGCAACCAAAATAACCGACTCTCGTACTCGTCCAAGTCAGGAATACAAGGCTATATACTTTTTGCATTTGACAGATCTTACCAGCTGTAACTCCTGTCTCCTGACTGCAGCCTCTACTATGTAGCCTATAGGATGTGTTTTGTTTGTTTGTTTTTTGTAGGCTACTTTTCTTTTATACAGAATGTTATGTTATGTGAACTGTTCCGTTGTGTGAACTCAAATGATAGGCTATAACGAATGTTCTACAATACCTTCATGTTACAAAAAATACAAAGCCACTAGTTTGTATTTGTCAATGATGCCCATGGACGGCGCTACACCGGGGCAAGGGTTGGCTATAGCCCCGTCACAAATTTGCTTACCACCACCCCCCCCCCCCCCAGGCATTTTAATAACATTTTTCTAATTATAATAAAAATATATATATAAAAGTAAATCAACAATTCTAATCCCTTTCGGATATTCACCCTGGCTACGCAGCGTATGTAGCCTATGCTATGACGTAGGCTACGGGTGTGGGGGGGGGGGGGTGTGTGTGTAGGGAGCTCAAGCAAATGACAAAATAACGTAAACTGATTTCTAACGTTAGCAAACCAGTGTTTCCCATAGCCTACAATACATCAGGCCTACAGAGTTCGCCACCATGTCAAAAAAATATTAAATGGAAACGTCATTGTTTGAAAACTAATTTACTATCATTTTAAAATCAATAGAAATGTGTTCGCATAAGCTCTCCATGTGATCCGTTTTCGGAAATGATCAACTACTGGTGTGTGGACCTCCGTAGGTAGCAACTCCCAAGTGTAAACTACAGTGTTTTGATTGGCGGTAGACTAATCTCACAACATTGGCTGCTTGGCCATGCACAGATGAGTAGATTTGGAAAGCGAATAACTAACCTAAATTAGCTAAATGATCATTTTCAATCTTCATCATCTCGACTTCAGCTAATAAGAAGAGCTTGCCTCCAAAAAATGGTCAGGTACTGTTAAAGATCTCATATTTCTTCCATGTAGCTAAATGTATAAGCTAAATGAGATAGGGGAGAGTGGTGACAGTGGAAGCTGTTCTGATAATACAGAAACCAACGCAAATGTTACGGTGCAGCTTTATGGAGCACACCTAGGAGCATAACTAGCTGATATGTAAAGTTTGCGATCTTCGTTAGATAATGAAACTCCTAAATGTCCCAACCACAGAGCAGCGGTTAAACAACGACATTTTAGCCATCTTTTCTGACATAACGTTACACTGATAATTTATCCTCTCTTCTCACGTCCTTTTTCATTATTTTCCTGTGTCTTATTTTCTTTGATGTCTGATATTTTTAGGTATTCGTATTGATGAAGCCAAATGACATTTGTAATGCCATTTCAATTGACAGAATTGTACAATTCTGACTGTTGTATAGATGCTCTGCCACTTGTGCAGGCCCCCCCAGCGCACACACAAAAGCCATCCTGGGGGAAACACAGCTAACCTTAGCACCCCCATGTATTGACCTAGCCCACCCTTAGCCCAGGGAGAGAAAAGTTCCTGGCGCTGTCACTGATGATGCCTGAAAAAATAAACATTTTTTAAAAAGCTTTAAGTGGCCGCGATGTCTATCCCATGTCACTCTATTATTGATTTAGGGGAGGGGCCGCATGGTCCGACCTGCGGGGGAGCCCCGAAATATTGCGCAACGCCACTGCTTGAGCCTGCTACAGCCTAGCTACCAAAAACGGTGGATTTTGTATGGTGTAGCGTATGGAATCTAGGCTAATTAAATAAAAATATAAAATTGTGTAATTAGGCCTATTCCGCATAGGCTATGTTGTGTAGTATGGACTGTCATTCATGTCTTTACCCAGCAGATGGCAATAAAAGACTGAATGACAGCTTCTTTTTTTATTTGGTGAAAAAACCACGTTCGTATATAGTTATGTGGTGAAAACACTGGGGAAACGACCCCGGCGGGCACAACCAAAGATTTTAGATATATGACACAACCGATTTTGATCTCCCTACTCACAAAGCCATACTTCAGGCACAGCCTGCCATGAATAGCCGGCTGGTTTTTGCCACGGAAACCCGTAACATTAGGCTATCGGCTAGTTTCCACACCAGATTAACGAAAGCAGGCTAAATTGTGAAATTAATTTAGTTAACATTGGGCTGGCTATGGCTAGTCGTAACTTTTAGGCTACCTCGTTTCCTTTTTAATTCCGATCATTTCGCCTATAATCCCCAAACACAGAGAACAAGGAAATGTCGCTATCTAGCCTGGTAACTGCCTGACGACCGAAATCACAGACAACCATTATGTTCAGTGGTTTGAACAGTCCCCTGTAACGCCCCTTTCTTCGAGGCCCCGCCTTGATGGGCAGCTTTGACAGTTTGCCATTTCGAAATGGATTTTTGGCAGGGTCTTTTCGGAAATGAAAATGCAAACGGATTGCATTTGAATTATGTCACTCTTGTGCCGCAAAAGCATGAACATGTAATGTTAAATGCGAATTGAATTATCATTTCCTTTTTGTCATGGATCATGCGATTACAATAAGAAATTGCTAATTCAAATGCGGTTTTTCATTTTCATTTAAATTATGGCAGGGTTGTGTCGTAGAGAGCGATGAAAATGAAATGTATAATGGATTTGCATTAACATTTTCAAATTGTCAGAAAAAGTGCGTACATTAACTTGAAAATGAAAATGCAAAGTGACCTTTTGCATTTTCATTTGAATTATGTCATGGTTTTTGCGCACATCGAATGTAAACGAAATGCAATCGGCGATTTGCATTTTCATTTGAATTTTGGCGCGGATATGCTTCCATAGTTAACTAGTGAAGAGAAGTGTATGTAACTAGTTAACTAGTTAGGCGAAAATACGGACTCTATGCAACTTAACTAGTTAACATGTTACACTGTTGCCACTTCACTAGTTAACTAGTGCTGCTTTAATTGCAACACGTTAGGCTTAAAAGGCCACTAGTGGGTTCAAAGGCTGACTAGTTGTGGCTGTGGTGCCACTAGTCGGCACTGTGGTGCAACTAGTAAGGTTCTGGTGTAACGTGTAGAATAAAAGTGCAACTAGTGGCTCAAAATGCATGACTAGTAAGGTGCCAATCTTTGATATCAAAACGGTTTCGTTGAACTAGTAAGACAAAATGTCGAACACGTTGTGAAAAACGGGCAACTAGTGGGAAACCGTAAATTGGATATCAAGGATATGGAATAAATACTCATTTGGCTTGCCATAGGCCGTTGGTTGCTTTTCGTGCGCGTGTGAGGAGGAGAGAGAGGGGGCCAAATGAGAGCTCACGCGGCCCACACTGCAGCAAATGTGTTTACCGGTCCTCGCCACCAGCCCAAAAACCAGCGGCCCACCGGGATTCTTCCCGATTCTCCCGATTAGCCACTCCGGCATTGCTTCAACCTAAGTGTATGTAACCTTCCGACTTCAACTGTATAGCTACCATCAGATTCCACATATAGCATCACAATTCAAATACAGATAGAGGGACTAATATAAAACCAAAGGAGGAGACATTAAATTATAGGTCTCTATTGAGGAGGTTAATTGACAAGCAAATTCTGTACTGAACATAGTGACCATGATGTCACTGCTGTACTTCTGCATGCAGAAAGTGCAGTAGAGTATGAAAATCTAATCACAAAGAACACACGATGGCCAGATTTTGTTGTCCGATTTTGTTGTCCGATATGGATGAAAATACCCTCAAATTAAAGCTGATAGTCTGTACTTCGACCTCATTGTCATTGTATCCTTTCAAAGTCAAAGTGCTAGAATACAGAACCAAAATAACAAAAAATGTGTCACTGTCCAATTATGGTGCTCACTGTATGAAGTTATGAAAATGCCAGAATTTCAGTAAGCCAAGTTAGTCAACCATTAACCATCGCTTCAGTTATATGTTTTTTAATCCAGCACTTAAGTAACAGTATTAATTCAGTACTTTTTAAAATAGTGTTAAACCAGAAATTCAGTCTTGCAATTTTTTTTGCAGCATGCCATTAGTACAGCTCCTTTTCTGTTCTGGGCTTTCCCAATTTACCACTGATGCAGAGTGTATGAAATTGACCCTTATCAACCTTTCCTCCTCCAATTTTCTTACACGCCAAGATAATTTAGTTTCACCCACAGGTACTAAGTGCAGTCAAATTTCTAGCACTTGTTCATTGTCACAGTTAAAGGTATACTATGTAGTTTCATTGTAAGCAACTCGTTCTTTGTTTACATTAAAATTTTCTCCCCAAAAAACACTGTGTGTCCTTGTGGTCTAATAAACACGTTGAATGTATTTCCTATCTCATAAGTCGTTCGCAAAGTGTTTTTTTTGTTAATGTTTTGAATGCTACACTGTTGGCATCCCGCCGCCATTTTTAAAGCCAGAAACAGGTAAAATTGTGTAAACGTCATGAATGGGCGGTTCCTGCTCATTTGATTGACATGGCCAGGCCATGTGGGCAGGCTTCCATGTAAACTCTTATTTTTTCTTAGGACCGAAACATGCAACAACAGTAAACAACTTTCTTGTTCGATCTGTGCTTTCCTCTGGTTTGTCTTTCACAAATGTCATGGCAAAAGAAAAACTGTTCGCGTAGCTCGAAGCGTCCACGTTCGCGTCGCTATTTGCCTGAGGTATGTTTCTGCCCTTACTCATTAGCAAGATGTTTTCAGCCGAGGAGGTAACAATATCATTATAAAAATAGCGACCATACACCTAGCTACATTAAATTATAGTCATTTAGCAGACGCTTTTATCCAAAGCGACTTACAATAAGTGCATACAGAAACGTCATCGAAGTAACTACAGAACAGATAAGACAAAGAACATCCTTCCCATAACGTAGCAGCTATCGATAGCTAAGGCTATCTATTGTCGTGATGTTTGTTTATTGTTGACAATAGTCTATCATGTTTGACTAAACCTTGATCATGTAAATGGAGACTACGTTACATGCTCAAAGCATATAAGTTAGTAATCTTAGCTATTGCTCTGTAAATTTGACCACTGTTCATTTTCATAAAATAATTCAATATCATCATTTTGTAATTCTGCTCGGTTCATTCTGTAGCCATCGACAATCGTGTTTGTGGTGGGCGAGGCAGGGCCAGGGGAAGAGGACAGCTTGATCAGAGTGACCGTGATAGAGTCAACAGACTCCGGGAGGAGAAACATTGCCATCTCAACGAAGTTGAGAAAGAGCGGCACTTTATCACAAAATAAGAAAAATACAATCAAATCAGAAATAAATATTTTCCCTAAATAAATCAGAGATACTCTCAATTAAAAAAATTAACAGACATCCAAAAACTCCCCATCCTCTTAGGAGAGGAGAGGACGTGCTGTGACCTGGCAGCACAATATATAGCTGCCTGCCATCGTCTTAGGGACAGTGAGTGACAGAGATCATTATAAACCAATTTTAATTTTTTATATTTATTATATTCACTTTATAAGATCATATGTGTCATTCTCATCATCATTATTATCATTCCTATTGATAATTATTGTTTTTAATTGTACTTTATTATTTTACATTATTGTTATTTCTAAATCCATAATCAAAGAAAAGTTCTTGTTTTCATGTATGGTTACTGTTCATTCGTTTCTAGTCTTTTCTGTTTTGTATTGTTCAGAATTAGATGTATGTCTTCGACTGTTTTAATGCAGTATGCTTTGACAATACAGATGCAATGTCTTGTCATGCCAATAAAGCAAATTGAATTGAGTCCACGGTCAGAGAAAATATGTGTGAAACGTCACCACAATGCTCGTGCGTCATCGTGCGTGTTTGAGAAGAACACGTGATAAGCAATTTTCGGGGAGCCCTTTTCTCCTACGTGCTCTATATCGCCATCTAGTGTTCTGAAACTACATAGTATACCTTTAAGCCGGCGACACCCGTAAAGGGATAGTTCGGAATTTTGGACATAATGTCTCAATTACGGCTTACCCATGATGTAGTTGATTGATGGAAACCATTTTCAGATAATTCCATGCTGTCCCTTCTTTTGGACATACACACATTGCTAATGCTAGCGCAACTCTAAGGTATCGAGTAGCATCCACTACCAAACGCACTTAAACACTCCACAGTGCACCCAAAGCAAATAAAATACGATGACAGTCTATCTGGGTTATTTTCAGTGATTATACCATAATTTTTCAAGTCAAACTATCGTTGAATCCTTTACTTTGTGCTCACCTAAATTCTCTGTGGAAGTTCGGCGTTAGTTTAGTAGGTAACGTAAAGTAGCCTATAGCTCTGCCGTCGTATGTTGTGCCGGCCAAAAACAATATCGCGCGTGTGAAAGAATCAGACTCGTAGTATTGTTAGCTAACGTTCAGGTAAGATGGTATTTTGGTGTGTATTTCAAAGTTGTTCAAATCATGCACCACAAAGTTTTCACCGATTTCCAGTGGAAGATCAACAAAGAAAACAGCTGTGGCTTCTTGCTGCTCGCATGGATGTCACCAATTGAGACTCTAAAAAAGTTTAAAGTGTGTAGTGACCATTTCACGGAGGATGACTATGTGAAAATCAAAAAAGGACAGTCGGGACACCCTCTACTGAAGGAGACTGCTGTGCCATCACCTGTTTTTCTTCATGCACCGAAAACAACTGACGAGCAGGTAACTAATAAATGATTGCGTCCGTGATCTATCTATTCAATTTAGCTAGCTAGTTGCCACGATTGGGAAGTCATGGAAGTGGTCAAACGTTTCCTGCAAATTGGTAGCCAGTGTGCTTGCTTGTATATGCTGTGTTATTCTGTAGTCTCGTCTGTCCTCGCTGTCTACTTCTTCAATTAGATTAAGAAAGTGTTTAATATCATTATAACATCTGAACATGAGCGATTGCCTTTTCCGGTTCAATCCATCACATACAATTTCAATTGCATTTACTGAATGAGAACTTTTAAAATTCAGTTGGTATTTCATCTCAAAATAAGGGTTCTGTACAAAATACTAAGTGTTTAATAACTGTCATGTGCAAGTCACCTAACGGATATAAAGAGCACAGGGCATACAGTTTGGGGAGCAGGTAGCCAATTAGTTTTGTTGGAAACCCAAAACAATACAAGTAAGCCAAAGGCATCAGCAATTACACATCTTTTGGAAGTAGCACAATGCCCGGGCACTGAGTTCACCATGCCTGCCTACTAGCATCACCCACACTCAGCATCACAGTTCTTCATCACCATATAATTCAGTATTGGTCAATACCCATTGGTCAATGAAAAATGAATCCCTATGGATGCAGATCCACTTTCCATGCACTCTATTCTGAACAACTGCAGCATAAATCCTGGGACTCAAGTTAAGTAGTTAGCTGCAAAATTCCAGAAAGTGAACTATTCCTTTAAAACATTTAGGTGGACACCTGCTGCAATAACCCATTTCTACCGGTTAAATCATGCAGCTCCAATTGTATATTGTTCTTGCAATAAAAGCTACTTTCTGCAGATTACTACTGATACACAGAGGACACTGTAAATGTCAGATGAGAGCCCATGCTGCACAGAGATTTTTTAAGCAGGTTTTGGACTCCATTCCGAGGGTGGACAGCAAGACTTCACACTTGTGATCGACAAAGCGCAAGGTGGTCTTTCTGAAGAACCATATACAAAGGTTATATTGTTGTTATGGCAGCAGAGGATGGGCAAGTTGAGCAGGTTGAAGCAGCTGGTGCGAGTGCACCGATAAACAAGATAAACAAGTCTGCATTCTCAGCGAGTGATGTAATTAAGGAAGGTGTTTTTCAGCAATGACAACGCATTTATCTGGGATGCATTGTGCTTGCTGAAAATCACCTTGGATCATCATCCTTACTTCTCTCCCACCTGAAGTAGCCTAAGGATGATGATCCAAGATTTGCTAACCTCTCCATAATGTTTACCCCAAACGTTGCGTTGAAGGACATGGTGAAGGTGCCAGTGTTATCACAAACACAAACACACTTTCTTTGAAAAGATAAATCATAAGAGTTAGTAAACAACTCTAATCTCTTAGCTTATTAACTGCTGTTTGGGGAAACTTAATTGTGTCTGTGGTATAACCTATGTACAAACCAGAAAATAATGCCAAATGTGCACCCCTGGATAGTTTCATGAATATATGAGTTTATAGTGCAAAACTGTAGGGCACCCTCAACACAAACACACACTTATACATAGAACTGGAAGGGTGGATGTGCTGCTGATTTGTGAACCTCTACAGGTCTCCTGTAGCCAGGCTACTGCAAGCGCAACAGTTCAATCAGCAATCCTAAAGGGGTTTATTTTCTGTGTTTTCACTCACAGTCCTACGATTCTCAATGTATCAGCTTCAGAAAGTGTCTGACATCTAGCCTATACCTCCGTTATCCACTTAACACAACGGTGTCACAACGCACAATATGCAATTTCCAAGTAGCCTAGCTCTTGTGGTGGAGGCAGGTGGATTGCTTCCTGAAAGAACCTCAAACGAAACAGGAGGAATTATTACTATTAAATTAACAACAAGCACGTCCTCAACACAGCATTAACCTACCAAAATGTAGCCTAATATACAACCTAATTCCAGCTTCATGAATTTATCGAAATTAGATATGAAGAATCCTACAACCAAAACTTTACAAAAACAGGCTTCCCATCGCATTTTCTTCTGGGATATGCCCTGCCCGTGTATGCCAGTGGTCGTGTTGTACCCAACATGTTGAAGGGAATAGGTTAGGTGAGATTTCGGCAGGCGTCTAATGAATAATTCAAGACATGCTAATGAGCTGACCAGGTGTTTAGCTCGAAGAAATGAGGAAACTGCGTCTGGTCTATCCTACAGCGCAGATCACACCATTTTAACTTTGTATCCCCCGGAAAACGATACATACCAACTTCATGACTCCCACGATGTCCCCTCGCTTGTTCTCACAGAAGGAGGTAGCTCAGCATTGCACCAAGGACTCGTGTTGGATATTGTTAGGGACCCGGGTCTATGATGTGACGAAATTCCTTCGATTGCACCTGGGCGGAGAGGCTCTGATTTTAAGCCGCTCAGGGAAAGACGTAAGCCGGTTCATGGATGGACCCCCGCACCGGCACTCTGAGAACGCCTGGCGGTGGATAGAGCAATACTACATAGGTGACATGGACAGAAACCGTGCTGCAGAAACAGAGGTAGGCTACTCCTTAATAAAACTAAACTTGAACTAATTTGCCTTGGTGTGAAGAAAGAAAATCGAGTGCGATTCTGTCGTGTCAGCGGTCAAACCAACTTTAAGCGAATTGTGGATGATTCTCCACTCTAGGCTAAAGGAAGCAAGTTGGGTTTAGTTTAGAACCACCAAATAGGCCTACGTAGCTAATGTTTTGTCAGAGGTATCCTATACAAATTATATTTACTATTCTGCATATTTTAGCCTACTCTTAGATTCTGTAGCCTAGTTTAGCCTACTTTTTATTTCATTTTTATTTTTTAGACATAAGTTATTCAAAAGCCGTTTCTTCGTATAATCTGTAAGAGCAGTATTCCCACGGAATAGAATTTAATTGCTGCAGATATGTTTTAATATGTGCTGGATGACGACGGCATTGCACCTGTTCGTCACATGATGCAACTGAGTGATAATCAGTTACATAGCCTACTGTGTGTAACATGGAAAATGTGCAGTTTTCTTGTTGTTTTTATGTAGCATTATATAGCCTGTTATATTTTGCGTTCAAAGCCTACGCCTTTGTCAGGTCTGGTTGTTTGAGAAATTTCCACTTGAATATTAGTTTTTTTTGCAGCGAAGCAACCGTGTGCAGGTATTTATTTACCGAACAGAATATCACAGGAGCCATTCATTGGTCTCACGTGATGGAACTTCCTGTATTTGATATCAAGCCATCTAAATTAATTGGCATGAACCTTTTGGCATTGGGATAACCGTTGTAGGTGTTTGGATGCCAGATTTGGAGAGGTGTGCTTAAGAAGTCACGTGGGTGAAATACAACTTTGGATGTGTGAATGGATTTTGCTCAGTGATAAGCTTCCAGTCAGGAAGAAACTGAGCCATCACCATGTACAGATCCTTTCCAAAAAATTTGAATATCATGGAAAAGTTTTTTTTTTTCCATAATTCCATTCAAAAAGTGAAACTTTCATAGATTATAGATTCATTACACACAAAGTGAAATATTTCTAGCCTTTATTTGTTTCATTTTTCATAATTTTGGCTTACAGCTCCAGAAAACCCCCAAAACAGTATTTCAAGAAATTAGAATAGTGTGTCGAAAATCAGCATTTACTTCAGTTATTTCAGAGAATGAGTGTTTTAGACTGAGTGTCACACTATCATCTAATTTACTCAAAACACCTGCAAAGTTTATCTCAGTTTGGTTCAGTATGGGGAAGACTGCAGACTTGACAATTGGCCAGAAGACCATCATTGACACCCTCCAGAAGATGGGTAAGCCACAAAAGGTCATCGCTAAGGAGGCTGGCTGTTCACAGAGTGCAGTGTCCAAGCATATCAATAGAAAGTTTAGTGGAAGGGAAAAATGTGGCAGGAGAAGGTGCACAAGCAAAAGAGATGACCGTAGGCTTCAGCGGATTGTCAAGCAAAGACGATTCCAAAATTTGGCGGAGATGCAGAGGGAGTGGACTGAGGCTGGAGTCAGTGCTTCAAAAACCACCACGTACAGACGTATCCGGGACATGGGCTACAACTGTCGGATTCCTCGGGTCAAGCCACTCCACTCATTCTCTGAAATAACTGAAGTAAATGCTGATTTTCGACACACTATTCTAATTTCTTGAAATACTGTTTTGGGGGTTTTCTGGAGCTGTAAGACAAAATTATGAAAAATGAAACAAATAAAGGCTAGAAATATTTCACTTTGTGTGTAATGAATCTATAATCTATGAAAGTTTCACTTTTTGAATGGAATTATGAAAAAAAAAAAAAACTTTTACATGATATTCAAATTTTTTGGAAAAGATCTGTATATGGTATAAAAGTGCAGATGGAAGACCACACCCCTCAGTTTCACACAGGAACAGCAGTGAGAACCTGGCCCAATCTCAATGTCCGCCCTGAGCTCTAAGGACTGAGCCCCTACAGACTTTGGGTGATGTCACATGCGTGCCCAGCGTGAGTGCCTGAGTGCATGAGAGTGCAAGGGCTCGAAATGGCACAAGTACAATGACAGAACTTGCGATGTTATACAGTGCATCCGGAAAGTATTCACAGCGCTTCACTTTTTCCACATTTTGTTCTGTTACAGCCTTATTCCAAAATTGATTAAATTCATTTTTTCCCTCAAACTTCTACACACAACACCCCATAATGACAATGTGAAAAAAGTTTTTTTGAGATTTTTGCAAATTTATTAAAAATAAAAAACTAAAATTTCTAATTTACATAAGTATTCATACCCTTTGCTTTAACATATTTTTAAAGTATCATATTTCATATTTGGTCGCATATCCTTTACATGCTGTTACTTCCTGAAGTCTGTGACCATCAACATCAAAAAAACTGTCGATATCTTATATTCAGGTACTGTTACAAGCAATACTATAACCTCTCTGCATTTGAATGGATCTCTATGGAAATTGGGGGGTGAGACTAGATTCAGCTGTAAATTACATTGGTACAGTATGGAACACATGGCTGGCTAAATGGCTGTAAGTTATCAAGGGTCTGAGCTATCAAACGAGCCCCAAACCATCACTCTGTTGCCAGATATGGAGTAGATGTGGATGGATCACTTTAAGGGTTGTTTCTCCTGACTTTTTTCCCCATAGAGTTCTATAGGAAAATGAGTCCGGAGAAATAACCCTTGCAGTGATCCATCCACATCTACTCCATATCTGGCAACAGAGTGATGGTTTGGGGCTCGTTTGATAGCTCAGACCCTTGATAACTTACAGCCATTTAGCCAGCCATGTGTTCCATACTGTACCAGTGTAATTTACAGCTGAATCTAGTCTCACCCCCCAGTTTCCATAGAGATCCATTCAAATGCAGAGAGGTTATAGTATCGCTTGTAACAGTACCTGAAAATAAGATATTGACAGTTTTTTTGATGTTGATGGTCACAGACTTCAGGAAGTAACAGCATGTAAAGGATATGCGACCAAATATGAAATATGATACTTTAAAAATACGTTAAAGCAAAGGGTATAAATACTTATGTAAATGAGAAATTTTAGTTTTTTATTTTTAATAAATTTGCCAAAATCTCAAAAAAACTTTTTCCACATTGTCATTATGGGGTGTTGTGTGTAGAATTTTGAGGGAAAAAATGAATTTAATCAATTTTGGAATAAGGCTGTAACAGAACAAAATGTGGAAAAAGTGAAGCGCTGTGAATACTTTCCGGATGCACTGTATATTGCCTTGACAAAGCCTGTCTCACATGCAAGATCTGTATGAGAATCGCCACTTTAGGACTTTTACTTTAGAAGTTTGTACCTACTCAAAGAACTCTGCCATGTGTGTCATTTGTTTACAATTTTTGAGACGCTTCCGGCTGCGTTTCCGTTTTTATCACCACAAATGCTATGAACTGTGGGTAATTCCCTCAGCAAAGTCACTTTGGGGAAGTCCACATAAAGGGCTCAAAGTCTGTGAGCCCTCACGCACTTGCCGATTTTACAGTGGGACAGCCCTGAGCCCTCACGGACTTATCGGGAAAGCGCTTCAAAGTTTGTGAGGGTGGAAGGGTGGACATTGTGATTGGGCCCATGTCATCAGCCTCCACACTGTTGCAAACCTGAGCTTGTGTATGCTGTGTGTAACCAAGACTCTTACTACAGTGTGTTTCATACTTAACACGCTTGTCAGAAGAAGTGTTTGTGTGTTGCCGGAGACTGCCAACTAGATGGAGCATGGTGGTCTGTCTGTGTGTGATAGAGATAAGAATTTGGACAGATAAAACAATCCATCACACATCTTTCAACACATCTCCTCACAGTGTTGCAATTGGCACAGGCAGAAAGCAGTATGCAAACCGTATGATCTGTGAGAGTGCTGTGCTGCAGAGGTTTGAATCCCAAGTGACACTGCTGTTGTAGCCTTGTGGAAGATGCTTACCTGATTGGTTTTGTACAATTTAACAAGTGGATATTATGACCTGTGCAAGTTGCCCTCGAGTGTCTCTTCACCAACTTCACCAAATGTCACAATGAGTGTGAAGTATCAGTTGCCAGTGGAGGGAAATGAGAAGATGGGTGGTCAAGAGTAGGTGGAGATGGAGAAGAGCAAAAGGGCAGAGTAGTTTGGGATGAGTCTGAGTGGTTTTGTAAGCCTTTTCCATCTGTGGAGCCAGAGAGGAATGTGGATTGTGGTTAAGATTGCTCAGAATATATTATTGGAAGTCGTTTTATCAGTTGTTTCTCTTTCAGCGGTCCTCTGTTGGTGATAAGATAAGCATCCCAGGAACTTTATTTTAGTTAATGAGTTTAACATTTACCATCATAAACCAGATGATGAAAAACACCTTTAAAGGAAACAATGGAAAGCGAGATCAAAACTAAATGTGTTCAGGAGCATTTACCTTTGAAGAATGCTTTTGCTTATTCACCAGGTATGGTCCAACTGATGCAAACAGACCTTTTTTAAATGAAGAAGCCACACCCTCAATCCATTCTAAACCAATACAAATGTTCAACCCATGAGGATGAAAAGCCTGAGCCAATCTCTTTCACTGAGTAGTAATGAACCTTATCTGAAGCCAATTAACCTGTTTATTGATACATTCTATTATGTTCTCCTTTCCTCAGTACCAATTATATTCTAGTGGACAGTCAAAACAGCGGCATCTAGTCGTCAGAAATAGGTACTCCCCTAATAGATAATGGAACAGAAAATTGCATACTACAATGACTCGTTACTCAGGACAGGGGAAAATAACTATCACCATATTTTCAGGGAATGTGTATTAGAAAGGTTGAAGAAGCTATGCGCCAAAATGTATTTTCCTAAAACCTCTGAAGCATAGAGAACTTGTACTACGTAGTGTTTTTGGGGGTGGGCCGTGGTAGGGTTTGGGTGGTCCCTGAATGGATTTCAAATATTTATTTGGATTCCCCATGTTTGAATCTGTACCTGGGAAAAGGTTGGTACACATCGGATGTTGGAAACAATATTGACAGAATTTTATCTGAATCCTACCCAGTGAACATGGCAAATTTTGATGCCATCAATTAGCATTTTACTCAAAGGTGTAATGATATTCCTATAAAATAAAGTTCCTGGGATGCTTATCTAACCTGTTTATACCTATTCCTACCAGCATTATAAGGTTCTGAGACGTATGGTGTCATTCTATTACAAATTATAAAATCTGACTGTTACTGTTATATAGTGATACCAGAACTACTCTGCGAGTTCCAAAATGGGGTATTGTGTGTGCATGTGTGTTTGTGTGTGTGCTCGTTCCTGGTATTACATGTCTTCGCTACACGCATGTACTTGTCGCATGTCTACCAGCTTGTCGTGCTGAGTGTTTATGACAGACGCCCTGAGGTTTCTGTACTGGAATGGTGTACAGGAACTGTACAGGAACTACCTTTAATGGGTCAGTAACTGGAGAGCCGCTGGTGAAGAAAAGCTGTCTCGGACTCTGCGTTGCAGACCCTGAGGAAGAGGAGGAAGACCTCTGAAAATGCAGAGGAGAAAGAGCAGCCATCAGTAACCAGCCACAGCAGAGTTGACCCTGAGACGGTAAGAGATAAGAAAGACCATGATGGTGTGCCTGGTTTTGTAGCAGCAGCAGACGCGTGTGTGGTGCGTGTGTGGTGCGTGTGTGGTGCATGTGTGATAGTGTCTGGTGATTTCTGTGAGTCGCAGACTTGAGGCAAATTATTTGCAACCAAGTACTAAATATGACTTTATTCCAGATTGTGTTCATTTGTCCAGTTATTTTTGGTCCCCTGAAACGGGGGAACTATGGATAAAAGGCTGTACGTCCTACATGGATCACTCAATATGGACGTAAATACCTTCAAATTAAAGCTGACAGCCTGCACTTAACCTCATATTCATTGTTTCATTTCAAATTCAATTTGCTGGAGTACAGAGCCGAAAACAAATACAATTGTGTCACTGTCCAAATACTTACGGACTGCACTGTAGATGTGTGTGGGCATGTGTGTGCATAGGTGTGCTTATTTGTGTGTGTGAGTGTATGCATGCAAGTGTGTGTGTGTGTGTGTGTGTGTGTGTATGCATGCATGCGCACGCGCATGCACACATAGGCACATACTTATTGCAGTATTACAGTTCCAGGTGACGCAGTCATCTCCTGGCTGCTTTTGTCCTTTGATTGATGCCTTTTATTTAACTATGACATCCCTGCCTGAAAAACAGACTGATCCTGTCTCCTCTGCCGGTTTGTGAGCACGGTTCTCTTTCACACAGCATGTGCTAGAAGTTGTAGAATGAATCACTTATTGCTGCCTGTTAGGCCAGTTATTGTTCACATATACACACACTGAGCCTCATTCCTGAAATGTGAGCAGAAGGAATTTGTACGTAAATCGTTCGTATTAGCAATTTTGTCCGTATTATGGCATTCATCAACGTTTTCGTATCTGAGATTTGTTCATATGTACATAGATGAGTGGGACCCACAACAGCTTCAGTTGGTACTCGTTTGCAGAACACTGCGGTGAGAGACTGTGTAGCTACGTCAAATAGCTGTTTACTGTGTCAGAGTAGTAAACAGTAGATTCCTAACTTTCTATCACAAGGGACTCGGGGATTTCAAACCACCTCTCGCACGCACAGAACGCCAACAGAATGATGAAATGAACAAATTATTAGATTTATTTCCAGGCTGCGAGAAAGACAGCAGCCTAGTGCTTGGCACATGGAGGCAATGCGCTCGTCCGATGCAGAGGCGCTTGAACTTTTTAAATTTATTATTTCAGATTTTTTCCCCCATTTTTCTCCCAATTTAGTAGCCAATTGAACCCTTATTCTAATTCAACCGCTAGAGAATCACTGCTACACAACCCCGTCAGTAGGATGGAAGGGCGCCACGTCCTCTTCAGGGCGTGACTCCTCCTAAGAGGAAAAAATCTGACTTTCCCACACGGTTTGATGAATCCGGCTTCAATTTTTCGTACCAACTCATTTCGTCCATAAATGTACGCGCATATTTATGCACCCGTCATGCATAGTGCCCTCTGTACAAGCCTCTGGAGGCAGTGTTATGATCTGGGGTTGCTTCAATTGGTCAGGTCTAGGCTCAGCAACATTATGCAGCAATAAAATGAAGTTAGCTGAGTACCTGAATGTACTGAATGACCAGGTTATCCTATCGATGGGCATATTCCAGTGCCAACGACAATGCCAAGACTCATCGGGCTCAAATTGTGAGAGTGGTTCAGTGAGCATGAGGAATCATTTTCACTCCTGACCTTAACCCATTTGAAAGTCTTTGGGATGTGCTGGAGAAGGCTTTACGGAGTGGTTTGACTCTCCCATCGCCAATACAAGATCTCGGCCAAAAATGAATGCGATTCTGGACGGAAATGAATGTTGTGACGTTGCATAATGTTGCCCCCCCCCCCCCCCCACTCATTACTACCCCTGCTCTGTCCTGTGCACCATAATATGGCGTAGTAGTTAGCACTAGTTTGAGTTGAATCTTTGCTGAGTTGACACGTTCAGGAGAATGCTTAAAAAAAATCAGTTGAGGCAATCATGAACAATGCTGCCTGTTGTTGATAGCTGTTAGGAATATATATATACAGTCAAGCCGGAAAGTCTCCCCACCCTTTCACCTTCTCCACGTTTTATTACGTTACAGACTTATACTACAATAGATTGAGTTCATTTTTTGCCTCAAACATCTACACACAACACCCCATAATGACAATGTGAAAAAAGTTTTTTTGAGATTTTAGCAAATTTATTAAAAATAAAAAAATAAAATTTCTCATTTACATAAGTATTCATACCCTTTGCTTTAACGTATTTTTAAAGTATCATATTTCATATTTGGTCGCATATCCTTTACATGCTGTTACTTCCTGAAGTCCACCATCAACATCAAAAAAACTGATGTTGACCATCAACATCAAAAAACTGTCGATATCTTATTTTCAGGTACTGTTACAAGCGATACTATAACCACTCTGCATTTGAATGGATCTCTATGGAAATTGGGGGGTGAGACTAGATTCAGCTGTAAATTACACTGGTACAGTATGGAACACATGGCTGGCTAAATGGCTGTAAGTTATCAAGGGTCTGAGCTATCAAACGAGCCCCAAACCATCACTCTGTTGCCAGATATGGAGTAGATGTGGATGGATCACTTTAAGGGTTGTTTCTCCTGACTTTTTTCCCCATAGAGTTCTATAGGAAAATGAGTCCGGAGAAATAACCCTTGCAGTGATCCATCCACATCTACTCCATATCTGGCAACAGAGTGATGGTTTGGGGCTCGTTTGATAGCTCAGACCCTTGATGACTTACAGCCATTTTACCAATCATGTATTCCATACTGTTCCAGCATAATTTACAGCTAAATCTAGTCCCACCCCCCAATTCCCATAGAGATCCATTCAAATGCAGAGACGTTATAGTATCGCTTGTAAGAGTACCAGAAAATAAGATATCAAGAGTCTTTTGATTTTGTTGGGTCACAGACATCAGGAAGTCATGGCATGCAAAGGATATGCGACCAAATATTTTAAAAAAGTTTATTTAAAGGCACAGTCAACTTAGTGTATGTAAACTTCTGATCCACTGGAATTGTGATATAGTGAATTAAAAGTGAAATAATCTGTAAACAATTGTTGGAAAAATTACTTGTGTCATGCACAAAGTAGATGCCCTAACGGACTTGCCAACACTATAGTTTGCTAACATGAAATCTGCGGAGTGGTTAAAAATGAGTTTTAATGACTTCAACCTAAGTGTATGTAGACTTCCTACTTCAACTGTGTGTGTGTATATACAGTCAAGCCGGAAAGTCTGCACACCCCTTTCACCTTCTCCACGTTTTATTACGTTACAGACATATTCTACAATAGATTGAGTTCATTTTTTGTCTCAAAATTCTACACAAAATAACCCATAATGACAAAGTGAAAACGGGTTTTTAGACATTTGTGCTAATTTATTAAAAATCAAAATGTAAAATATCACCTTTGATATGACACCCAAAACTGAGCTGAGGTGCATTTTGTTTCCATTGATACTGCTTGAGATGTTTCTACAATCAACAGTCCACCTGCGATAAATTCAATTGATTGGACATGATTGGGGATTGCCAACACCTGCCTATATAAGGTCCCACAGTTGACAGTGCATGTCAGAGCAAACTCCAAGCCATGGGGTCAAAGGAATTATCTGCAGACCTCAGAAACAGGATTGTGTCAAGGCATAGATCTGGAGAAGGGTACGGAAAAATCTCTGCAGCTTTACAGGTCCCAAAGAGCACAGTGGCCACCATCATTCGTAAATGGAAGAAGTTTGGAACCACCAAGAATCTTCATAGACCTGGCCGCCCGGCCAAACTGAGCAATCGGGGAAGACGGGCCTTAGCCAGGGAGGTGAGCAGGAACCCGAGGGTCATTCTGACAGAGCTCCAGCGTATCCTTGTGGAGATGGGAGAACCTTTCAGAAGATCAACCATCCAGGCAGCACTCCACCAATCAGGCCTTTATGGTAGAGTGGCCAGACGGAAGCCCCTCCTTAGTAAAAGGCACATCACAGCCCGCTTGGAGTTTGCCAAAAGGCACCTAGAGGACTCTCAAACAATGAGAATCAAGATTCTCTGGTCTGATGAAACCAAAATGGAACTTTTTGGCCTGAATACCAAGCGTCACGTCTGGAGGAAACCAGGCACCGCTCATCACCTGGCTAATACCATCCCTACAGTGAAGCATGGCAGTGGCAGCATCATGATGTGGGGATGTTTTTCAGCAGCGGGAACGGGGCGACTAGTCCTGATAGAGGGAAAGATGAATGCAGCTAAGTACACCGAGATCCTTGAAGAAAACCTGCTCCAGAGCGCTCTGGACCTCAGACTGGGGTGAAGGTTTACCTTCCAACATGACAACGACCCGAAGCACACAGCCAAGAGAACAAAGGAGTGGCTTCGGAGATAGTCTGTGTATGTCCTTGAGTGGCCCAGCCAGAGCCCAGACCTGAATCCAATTGAACATCTGTGGAAAGAGCTGAAAATGGCTGTGTACCGACGCTCCCCATCCAACCTGACGGAGCTTGCAAGGATATGCCAAGAGGAATGGGCAAAAATGTCCAGAAACAAGTGTGCCAAGCTCGTAGCTTCTTTCCCAAGACGCCTTGAAGCTGTAATCGCTGCCAAAGGTGCAGCAACCAAGTATTAGGCTAAGGGTGCGTACAGATATGTAACCCCTAAATAACCTATTTTTGTCAGTAAAATAAAATCGCATATTTTCTAAAAACCTGTTTTCACTTCGTCATTATTGGCTATTGTGTGTAGATGTTTGAGGCAAAAAATGAACTCAGTCTATTGTAGTATAAGTCTGTAACGTAATAAAATGTGGAGAAGGTGAAATGGGTGTGCAGACTTTCCGGCTTGACTATATATATATATATATATATATATATATACACATACATACACATATACACACACATCTAGCACTCAGAAACAACTCATGTCAAAAAGTTAATGAATTGATGTGTGTCCATTTCAGAGAAACTGAAAGCTATTGAACAAGAAATTGTGAGGTATGATACTTGAGTGAGTCAGGCCGTAATCGTAAAAGATAGCAACAGACACTTATGACACTGCAATAGCTCTTACAGTGTCATAAAAGACACCGCATGAGCAAGGGAACAATGAAAGAGAGATGCAGGCAGTTGTCTTGTACAGCAGGGTCAGCTTATCTGGTAGATGAATAAATAGTGATGTTCGGTCTCCTTGCTCTGCTGCCCTCTGGTGACGGCTGCAGGACTTGGTGGACTGGCAGAAGCCACTGGCGTGGCAGGTGGGGCACCTGGGTGAGAAGTACGATGCCTGGGTTCACCAGCCTGTGGACCGACCCCTACGCTTCTTTCAGTCTTCTCTGATGGAGGCCATCACCAAGTCAACCTGGTGAGATGTAAAACTATGAACATTGTATTGTGTTGTTGTATCAAAATCTCTGAATATAACTTTCTGTTTGCTGGCTGTAACTTAAAATATTTTCCTTTTTACACTTTCATTTTCCCCCTTCTTTGCCTTGTGCTGTGTCTCTATGTTGCACTGTGTTGGTCCTCTGTTACGCTGTGTTGGTTGTCTATGTTACGCTGTGTTGGTTGTCTATGTTACGCTGTGTTGGTTGTCTATGTTGCACTGTGTTGGTTGTCTATGTTACGCTGTGTTGGTTGTCTATGTTACGCTGTGTTGGTTGTCTATGTTGCACTGTGTTGGTTGTCTATGTTACGCTGTGTTGGTTGTCTATGTTGCACTGTGTTGTAGGTACATGGTGCCTTTGGTGTGGATGCCACTGGTGTTATATCTCAGCTGGTACTGCTACACGTCTTTGGCAGAAGAAAAAACCAGAATTTTCCTCACCAGCGGTAACGCATCTTTACTCACACAGACTTTCTCTGATATACACACATGCTGCTTATGGTATTCCTTCATACGACTTGTACTTTTGTATTGATGATTCCTCTTATGGCTAAATAGTCCAGTTCATGAGGCATATTTTTTTCAAATAGGGCATGTGCAGTCTGGTCTTGTTTGAGCAGGAGCAGCCACAGCCATGTTTCTCCTGTGATGTTTCCGCTGTTTTTAAGCGCTCCTCACTTCTTCAGTCTTCAGCACTCGTACTTCACATAGTGACACCACGCAGACAGACACATAGACACACACAGTAGATGCTACAGTAGATGCCTATGGATGAAGGCTGAGCTGGAGGTGTGTTTTTCTCCTGTCTGTGATTTTGGTATCTTTGCTAATGTATGTGCCATTATTACCCCAGTGTCCTTCTCCTCTCTTCTCCGTGTCTTTCTCCAGAATACTCAGTTGTGGTCCACCAGTACAGTTTCCCCCTCCTCTTGCTCCTGGGCATGTTTATGTGGACCTTCTTCGAGTACTGCATCCACCGCTTTGTGTTCCACATGCGTCCGCCCGCCAACAACTATTACCTCATCACCCTGCACTTCCTGCTGCATGGCCAGCACCACAAGGTGGGGGGTGGGGGGGGGCGGGCATTAAATTACAGTCGCTTGGCAGATGCTCAGTGGGGAACATCAGTGTAACTCATAGGAATGCAAAAATGCTGTATCACAAGAAGGCACATAGAGCCATAATTGTAACGTTAACCTAACAAACAATAATTTGTATTGTAGCTAAAGAAAGTAACATTAGACTGATAGGTTTACACAGACAGCCATTGCTATAACGTTATTCAAAAGACAATGAAATGAAGAAGAACGGTTATCTAATGGGTGTATCAGCCGTGGTGCAATCTGAAGAGATCAGTCTGTATTCTTTAAGACTGTCCATAGGTATATTTCTGGCACTCATTCGCATGCCTTGTTTGTCAACCATGTGGCATTTTAGTGGGCGGAAATTTGACTGGCAAACGTGAAAGTGCTATCCAATTGTGAAAAGGTCATGATTGCAAAATCAGCTTCCTTATTTAGGATGTAAAATAAATACAGGATCATCATATCATGTTTTCTACATTCACATCATAGTTTGCCACATTAGAATGCCGAATCCAAATCATCAGAAATTTTTTTTTTTGATGCCTGTTTTCTTTTTTAAATTTTAAAACGTGTTTTTAAAAATGTATCCTTGTCATGCCGACCACAGTGATGTGCTGTCTGAACCTTTTTCTATTTTTCTTTCCTCCCTCAGTCCCCGTTTGATGGCTCGCGGCTGGTCTTCCCTCCCGGGTTGGCCTCCCCCATCGTTGGGGGTGTCTACTTGTTTTTTACCGTGACCTTCCCCGAGGGGGTGAGTCTGTGCCTATTCGTCGGGGGGCTGTGTGGCTACGTGGTTTATGACCTGATCCACTACTACCTGCACTACGGCTCACCCCAGAAGGGCTCTTACATGTATAGGCTAAAGGCGTACCACGTCAAGCACCACTTCGTACACCAGAGAGCAGGTGAGCGAGAGCGATATGCGAGTGTCTAGGATCATTTCTGTGAGTCTAACGAAGCTCCAGTACAGTAGAAAATGGCAGTTGCTGGATCTTATCTCTTAAGCCATCTCTTGAGCGCTCTTTATGATGACAGGTAGGTGGCAAGACTATTTTTTTGGGCTTAAAATAAAATATATATATATATTTTTTTATTTTTTTATTTTTTAAATATGTCCTCAGCAAGTGGATGGAACATCAGTAATTCCTTTACTTTTCATTTGAGGGTTGAATGTGTTTTACTTTCCTTGACCGCTATTCCATCTGCCTTGCACCTGTTATTTTGTCTGTGGCGTGTCTGTACCTCGGTCGCTTCTGTGTAAATGACAGCCGAGTGGTTTTCTGCTGCAGGTTTCGGAATCACTACTTCATTGTGGGACCACCCTTTCAACACTGTGATCCCAGAAGAGCCTTCGGAACAGGAGACCCAACACTCTCCGCCCTCATCCTGGTTCCACTTCCTGTTCTGCCTCCAATGACAGCAGACATTCTGCGGCCAGGCACGCTGTATGATGGAAGGGCTAATTTATGGAAATTTATTTCGAAATTTAGAAGAAAATGAACTAGGATAATGACAGATATATCTGTGGTTGTCCGTCTCTGTGGGAATGCTTCTGTAGTATAGAACCATCATGTAAATGAGAAATAGGCCCCTCCCTCCCACTGTGAAATGAGCGGAATCATTGGCAGGGGTGGGTGAGTGGTATTGGAATTTCATAGTATGAGGAAGCAAAGCTGTCTTGTTGGAATTCCAAGATCGGTCATGATAACCCAATATATGCAAACACTGCTCTTTACCTACTTACAGAATATTACCCCACACGCCACCCATTTTATCCACAAATGTGCCTTTAAAATGATTTTGTTGTGGTTCCCACGACCCATGTATGTAACACAGCAGCTGAATGTACACTTTTCCAAAGCTCTCGCATGCAAACCAGTGACTGATTTACACACCACAGGCCACAGAGTACTGCAGGAGAGTGCTGGCACAGAATGGTCATCATCGATTTGGTTCTTTTTGCACCTCAGCCATTGTTGGGAGGAACTGATGCAGTATTAGCCCTTGATCAAGTGACCTGTATAGGCTGTAAGCGGCAGGCTAATCATGATAGGCACCTTTACAGACCAATCCCGTTAGGAACCCCTTTTTTAATAGGATACGATTCTAGTCCTCTAAGTTCAGTATTTTCCCTGTTGCAGAAGTAGAAATATTTCAGTTTGTGGGTAGAAACACTGACGGGACTCCTGCCCTCTGATAGGCCCAAATTGTTTTGGCTGTGCAAAGGTATCAGTTAGAATTAAGTATGTGTTTATTTACAAATGAGATGTCTGCATTATCGTGGAAGAATACAGAATAATTCCTCCTTCGTACAAAATTAAGCTTGTACGTTTTCTAAACCTGTTTACTACACAATATTTTTAAAAACATATTTGTTGTAGTTCTTTGTAAATAAATGTATATTTCTGAGGACAGTCTTTGTTGTTTGCTTTCTCATAATTCTGGTGTGACATGGTCTGAATTATGTTTATCTGTAATTCAAAGTGATACAAAATTAAATGCAGACAACAATAAATGTGCATCAGATGGCGTTAAACCAACACAACACAGCAGAAAACCTGTAAAAACCAACATGGAGGCACTGAATCCTGTGTGCTGTATATTGTATAATTAAAGTACTGAATATTGTATGAAATTGTAAAAAGCACTCAGTGGTTTCCCAAAGGCTCCCCTCAACATCTCACGCACCCAAAAAAGGGGTTTGGCTCCTTAGAAGTACATCAAACTGGACCTAATTTTGTGCATTTTATATAGAATATATGAAATAATATAGAAATGTATTGAAAGCTAAAACAAAGGACAAAAATGAATGTTTCTAAAGCATATGGTCTATTTTCTCTCTCAGGTGGTTTTTAAATACAGTTCACATTGCTACTGAAAGAAATAAAAAAACATTAATTGTAATGTCATTTAAATTGAGCGACTTGATTGTCACAAATAGAAACTTGGGTCAGTATGAACAGGGAGAAGTGAAAATGGGAAGGGCCAAGACTGGGCTTTCGTTTTGAAGCTCACTTCCTGGTTGGGCTGGGAGCGGCAATTGTGCTGTTGCTCACTAGCGCCACTGCGATTGGCTCCAGTATAGGTCTTTCACCATGTAAGTCAATGGCAACAATGTGGTCAAAATACTTTCCCACAAAAAAATGTAATTGCAATAGGTGCCTTTCCTTCATCTAATGCCTCTGCATGTGCTGATTTTTTAAAATATTGTGTCATTTGGACTGGGTATTCATATTTGTTCAGGACCAATCAGAGGGACAGGTTGAGTCCTCTTCGGCTCCATGGAGCAGTTTGTACAGACATCCAAGCTTCAATTCAGTTTTTACAAGGCCGTGGAAAGGCAATGGGTGACGTCACAGTGGCTTTGTCCATATTTTTATACAGTCTATGGAAGGGACTGTTTCCTCCTATCCTTGGCTTTAATATTGGCAGTAGAGGGTAGAATATTTTCCTTAAATTCTCTAAACCAGGGGTAGGTGGTCCTGGAGTGCCAGAGACTCCTGGGGCCCTATCTTACACCCGGCGCAAAGCGGCGCTAACGCAAACGCAAGTGTCTTTGCTATCTTACACCCGGCGCTAGGTCCATAATAACGCCTAAGGCTTACACCGTCAAACTAGCATGTTTGACGGCGTAACTCTTGCGCCATCATTAGTGAACTGGGCGTGTTGGTCTTAAGATGAGGAGTGGCCAGGATTCTTTTTGGCGTATTGCTATCTTGAGCCAGCAGAAAGCGCTTGCGCTAGAACCACCACAAACCTGGTCTAAAGTCATGTCGCAGTTGTTTACATGCTATTTTAACGGCGCATATAAGTGCGTCTACATAGGCGTGTGCACAACGCGCATACCCTCCTGTCTGTTACACACGGGCGTGCACAGGCATGACTAAAATATCTAGATCACAATGTGAAATATTATTATTGTGTAGGCTATATCAAAAATGCATAATAATAAAAGGTTCAATAGGTCCACATACCTTTCCCTCAGCGAAGGGAAACAATGCCACATTACATTGCTCTCAGCCCACTCCATCAACATCCAGGCGATGTGCGATGGTACGGGACAATGGCTATCCATTAAAAAGGAGCTGATAACACCTATAGCTATCAAGCCTAATGCGCGAATTGTCTTTGCACCTAATGCGTGAATTGTCATTCAATGGAAAACTCGCGCACGGCAATAGACGGACATTTAAGTTCTGAAAATGCGCTTCAGATGTCATTACAATACAGCTCTGTTTATCTATGAATACAGCCTGTAAGTAAATAGAATGGTTTGTGACTGAAAAAAGTTCAAAACCTTGTCCAGTGAATATTGCATTTATTGTTTTTCAAATAGCCTAGGCTACAGCGAATTCGCTGTGCATAAGGTTTTTTTCGATAGCCTATGGTTAAAAAACGGAGATGTCACCATGTTAACTAAATTGTAACCTTAGCTATTCTTCGTCCTTCATATTTTTTTAAATTACAGTGACCAGGTTTCCATACTCTCACCGTTTAAAACCCAGCTGATTTCACCCGTTATTCATTAAATGAACAAAACGATTTTAAAGAGAACTAAGCGTCTAATTAGAAACTAAAACAAATTTGCAGCACGTTACACAATTAATTCACAATTAATTTGAATGCCATTCTCTGCACGTGAGCTGCATGTTCTGTTTCCCCTGCTGTAAGTCGCACGTTTAACGGTCTTCCTGGGAAAGTGGATTGTTTTAACCCTTTCCAGCCGGACCGTTCTAATTTCAGCACAATTGTGCTGATGGTTTGACGTATAATAGCTCTGCCGTCCAATCACTGATTTTCTTTTTGAAAACTGCTAGTTACAGATGACAAAATAAGCTACAATTGCATATAATTGGTTCATGAGCTTAGTGGGCGGGGATTTATTTGTAGACCGCTAAATAAAACCGCACGTCAACCTCGTAAATCTCCATTTGCTTCACCGCGGGCGGAGCGGACCACCCCGGACAGAAGACTATCGTCTGAAGACTTTACTGCGACTGAGGGAAAGCCAGTAAACCCCCTGAGGTAAGAAATATTTCAGATAATAATTAACCATAGATATTACTTCAGAAACTATTTTATTTTGAATAAAATCCTGTTTTTGTACCGCAGACTTTCTCATATTTTCACTTGAAATTCGCTAAGGTAGCTAACGTTCGGCTCTAGCTTCAAATGATGCCACTGTGTTGTTGTTACCCCAGCTCGTTTTGAGATGAAATTGTGAAAAAGTCTGTCATACAATGAATAAGTGAAGTGATAACGTTAGATGTGAATATTTTCCGTATCTTAGTGTAGACTTTGATAACTAAATAATAGCGAACTAAAGCTAAAACAAATAACGTTAGTCTAACAGTGCGCTGCCATCCTAAACCGTGCGAACAGCCATTTTCTTTTCTGCGTTTTTGTTTTCCTAATTTGAAACGTTAGCTCTGCTGTCTGTCTTGCTAGCTTTATAAATGTTATACTCAACTATTAGTCTTAGCAATAGCAAGTACTAACTAGCTAGTTTTTTTAACATAACGTTATGTATAAATTTGAAGGTTGTTGTTGATCAGTCCTGTCGAAAATGAATGGAGTAGAGAACTAAACAGCAAACATTTCCTAACGTAACGTCAGCTTCACGTTTTATTTTCTGACTCGCGTCTTTGACTTGAGCAAGATTAGCCTGTTTAGACAAATATGACAAAAAGACATCATTCAGTTGAGCCAATGTCACTGATGATTTAGGTCTGTTCATTCAAAACAATATCTTATATGAATGGACATTATGCTAAGTAGTCTAACATTGTGTTAAGTAGTCTAACATTGTGGTGTTGTTGTGCTTTTGTTGTGCTTTTTTTTTTTTTGGTTTTTTTTTGTTTTCTGTAAAATGTCATTCTCATTATACACCCCTTTAATGACTCAGAAATTGTTTTATATGTTATGGATTAATGAAATGGCAATTGATAATATATTTATCTATTACAGCGATGGATGGACATTATGCTTGTGTCCAGAATAGCTATTTTATCTATTCCTGACATAAGCATAAAGCGTTTGCTGTAAGATGTTATTGCAAGCCCTTTAATTACTCAAAAATGGTTTTATATGATATGTTATGGATTAATGAAATGGTAAATGATTACATATTTATGTATTGCAGCAAAGGATGGACATTTAGCCATCTGATACAGTCCCTGAAGAGAAGGAAGGTGCGGAGGGTCATTGCAGAGCACGACATGGAGGACCATCAGGGCATGCATGCACTTAGTTATCTTCTTGATTTTTGAATATATTGAAGGTATTTATGCTTGACCATAGATTTGTCTGCTGTATCTGTACTAATACATTAATGATTTTACTGTAAATAAATCCAATGCATTAATTGTACGGGTATCTAAACTGATATTTGCCATGGGTTGTATCTTGTTTTCATTTGTTTTACAATGTTATCCATTTACTTAGTTCATCCATTCACTATGTTATACATTTTTTTAAAATAAAGTGTGTGTTTCATTGAACACATAAATTGTATATTTCAGTGTATGTGTCTTTCAATTTTGCATTATATCAACAGATTCTCAACAGTGACCCATTAGGAGTATGGATAAGTGGTAATGTGAAATGTCAATGAACCTAACATTCTACTAAAAGATTTTTTTTGCCTTTTCCCATACATCACTAAGATGTTATAACTTTTTAGCAGTAAATGATAAATCTGTTCTGATTTCTACTCTATATCACTTACAAAACAGTGAAGATACCACAGTTTGTCTCCCTCGATCTTGAACATGAAATGTTTAAAAACCTAGGTTTCTCATGGAGAATAGCCATTTAGAAAGTTTTTTTATTATTATTTATTTTGTGATTTGTTTTAATAATTGATGATATTGTGTTAAAGTAAGCATATTATTGTATATAAATGGAAAGCTCCAGTTATCCTGTTTAAAATGGTATATTATCTTTAGGGGTGTAACATAATATGATCACACCACAAACAGTTTTGCATACACATGTCATATTTTCAATGAACCTAACATTCTAAAGCGTTTATTTTAGCCTTTTCTTACCCATCACTGAAGTGGTTATAACTTTTGAGCAGTAGAAGATAAATCTATTCTGATTCCTATTCTATATGACTCACACAATGGTGAAGATATCATACGCTGTAAGTTTCCCCCTATCTTGAACATGAAATGGGTAAAATAGTAGGTTTCTCATTAGAAAATAGCCATTTAGAATGTTTTATAAATTTAGTTGGTAAATGTATTTCCATAATTGATGATATTGCCATCAAGTAATCCTATAATTTTTTATATCAATTGAAAGCCCCAGTTATCCTGTTTACAATGGTATATCAAGTTTAGGTATCTGATGTCATATGATCACACTACAAACATTTTTGCAACGCACATTAAGAAATAAAATGGAATAGAATGTTGACCCAATATTCGCTTAGGCTGGAAAGGGTTAAAGGATTACGCTACGAGTAAAACAGGTTGGTCACATTTCCATAAACAGGACATTATTAAACAAGGGGAAATATGCGTGAACTTATGGGTTGCGAACCTGACAGCTTTATTGTATGGCTATTTAGTGTCATCATTAAGGCAAAATAACGGTATGTATGTTATTAATCAATATTAGCCTACTATGCAGGTAGCCTAATGAACTTTGGATGAAGCTTGAACTTCGAGAACTCCATGAGAACAGCCTCTTGGAATTGATGTTTGACACTTTCATTGCATAATCAAACGAAATTCGCTGAACAAGCAGGCTAATTTGGCGTTTTCTAAGGTGAGACTGAAGCCATTGATAGCTTATTCTCAGCTGTTGCAGGTCCTTTTAACGAAATTTAACCGCACATATTTTGTAAAATAACAGCCCTGTCTGGAATTACCGGGAACTCATAGGCTAATGGTTAGTCCGAATAATATTGATCATACTCCATTTAGCCTATTCCTTGATCACACTAAACACGCACGAGCATGTCTGTTTCGCCATCATAAGCAATCCGCCAAGGTGGAAAAGCAGGCTTTTAAAGGGAATGGGATATGACATTTTGATTGGTTTATTGAATGTCACGCCCAAGACACACCTATAATTAATGAAGCGACTAGGTTCAGCCCAGTTGCGCCATGCGCCGTGCTTAGCGCCAAAAAAACACGCCGTTAAAATAGCAAAAGTGGACTTGGACACGCCCTAAATGGACTTAGCGCCATGCGCTTAGACTAAGCGCCAAGATCGCCAAGATAGGGCCCCTGGTTTTTTATCCAACTATAACTATATAACTGGATTCATTCTAATGAATCAGGCGTAATTAATGCAGGTAACCATGTGCTGGAGGCACTCAAAGTTTCAACATTCAGAATATTCAGACTTTTAATCATCCATCAAACTCTTGCGATCAAGCCCAGATGGAACAAAAATCAGAAACCAGGGATGCCTACCCCTGCTCTAAACGAATGATGCAATTTCCTCTTGGGCTGAAGCAGCAGAGCTGGCAGCACAACTGCCTGTGGAAAAATTAGGGATGGTGAGTGGCCTACTCAAAAAAAAAATGTACGTATAATATTGTGTTAACATTGTTTTTTGAAGGGGGGAATTTGTATAGTATTATTTTGATTTGACATTCAGTATTTATGTGCATCTGCTGGCCTGTTTTATTCTGAGGGCAAAGAGGAGAAAGTGGGAGAGTGGAGAAAGGGCTGGTCTTATATGGTAATGTGGTAAATGTAACACTGGATAGCTCCTATCATGCTAATAAAGGCAGTTTGGGTCCATGAATCTACAGCGACAAAAGGAAAGCAGGTCAGGCTTTTGGACCCAGGGCAGGAGAGAGGCCTGGTCGGGCTGGCGTGGGTGGGGCAGGGCAGCAAAAAACAAAACCTTCTCCCACACCCCAGGCAGAGGGTGAGGTCTCTGCATTCCTTCTGCGCTGGAGTAATTTCACGTTCACGGGACAGGCAGCAGTCACAGGGACCCTCCCGGGACACCCTGGCTATTCTCACTGGGGGAGGAGCACTCGGGGAAACATTGGATACTAAAAACCACAACAGAGCCCATAGTTACGAAGGTAAGGTCTGTGCGCACTTTCACTTTAGCGCTGGTCACTAGTTCTCTCTCCTGCGTCTCTCTGTCACTCGCTCTCCCTCTCCCATGTTTTTATGTCGAGCCAGTGGGATTTTGTTTTCCCCCAGGTGTCAGCAGTTTGTGTAAAAATGTTCAGTGAATAGAAGCTGCTCACACAGGAAGCTGGGTTCTGATAAACAGATTCCTCCCCAAAGCCGTAAAAACTGCTCTCCACAGTCTTGTTTGTGCAGAGACACAGAGAGACGGAGGGATCGATTGTGATGCAGATATGGGATAATAGCAGGCTACTCCTGGGGAGAGAGTGTTGGTGCTGTGCTGCAGTTTAATTTGTGTCAGTTTTGTGTTAGCCTGTCCCAGCAGTGCTTCTCTGAAGTGTGGTTTGTACAATAAGCATCTGCATTGGGTATTTGCAGTGTGGTTTGCATGTTAGCTTAAGGTACGTTAAGGTGTCAGTGCAATGGGTCTGCCGTACATTTTACATTCTCATTTTACAGTTTCATTTGTACATCTGCAGTGCATTGAATTTGCTTGGTGTATGTTTGCTGTGTTTTTGCATGTAGTTGTTTGCCTAGGTTAAAGACTATTTCCTGGAGCTGGTATCATTACAGAGAGCTGCAATGTGGGTGTGGCTTAGATATGTGCTCCAGAGCAGGCCTTTGTTACGTAAGCAGTGATCTTTCTGCATCTCCCCTTTATGATTCTCTATCTCCACTATCTGCATCCACAAAAATATATGGCTCTGTAACTCACCTCTGTGTGAATGAGAGTGAGGCTGAGTGACAGGGTGAATGAGAGTGAGGGGGAGTGACAGGATGAGTGAGAATAATAGGGTGAGTGAGAGTGAGGGGGGATGACAGGGTGAACGAGAGTGAGGGTGAATGACAGGGGTAAAGAGAGGGAGGGTGAGTGACAGGGTGAGTGAGATTGAGGGTGAGTGAAAGGGTGAGTAAGAGTAACAGTGAGAGAGGGGGAGTGACAGGGTGAGTGAGAATAATAGGGTGAGTGAGAGTGAGGGGGGGTGACAGGGTGAACGAGAGTGAGGGTGAATGACAGGGTTAAAGAGAGGGAGGGTGAGTGACAGGGTGAGTGAGAGTGAGGGTGAGTGAAAGGGTGAGTAAGAGTAACAGTGAGAGAGGGGGAGTGACAGGGTGAGTGAGAATAATAGGGTGAGTGAGAGTGAGTGACAGGGTGAGTGAAAGGGTGAGTGACAGATCACTGGGATCTGTCTGAAACTCCTCCTGTACACCATTCTCCAGAGTAACGATGACGTCGGCAGGTGAGCTGCAGCACAAGGGATCGGGCCAGGTGATGGCACTGAAGACCGACTCCTGGACTCAGGTTAGCTGTCCCTGTTGCCACATTGACCAGGTGGAGCCCCTGGTTCTCATCCAGTTGGCACCAAAAGTCAAGCCTGCCACTAAGAAGTGGATAATCTCCCGGATTGAGGCCCCAGAGACAGACGGAGGTGAGGGACATGCATGGAGCATGAAGCTGTGTGCCCTGCTTCATGTTGTCCCTATCAATGATATATACTGTTCTCACTATTGCTCCTGAAGCTATGTGTCCTGCTTCATGTTGTCTCTATCAATGATTTATACTGTTCTCACGATTGCTCCTGAAGCTGTGTGCCCTGCTTCATGTTGTCCCTATCAATGATATATACTGTTCTCACCATTGCTCCTGAAGCTGTGTGCCCTGCTTCATGATGTCCCTATCAATGATATATACTGTTCTCACCATTGCTCCTGAAGCTATGTGTCCTGCTTCATGTTGTCTCTATCAATGATTTATACTGTTCTCACCATTGCTCCTGAAGCTGTGTGCCCTGCTTCATGTTGGCCCTATCAATGATTTATACTGTTCTCACTATTGCTCCTGAAGCTGTGTGCCCTGCTTCATGTTGTCCCTATCAATGATATATACTGTTCTCACTATTGCTCCTGAAGCTGTGTGCCCTGCTTCATGTTGTCTCTATCAATGATTTATACTGTTCTCACCATTGCTCCTGAGGCTGTGTGCCCTGCTTCATGTTGTCCCTATCAATGATTTATACTGTTCTCACCATTGCTCCTGAAGCTGCTCCTGTGTGCCCTGCTTCATGTTGTCCCTATCAATGATTTATACTGTTCTCACCATTGCTCCTGAAGCTGTGTGCCCTGCTTCATGATGTCCCTATCAATGATTTATACTGTTCTCACCATTGCTCCTGAAGCTGTGTGCCCTGCTTCATGTTGTCCCTATCAATGATTTATACTGTTCTCAGCATTGCTCCTGAAGCTGTGTGACCTGCTTCATGTTGTCCCTATCAATGATTTATGCTGTTCTCACCATTGCTCCTGAAGCTGCTCCTGTGTGCTGTGATTTTCCCATGCTGCAGAGGTTTCGAAACTGACGAGACCATGCCTTGTATGTATTTTGACCCACTGCAGGGGCACAGCTGCTCGCCCATCCTGGGGAAGACAGTAATGGGGACGTAATCTTGGTTGCAGCACCTCGCTGTACTCTCCTGCGCATCACAGAAGACCTGGGCCTCTGCAAGCCCTACCAGGATGGCAGCATGGCTGCCTTTTCATACCATGACCGCAGCAGCTTCAAGAATGTTGGTAAGAATGCTTCACACTGCCTCAAAATCATCCATAGGATCACAGAGCACAGCTTCAACATCATTCATAGAAACACAAAGCACAGCTTCAGCATAATTCATAGAAACACAAAGCACAGCCTCAGCATCATTCATAGTAACACAAAGCACAGCTTCAACATCATTCATAGTAACACAGAGCACAGCTTCAGCATCATTCATAGTAACACAAAGCACAGCTTCTGCATCATTCATAGTAACACAAAGCACAGCTTCTGCATCATTCATAGTAGCACAGAGCACAGCTTCAACATCATTCATAGTAACACAAAGCACAGCTTCTGCATCATTCATAGGAATACAGAACACAGCTTCAGCAACATTCATAGGAATACAGAGCACAGCTTCAGCATCATTCATAGTAACACAGAGCACAGCTTCAGCATCATTCATAGTAACACAAAGCACAGCTTCTGCATCATTCATAGTAACACAAAGCACAGCTTCTGCATCATTCATAGTAACACAAAGCACAGCTTCTGCATCATTCATAGTAACACAAAGCACAGCTTCTGCATCATTCATAGTAACACAGAGCACAGCTTCAGCATCATTCATAGTAACACAAAGCACAGCTTCTGCATAATTCATAGTAACACAGAGCACAGCTTCAGCATCATTCATAGTAGCACAGAGCACAGCTTCAACATCATTCAGTAACACAGAGCATAGCTTCAGCATCATTCATAGTAACACAAAGCACAGCTTCAACATCATTCATAGTAACACAGAGCACAGCTTCAGCATCATTCATAGTAACACAAAGCACAGCTTCTGCATCATTCATAGTAACACAAAGCACAGCTTCTGCATCATTCATAGTAGCACAGAGCACAGCTTCAACATCATTCATAGTAACACAGAGCACAGCTTCTGCATCATTCATAGTAACACAAAGCACAGCTTCAGCATCATTCATAGTAACACAGAGCACAGCTTCAGCATCATTCATAGTAACACAGAGCACAGCTTCAGCATCATTCATAGTAACACAAAGCACAGCTTCTGCATCATTCATAGTAACACAAAGCACAGCTTCTGCATCATTCATAGTAACACAAAGCACAGCTTCTGCATCATTCATAGTAACACAAAGCACAGCTTCTGCATCATTCATAGTAACACAGAGCACAGCTTCAGCATCATTCATAGTAACACAAAGCACAGCTTCTGCATAATTCATAGTAACACAGAGCACAGCTTCAGCATCATTCATAGTAGCACAGAGCACAGCTTCAACATCATTCATAGTAACACAGAGCATAGCTTCAGCATCATTCATAGTAACAGAAAGCACAGCTTCTGCATCATTCATAGTAACACAGAGCACAGCTTCTGCATCATTCATAGTAACACAGAGCATAGCTTCAGCATCATTCATAGTAACACAAAGCACAGCTTCTGCATCATTCATAGTAACACACAGCACAGCTTCTGCATCATTCATAGTAACACAAAGCACAGCTTCTGCATCATTCACAGTAACACAGAGCACAGCTTCAGCATCATTCATAGTAACACAAAGCACAGCTTCTGCATCATTCATAGTAACACAAAGCACAGCTTCTGCATCATTCATAGGAATACAGAACACAGCTTCAGCAACATTCATAGGAATACAGAGCACAGCTTCAGCATCATTCATAGTAACACAGAGCACAGCTTCAGCATCATTCATAGTAACACAAAGCACAGCTTCTGCATCATTCATAGTAACACAGAGCACAGCTTCAGCATCATTCATAGTAGCACAGAGCACAGCTTCAACATCATTCATAGTAACACAGAACATAGCTTCAGCATCATTCATAGTAACACAAAGCACAGCTTCTGCATCATTCATAGTAACACAGAGCACAGCTTCTGCATCATTCATAGTAACACAGAGCATAGCTTCAGCATCATTCATAGTAAAACAAAGCACAGCTTCTGCATCATTCATAGTAACACAAAACACAGCTTCTGCATCATTCATAGTAACACAGAGCACAGCTTCAGCATCATTCATAGTAACACAGAGCACAGCTTCTGCATCATTCATAGTAACACAGAGCATAGCTTCAGCATCATTCATAGTAACACAAAGCACAGCTTCTGCATCATTCATAGTAACACAAAACACAGCTTCTGCATCATTCATAGTAACACAGAGCACAGCTTCAGCATCATTCATAGTAACACAGAGCACAGCTTCAGCATCATTCATAGTAACACAGAGCACAGCTTCTGCATCATTCATAGTAACACAAAGCACAGCTTCTGCATCATTCATAGTAACACAAAGCACAGCTTCTGCATCATTCATAGTAACACAGAGCACAGCTTCAGCATCATTCATAGTAACACAAAGCACAGCTTCTGCATCATTCATAGTAACACAGCACAGCTTCTGCATCATTCATAGTAACACAGAGCACAGCTTCTGCATCATTCATAGTAACACAGAGCACAGCTTCTGCATCATTCAAAGTAACACAGAGCATAGCTTCAGCATCATTCATAGGAATACAAAACACAGCTTCAGCATTTTTGGAACACAGGGGCCATTTTTAGCAACACCAGTAAGAACACACACAGCTTCATCTTGCATAGGAACACAGCACTCACCTTGGGATGCAAGACAGTTTACCTATAGCATCAGAACATACACGATGTGTGGGCTCAGGTGACTACAAGATAGGAGGAATAACCCAGCTATGGTATGGGGAAGGTAATGTTGATGGACAATTGTCTCTTCTGTGCAGATGACATGCAGACGTTTTTGACTGCAGCGGAGCGGCAGTATGTTGTGAAGTATGAACTGGATTCTCTGAACGTTGAGAAAGACCAGCACATTCCAGGAATGCCACTGTCAAAAGGGCTTCTGCTAGCCAGAGAGAGCATCTGTAAGCATGTGTGTGTGTTTTGTGTGTGTGTGTATCCGACAGTCAGATACATTAAATTTACTTTGAAGGTGATTTGAATAAGACAAATGCACTGGCACATTGTCACAGAAATCCTAAATAAGTCCTGAACTCCTACATCTACTGATGAGGTCAATGTTGGAACAGACTGGTAACCAGTTACAACAGCAACCAGTTAAAAGCGTGTATGACCCCCTCATCTCTGCTGCAGTTCAGAAGCTGAAGAAGATGGGTGTGGTGCTGTCCGTCTTCCCCCTCCATGCCCAAAGGAGCCTGGATGACTTGGCAAAGAGCTGGTACTCCAAGAAGCAATTGTGGGGCCAACCACTGGGTAGATGGGCAAGGCAACTCTCTCTCTCTCTCTCTCTCTCTCTCTCTCTCTCTCTCTCAAATCCAAATTTTCTATTGCAAAAGCAATATACAAACCCCAAAAAAGTTTGGACAGTATGTAAAATGCACATAAAAGCAGAAAGCAGTTATTTGTAAATTATCTTTTACATGTATTTAATTGAAAACAATACAAAGAAAAGACATTTAATGTTTTACCTGATCAACTTTATAGATTTTTGTAAATATACCCTAATTCCGAATTTGATACCTGCAACACAAAGTTGGGATAGGGCCACAAAAAGACTGGGAAGTTCAAAAATCACCTGTTTGGAATATTCCACAGGTAAACAGACGATGCTATCATGACTGCGTATAAAAGAATATCAAAAGTCTCATGGTTTTCTGCCTGTTCAGCTCAGTTTTTTGTTCAGTTTTCTGGCATTGCCTCTCGGGGCCACGAGAGGCCCTCCCGACTTTAGTTCTCATTCTCGGGACTAATTAATTATTTCCTTCAGGTGTGCTCTGCACTACTTAAGCTCCATTCACTCGTTGTTCGGGGCTTTTGTGTCATTCTTGCCACGCTAAGCCAGGTAATGCGGTATAGGAATTTCAGGCGACCACTTGTACTTTTGAGCTTCAGCTTGCCTATAGAGTATTAGAGTATTTAGTTCTTAGGTTTCTGTTCTCCTTACTCTTTATTTCCCACCTTGGTTTTCTTTTCCTGTCTCGCTTCTAGACAGTAATCTCGGTTTCGCCTTGTTTCCGTTTGCTTTTTATTTTTAGCTTTTTGACAGTTATTGAGCTAGAGGCATTTCTGTTCTTTTCTTTTCTCTGCTCGAGTCTACGAGCTTCGCCCTGTTATTTGGATTGTTTTAGGTTTCGCTTATGCCGGGATTCTTTTCCCTTATTTGTTTACTTTCTCTGCTCGAAACCTACGATTTCTCGCCCATTTATCTGGGTTGTTATAATTTGGCTGTACGCCGGGAGTTATATTCCCTTTCTGTTTATTTCTCTCTGCTCTGTTCACGAACTCCCTTTACCTTTATTTAGTGGTTGTTTCTCACGCTTCGTGGGAACAACTTTATGATCCCTCAGGTACTCTTACAAGCGATACTATAACATCTCTGCATTTGAATGGATCTCTATGGGAATTGGGGGGTGGGATTAGATTAAGCTGTAAATAACACGGGAATAGTATGGAACCTATGGTTGGCTAAATGGCTGTAAGTCATCAAGGGTCTGCGGTATCAAACAAGCCTCAAACCATCACTCTGCTGCCAGATATGCAGTAGATATAGATTGATCACTTTAAGGGTTGTTTCTCCTGACTTAATTTTCCATAGGAAAATAGCAAAAATGAGTAAGGAGAAACATTAATCTTATGTTCAAATAATATGCACTCATTCTAACACTCATTTATTCGAAAGATGTTATATTTTTCATAATCATCTATTGGTGGCGCTAGCCATAAACCACCTTTTTCCGGACAAAGTTGCGTGGAAAAAAACTATTACACAAAAATTCTGAATCTCCGTATCTTGCAGACAAGCCTCGTTTTCAGCAAATCTCCAACCCACTCATGTATACACTGGAGAAACACTTAGAACCGCACATAAGTCAAGTTACTAAGCTAAATGGAATTTCAAGTGTAATTGCCATTTGCGCGTGATTATCTGAACTCCATAGAATCTGGTCCATAGCCTATATTTTGTTAGAATTACTCTTTCTTTAGCTTTTTGTTGTTGTTGTTGTTGTTGTTGTTTTAAGATGTGCTACCAATTTAATGCTTTTATTTAAGCTGTGGTAGTAATGAAGTTTATTTTTGTAGTTTATAATTTGGAAAAAAAACACTTAGTAGTGCTTTGTTTTAGTGACTGTTGTTTTAACTGGTGGGGCACAGTCAACAGGGTGGCCGACCCTCAAGCCATATACAAATCTCTCGCGTGGGTAAGGGTTTGATCCCCTTCCATGGCACCTTCTGATCTGTGACCCCTTCTCTAACTCTTACCCTGTCTGAATAAACCAATTAATAGATTAATTAATAAGAAAAAACTAATGGCACCTGAAATTGGTTGCACTTTTCTGAATATGCATTAACTGGTGCATTTCAGTAAACCTGGAAAATGTTTTGGGAAAAGTCTTGTTGAAAGATTTCTGTTCAGTTTCCTTCCCCTTTTTAAGTAAGGATTGGACAAGGGGCCCCTATCATTCAATCCCATGAAATAATTTAGGTATTATGATTGCACCATAGATTTTGAGGCAAGGGTTTAGGCCTATAGGTATTTCAATGTTTCCAGATCTAGTTTTCATAGCACAGAAAGCCCTTAAATCACAAAGGAAAAGCAATACAAGTACTGTAATGTGCAATTGAAACCTGCTTGAAAACACTTTTTTAAGTCAAATAACATTGAAGTGAATTACGAGTGGGCAATGAAGACTGTAATTTGTGATATAAATGAAGAAGGGATCCTCATGATGACTTTATGAAGAACGGAATATGAGTTTTGATATTTTGATCTGGTTTTGGATTGTTTAAGACATTATAGCTTATATTTTTTTGTCTAAATGTGTACAATTTGTACAATTTGTCTATTGCAAAATTGTCAATCTTCTCTGCTCTCTTTGCCTCTTTCTCTCTCTCTCTCAATTTCAATTTAAATGCTTTATTGTCTACATATTTTAACATACATATTGCCAAAGAGTATTGTTTATATATCAGTTAACAGAAAACATAATAATAATCATGAAACATGATAACAAAACAACACCAAACAAATTACAACAGTAATAGTTATTAATAAAATTATAATAGGCTAGTATAAAGGAGTATATGATTTATGATTTTATTAGGATCCCCATTAGCTGATGCAAAACATCGGCTACTCTTCCTGGGGTCCGCACATAACATATAAACATGACATCAGATAAGACATTTACAGACAAACAACCAAGTGGTATTAAAATCAGAAAGTGACAATATACTTTAGTACTATACATACCGCATTCCTAATCATATGGAATCATACATAGTACAATATACATTACATAACAGTATATATTAATATGCACTAAATTCACAAGCAGTGAGAAACCATATACATATACTGTCAACTCTTACCCCAATTCATAGGCACTAGATATACATACAAAGTGAACTCTTACCACCTATTTATATAGGCTACTAATATTCCTATCACTAAAAATGAAATAAAATGAAAATAAAAATAACTATGTGTGTGTGTGTATGTATATGTGTAGATGTACAGAATGTGTTTACAGGCGTAGGGCTGTTAGATGTTGTTTCAGTTGTCTTTTAAAGCTTGCTTTAGTTTGTGCTTTAGCAATCTGTTCTGGAAGTGAATTCCATGCAACCATGGCTCGATACAGCACTGTGCGTTGCATTGATTGTGTTCTAGCTTTAGGAATTGTATAGCGACCTCTAGTGGCATGTCTCGTGTGGTATGCGTGTATGTTAGAGCTGAGTGTTAGTAGATTATATAAACAATTAGGATATTTCAATACATTAATATTTCTAATAAAAACAAGGAGTGATGCTGTCAGCCTCTCTGTGACTTTTATCCAGGAGAGCTTGACATGCATGTTGTTTACACTAGACCTTAGTGTGCATCGAAGGGCCAGCCGAGCTGCTCTGTTCTGAGCCAGCTGCAGCTTTCCCAGATCCTTCTTGGTCGCACTTGACCAGATCATTGGGCAATAGTCTAGATGTGATATAACTAGAGTCTGGATGACTTGTTTGGTCAATTGTGGTGTCAGAAAAGCCGAGCACCTTTTTATAACTGATATATTCCTCCCCATCTTAACAACAACAGAATCTATATGTCCCGTGAACGACAACTTACAGTCTAAGATAACACCAAGAAGCTTTGTTTCCTCTACTTGCTCAACAGCTATTGTTTAGCCTCAGGTTCAGCTGAGGTTTAGAGCTCAATGAGTGATTTGTACCAAATACAATGCTTTTAGTTTTTGATATGTTTAAGGCTAGTTTATTGCTGGTAACCCATTCTAGTACTGTTTGCAATTCTTTGTTCAGGGTTGCAGTGATTTCATTAACTGTGGTTGCGTTCATGTATATTGTTGTGTCATCAGAATACATAGACACATATGCTTTTTTAAGAGCAAATGGAAAATCATTAGTAAAGATAGAGAAAAGTAAAGGACCAAGCGAACTTGTGGAATCCCACTCTCAACATGTTTAGCATCTGAAAAGCTGCCATTAAAGAAAACTCTTTAGCTCACTGCAGTGCTATGTCTCCAGCTGTGGCAAGAAACGACATATTCTGTAGCCAAATTTATAGCATATGTTTCCTCTCTGAGAAGCATGCATATTTGTTTTGTTTCTGGCAGGTTTCAAAGTTTGGGTATAGACCCATTTCATGTTCATAAACAAAAGAGGATGCGCACGCAAAACGTGTATCACTTTGGTAGGCCATCACAATGCGGCAGACTTGACCATCAACGATTTAACATACTAAGAGCATCTAATTGTGTTTCTGATTCTTTTATTTCACTTTCATATTTGCAAAGCTATAGAAAATATAGTCTAGCTAGCATTGGTAGTCTTATTACAACCTTTTTGTTATGAGCTATCTTATCTAGCTGTATTATCTAGCTATCATTTATAGCCTATGTCATAAATGAATGCAAGCGTAGCCTACATCATAAAATGTTTGATCTGCGGCAAGTTGATAACTTATTCCAACTCCATAATAAAGTTTTGTCAGATAGGATACAATAGACTATATTAACAAAGGTGGTGCAGCTGACATCGATCGCTTAAAGGGTAAGTTCGCTATTTTGGACCTTGGACCCTATTTGCGGTCCGTCTTCCATGAACCTGACCCATGAAGTCCATTTTTTCGCTGATCGGTCCAGTATTGAGTTCGCTACAGATTTCCTGTAGGCTCTCACTGGGCTACAATAGAAGTCAACAGGGCAATTAGAAATGTTATGGAAAAACAACGATAAATGTGCTTTTATAGCTCAGTGTGTATTCTTACGGTCTCAGTATGCTCTCCTGTGAAATGTAGGCTATCGCAAACGCAAACCGAACGTTGAAACAACAGTTCCATTTGAAACAGAACTATTTCTCCGACCGCACTACCTCGCACTGACTTCGGATAACATTACCTGCGCAACTTCAGCCTCTCTCTCTTCTCTTGCTCTCTTATCATCCATCTCTTGTAGTTCCGTGTCCGTGTATTCTGGCTCAAATCTGTAGCCAGTAACGTCAAAGTCAAAATCAAATTCTTCGTCTTCGTAATCATTATAGTCATCCATCATCCAAGTTTTTTTGTGGAAATTGTAGCCTACGTTGCTGCAGGTAAACAAACGCAGACTGCTCACTAGATAGTTTCGTAAACGGCCGGCACACCTTCCCGCTCCCCTACCCCCGACACATAGTACTCCGCGGGAGCAGCGAAAACAAGCAACAGAGAAATGCTTACTTCCAAGCCATGCCAAGCACGTAAAAATGTTCGGATTGAGATACATTTCACAGGAGAGCATACTGAGACCGGTAACAATACACCCTGAGCTTCCCGTCTCATTTATTGTACATGAAAGCACATTTATCGAACATTTCTAATTGCCCCGTTGACTTCTATTGTAGCCCAGTGAGAGCCAACAGGAAATCTGTAGCGAACTCAATACTGGACCGATCAGCGAAAAAATGGACTTCATGGGTCAGGTTCATGGAAGACGGACCGCAAATAGGGTCCAAGGTCCAAAATAGCGAACTTACCCTTTAAGTAAATTGTCTGTGTGAAATGATTGAAAACTTAATGCTTAAAGCCTATCATTAACCATGTAGCCTAATTTGGCCAAAACAGAAAAGGTAACAGCAGCACCACCAGCCTTTTCTTATGTTAAGTTTCATATTATTTCTTATATCCAATTGTTCAGTGATGGAAATATGCCTTTTCACAAAGTATGTTGGCTAACCTTCAGTTGGTGAGCTTATTACACAAAATTGAAGATTAATATTGGCAATCTAGCAGTTAGCAAATGTTAGTCCCTCTCGTTCTACTCAAGTATAACCTAGGTTACGCTAGGTTCACTGTCAGTCGCGTAACGTAGGGGAGAACCGGGTCGAAAGATTAAAGGGTTAGTTCGGAATTTTGGACATAATGTCTCAATTACGACTTACCCATGATGTAGTTGATTGATGGAAACCATTTTCAGATAATTCCATGCTGTCCCTTCTTTTGGACATACACACATTGCTAATGCTAGCGCAACTCGTAGGAAACTAGTAGCATCCACTACCAAACGCACTTAAACACTCCAAGGTGCACCCAAAGCAAATAAAATACGACGACAGTCTATCGGAGTTATTTTCAGTGATTATACGATCATTTTTCAAGTCAAACTATCGTTGAATCCTTAACTTTTCTTTTGCAATATTGATGCTGCCCCAGGGTTGTCTTTCCACCTCAGCTGTGTCTTTCCATCTCACTGGTCTAGCCTATAGTATTTAGAATTTTCAGAATAAATTTTCTCTAATTTGTCTATACAGTATTTTGCACATTTCGTGAGGAAGTGCAGCTCTGTCTCAATCTACTATTGGTTGCAGTTTGAGCACACCCTCTTCTTTAGGCAGCCAGATCTGTCGGTGTTGGCTGGCCTCTATAGACAGGCTGTGCTATGTACTTCCTTACATTTTTTCTATGTTTTTGCACTGTGATCAGATAATCTCAGCCACAGTGTATTCTCAATTTGCTTTGCTTTTTTGTTTGACTTTCCCAATGGTTAATATAATTTTGTTTGAGTTTTGTTATAATTTGTTTGACTCTAATTGGCTTATTGAGATAGTAGCCTACTGTCCTGAGGCTGTGCGGTGTTGGTGGGTGTTAGTGAACTGAGCCTCGGGGCCAGCTGAGTGAGGGGACTCTTCTCTGCGTTCAATTCTTGGCATTTTAGGGCCTTGTAACTGGATTGGGGTTGCTGTGTTTTCGGTGTCTCCAGAATTTAATGGCTTTTTTTTGGATGTGGGATACAGGCCAAATTCTGCCCTGCATGCATTTTTTCTCTGAAAAATTGAGGATATTTTTACAGAACTCTGCAAGCAGGGTTTTGGGTGGGTGTTTGTCCCAGTTTGCAAAATCTTTCTTTGTAAGCAGACCTCGTACTTCAGTTGTTTCAGTTACATATTTGAATACTTTGAGCTAACTCCTGACTGGTATATCTATTTTAATTAGTCTTTTAATGGTATAGAAGCTTTCTCTTTGAGTCTTTGAGTTCACAGCCAGGTTGAAACTCCCCATGGAGTTAATCTTTAATCCTAGGTATGTTTAATTCGTAGTGTATTATATTCTGTTTTGTCTTTTTTGTCTCTAGTGTAAAGTTATGGACGATTTCCTGAGAGCTGAATCTTTTATAGAAAATCGTTATTCTTGTCTGTTTAAAGTGTACTGCAAGGGCCCAGGTCTTGCAGGATTGCTCCAATAAGTGTAGATTCTGCTGCGGCCCCAGTTTGGTGGGCAACAGCAGAACCAGATAATGTTCCATCTTTGTGGCAAATTAATAAATGTAAATCTCTCTCTCTCTCTCTCTCTCTCTCTCTCTCTCTCTTTCTCTCTCTCTTTCTCTCTATCTATGAATCTTCCTCTATAAATATACTAACAACTCTCTCTGTACATACAGTCATGATTGCTCATTTTATGGGTCTTTTTAAAGACAAAAATAATTATCAGATTCATGTGAATGAAAGACATTGAGCAGTATTGCTCAAGAGGGCAGCATTGACCTTCTTATCACTGCTGCCCTGGCCATTTACTTCTATAAAGTACACCTGCTTAGTAGTTTCAGTCCACATATACCACAGCTCAGTAATGTGTGTGTGTGTGTGTGTGTGTGTTTGTATGTATGTATGTGTATGCGTATGTGTTTGCGTACATGCATGTGTGTGTGTGTGTGTGTGTGTGTTTTCAGTTACAGTCCAGTTATATTCAGTATATGCAATGACCCATAACTTATAGGTAAATTGGTCATAGTAGAATGTGGATTGTTTTGTCTCATGTCTCTGTTTCTCTGTGTCACTATCTGTGTCTCTCTGTACCTGTACGCAGACTCTATCAATGCATACTTTGGCGGCACAGTAGCATTCTACTTCAGCTTCCTGGACTTCTACACCTGGGCCCTGGTGCTTCCTGCCTTCCTGGGCTTGGTTCTGACATTTGTGCCTGGAGGAGGCCCTGTGGGCAGGGCTGAGGAGGAGCAGAAGGAAGAGGATGAGGGGCCCTCGGTCAGAGGCCTCATGGTGCAGGCAGTGTTCAGCATGCTCTGGTCCACGGTGGTCATGGAGTTGTGGAAACGAAGGAGCTCCGCCCTCTCCTACCACTGGGGAACTCTACACCTGACAGAGCGCTTTGCCGAGCCCCGGCCTGGTTACCACGGCACCATGGGGTACAGCCCAATCACAGGCCGCCTGGAGCCCCTCTTCCCGGAGTGGAAGCGGAAGCTGAGGATAGGGTTGGTCTCCGTCCCTGTGGTGGGCCTTTTCCTGGGGATGGTGGTCCTGGGCATTGCTGGGTTCTACTCTGGTGAGGCGTTCGTCCAGGACCTCCACGCCAACCACGACTCCATGCTAACGGCTGGCCTCCTCTATGTGCCCTCCCTCGTTCACATCCTGTGTGTCAATGTGCTGGGAACCGTCTACAGCAAAGTGGCGCTGCTGCTCACTGAGTGGGGTGAGTAGGGGGAGGAGGCCTGGGCAGAGCCATATTTAGGTGGCAGTTTGCTCAGGGGAGCTCCGGTGACTTTCTCTTCACATGTCTCCCCTAGAGAACCACAGAGAGGAGTCCGCCTTCCAGAACCACCACACCGCCAAGGCCCTTCTGGTGGGTGCTTCTTGTGCTCTTCCTCGTCTTCTTCCTCTATGTGTGTGGGTGTCCCCTGGTGTGACTGTGACCTTGTGTTTCTCTCCTTTCTCCCGTCCAGTTCACATTCTTCAACTACTTTGCCATATTGTTCCACATCGCCTTCTTCAAGCAGGACCTGCCACTATTGCGAAAGGTGTGATAAGGAGCAGTTCTTTCTGCATCTATGATATAAGTCATGTACTTGTACCTGTGAGATAACATTCACTTTGTTTTTGTGTGATAATACCAGCTGTGTTTCTTTACCTGTGATACAAGAACAGCTGTTTCTGTACCTGTGATATAAGAACAGCCGTTTCTGTAGCAATGATATAAGAACAGCTGTGTTTTTTTTTACCAGTGATACAAGAACAGCCGTTTCTGTACCTGTGATACAAGAACAGCCGTTTCTGTACCTGTGATACAAGAACAGCCGTTTCTGTACCTGTGATACAAGAACAGCTGTTTCTGTACCTGTGATATAAGAACAGCTGTTTCTGTACCTGTGAGATTCACCATGTACACTCCAGAGTGAGATATGCATCTCAGGCTTTATATTATATGTGTTCTTATATACAGTATGTATTCTTTGTGTAGAGACTGTCCTCACTGCTGATTGTGACCCAGCTGATTAACCAGTGCACAGAGGTTCTGGTTCCATTGCTGGTAGACCGCTTCTTCAGTGGCTCAGATAAGAAGCTACATAAAGATGACCCAGAGGTGGACCACGTGCGAGCGCAGACCAGTCTGCCTCCGTTCCCAGTGGGTCTCTCATTCCTCATACCTACATGGACCTGTGTATAGTCTTACCCTGTTTAAGGATACTGGGGTAATAATGGCAGTCGCATTAGCAATGACACCAGACTCACAGATAGGAAAGAAAATACACTACCAGCGCAGCCTACATCCATAGGCATCTACTGTAGTAATGTGTGCATGTCCAAGAAGGTATGTGTTTGTGTGTGTGTGAGTGTTTCTGTCCGTGTGTGTGTGTTGTTTAGTGCTCTGTCTGTATGGCATATACAGTATGTGTTTCATGTGCTGTGTGTGCAGGGGCTTGTTTAGTCATTTTGGGGGCCCAGGCAGAGCTCAATCTGTGGCCCACATCCAAAACCACTTCAAAATCACACAGTAGTTTTCCCTCATGATTTCAGGACACAATCAGAATTTTGTGGTTGCCCAGTCATCAGATTTTGGTTGCTGAAATGGGCAATATGGTTTATAGTATATTACACATAGCAATTATGTCAGGTTTAAGCGGCACAATTGTAATCAAAGTCAAAATATCTAGTTAGCTAGCTAGCAGACTCACCAAGTGCTAAATATCTAGCTACCTAGCATGCAGGCTTCATACCATGCTTGAAAGTAAATCACTGCTAGCCATCTGCCTTCAGAAACTGGCAAAGTGATAATTTTAGGACTTGGAGTCTTGAGAAAATACTTTAAGATAGTGTACTGCACACATGGTAATTTAATCTGACAGCAGTTAAATTTTAAAGTGAAATGGAATATTAACACTGTCTATTAAAGTGAAAATGTTTGTTGGCAAAGATTTATCTATGGGCATTGATAAGTGTTATGTGTATTTCAGGGTCATGTGTGTTTGTGTTTTAGGGCCTGTTTTCAGAGTACATTGAGCTCCTGGTACAGTATGGGTACCTGAGTCTTTTTTCATGTGTGTACCCCCTCACTGCCATCTTCCTGCTCATCAACAATGTGACTGAGATCCGCACCGACGCCTTCAAGATCTGCAGACTCTTCCAGAAGCCCTTCTCCGCCCCTGTTGCCAGCATGGGAGTGTGGCAGGTCAGGAGCTCTTTGGTGGTGATGGATATGCATGGAGACTGTGAGCCTAAGATTATGTGCATTAATCAAGGACTGTGTGGGATGTGTAGAGTGTTGAGTTTTGGAGTTTGAGGTAACACATTGGCGTGTGGCTAGATCGTGTTAATGTCTATCAAAAACATGAACTATTATGATGTATAAATTAACACTGAGTCTCTTAATGCCTATTTTTCCTTGTATGTCTGCCTGTTTGCGTGTGCATTTGCATGCACATCTGTTGTGTGTGTGTGTGTGTGTGTGTGTGTGTGTGTCTTCCAGGCTGCATTTGAGATTCTAGGCTTTGTCTCAGTCGTGTCCAATTGCTGGCTACTTCTGCTGTCTCCACGGGTGAAACAGTTCTGCCAGGAGGGTGGTTTCAGCAGTCGAAATGCCCTGCTCTTTGCCATCCTAATAGAGGTATGTGGAGAGAGGCTCAGTGGGTAAAGGATATGGATTATGTAGATGCAGCATATAGAAGTATATGATTGTGGTTTGAGAATGTGGTTATCAAACTGATAGTATGGTGTTGGGGTATAGGCTAGTTGGTTCAGTCGAAAGTATGGTTTGACACTCTGGGATTACAATTACTTGGTAATTATTGTAGCAGCCTATTCCAACCACAGCTTCTTGTATTTGCCATGTATTCCATTTACATATGGGACCAGTAGGTGGAGCTCCTAATCTGTCTTTTTGGGGCCATTTTTTGGCTATGTAGCCTACTAGCAAGGTGATGACCAAACTTTTAAAATCATCATTATCACTCTCTGTATTATTCATTAGGTGATGCTTAAGCTACTTTCACTGTTTCTTAAAGAAAAAGAAATTCATTGAATTCACAAAAAAACAGGCACTTTCTGCCAACAATAAAGTATAAAGTAACAATAAGACTTTGCCAGGAAGTGTGACTGCTACACTCTCTATATACACCATGCTGGGCTCAGACTTGTATTCGATGTGTGTGTCTCCCAGCACATCCTGATCCTGATAAAGATGATTCTGTCCATTGTGATCCCGGACGAGCCAGATTGGATCCGGAAAAAGAGGGATGAGATTGAGCTTCACTCCCTGCAGGCCCTCAGTCAACAGGTGAGAGAACAGTGGAGAGTGCAAAACACACAGCGTGCACAACAGCCAACTTGAAGAGCATTCATTGCGGAGAACATTTTACGTGTTACAGCAAAACAAATGACACTAACGCCTAGATGCTGAACTACTTCAACTACCAATGAGTGAGGTGTAGGATTTAGGGTTCATTTGAAACCAGAAACCACAAAGGTCAGGGGATGTAGTGATTCTGCCATTTTACAGCAATGTTTTTGCTCCATCAGAAGCTGTGATGCCGCCAAGATTAGATGTGCCCTAGGGGGAGCGCATCCTGACCTCGGCCTAACATCACAGGTTTGCACCGGCTCCAAAATTAATCAGGCGGATGCAGGGAGGAATTGGAGGGAAGGTTCAAGTTATACAGCCAATGCCATTCAAGGTCTGGATTCCAACACATCGCCCTCTGGAGGACAAGTGGTGTCACTGCCTGGGAGGACCATAATTTCAAAATGAGAGAAAACACCCCCTGAAGCGTCCTGTACAGAGGAACCTCTGTTAGGAGAAATAAAGTATTTATCGTGTGTAAATAAAATAGCACATGGATCTTAGTTGTACACAGATGTTGTATAAATGCGTAGAATATGAAGCAAGTACAATTTTACCTGTATCAAATATTATATTTATTGCTTGAAAAAATATCACAGGTTTGATCTTGATGCTGACAGTACAGCAAAGATCAGGGCACCATTTAAGGCAGTGTGTTTATTGCTGAAAGTATCGTCACCACAAATGTCAGTCACAACTGAACCACAGGTGCTAAGAAGGCAAACGTTTTTGTGAAGCGCAGAAAGCAAGAGGCTCACTGACATAAGATGACGGGTTAAACCGATGTGGAGGAATATTGTACTTTTGTATGGTGTGCCTTGCGGCTGAGGCCTGTAGCCATGGGTCCATATAACAGCTACAAACTTACAGAAATGCACTGAACTACTGAATTTGGTATATTATCTCTGTCCTACGTAGCACTGACTCTCTAAAACATTAAAGGCATTAATGTTCTGAACGGGATTCTGAACAATATGCACGTGAATGTATGTGAGACAGGCTGTGTGTGTGTGTGTGTGTGTCTGGTTCTAGACATCCACATTACAGACTTCATTTTCCTTTTTTGCATAAAATATCTGGGTGGAAACAGGTTAGGCGAAATGATTCACTGTCACTGCTTGGGGGCATCATTTGTCAGTCAGAGAGGATGGGACTGTGATGTTTACAGGAAAGTATTCTTATTTGCATTCAATTATGCCTTTTGACTTTGAACAGGTTCTCTTACCTTGAGTTGTGTATAACTTCCATTAAAATCTATGCTTCCTAGTGGCCAATTCATGGTAAGAACACAAATTCTTAACACAAGGTTTTACTGTATCAGTTTGTGATACATAAATGTAAGAAACTGTATTGAACACATTCTGTTATCTGCAGTGCAGTCTGTAAGTATTTGGACAGTGACACCATTTTTGATGTTTTGGCTCTGTACTCCAGCACATTGGATTTGAAATGGAACAGTAACTATGAGGTTAAAGTGCAGACTATCAGCTTTAATTTGAGGGTTTTTACATCCATATTGGGTGAACTGTGTAGCGAATGTAGCCAGTTTTATACATAGTCCCCCTCATTTTAGTGGACAAAAAAGTAAATGGACACATTTTAATTTGAATATACAGTACTGTGCAAATGTCTTAGGCACCCTAGATTTTTTATGTAGATTTTTTCTTAGATATTTATTTTTTTGTCTTCTGCATTAGTTTGTCAGTAGAAAAGAGCAAATTGTAGATTTCCAAACATTGATTTTCCATGATTTTCCAAAAACTTAACTGAACTTTCGTCAGAGAAAAGAAGAACAAGGAGTTCTGCAACAGATGGTATGGTCTCCAACAGAGGCCTGTTCTCAACATCACCGAGGCTGTCTGGGATTACCTGGACAGACAGAAGCAAGCGAGACAGCCAAAGTCTGCAGAAGAACAGTGGCAAGTTCTCCAAAATGCTTGGAACAATCTACCAGCTGATTTTCTTTTAAAACTGAACAACAGTGTACCTAAGAGAGTTGATGCTGTTTTAAAGGGAAAGGGTGGTCACACTAAATATTGATTTGATTCAGTTTTTTATTGTTTACTGTTCTTTATAGTCAATTGTTTGATATTTAGAAACTTTTAATTTAATTATTTTTGAAAGGATTTTCGCCTTACGGATTTTCTTTACATGGGCCTAAGACTTTTGCACAGTACTGTATCTCTATGGGAATTGAACTCAATGGAAAAATAAGTCCGGAGAAACAATCCTGGGTTATTGTTTGTATTGACAGAATCTGCTTTGTTCACGTTCGTATACGTGCTGGAAGTGTAAATTTTCAGACCGGTTTAGTTGACCTATAGAAGTGAATGGAGAGCGAAAATACGCTATTCTGGATTATCACCCCAGGGGAGCACAGAGCAACTAACAAACATATTTTGCCACCATTTGGACTCATATCATGGCCAGGTAACTACACAACCCAAAGTTCTACCAAAGTTCAGTTGTGCTTTAAACTGATCCATTCATATCTACTGCATATCTGGCAGCAGAGTGATGGTTTGAGGCTCGTTTGATACCTCAGACCTTGATGACTTAGCCAACCATATGTTCCATAGTATTCCCGTGTAATTTACAGCTTAATCTAGACCCCCCCCCCAATTTCCATAGAGATCCATTCAAATGCAGAGGTTATAGTATCACGTGTAAGAGTACCTCAAAATAAGATATCAAGAGTCTTGATTTTATTGGGTCACAGACATGCAAAGGATATGCACCAAAATATTAAATATGATGACTTTATTTAAGTTTATGTTAATTTGTCCAATTACTTTTGGCCCCCTAAAATGAGGGGGACTATGTATAAAAATAGCTACATGGGCCACCCGATATGGATATAAAAAACCTTCAAATTAAAGATGAAAGTCTGCACTTTAACCTCATAATTACTGTTCCATTTAAAATCCAATGTGTTGGAGATCAGAGCCAAAACAACAGAAATTGTACCACTGTCCAAATACTTACAGACTGCACTGTATATATAGCTATTTTACATTTCCACCATCCATTGTTATCTGTAGGAATAAGTAGCATAACACAATGTTTTCATTTGTTTATTCTAATGCATTATTATTAATGCTCCACCCACAGATTGCACATCTTGGTTTGTCTCCTTCATAAACCAGAAACCAGGTGTCTAATCACTTCTGTGAACATTTTTTTTTTTTAAATGCAGCAGATATTAAATGAGGTTAAAGGATGATTCCGTTTTTTTTTCTTATTCAAATTGGACCCATTTTTCCAAACTATTTACACCATGCTGATCGTTAATGATAACTATTTACACCATGCTGATCGTTAATGATAACAATTTACACCATGCTGATCGTTAATGATAACTATTTTGTCACACCTTTCTTTTTCGAGCTTTGGTCACCCTGAGAACCACTCCACTGTGTTTGCAATGGAGTCCAATGGGGCATATTTAGTTAAAGGTTCAATTTACATCAAAAAAGACCAGTTTATCTAAACCTCTTACTTGGTAAAAGTAAAAAATGAAGACGGGGTCTCCGTAGCTGTATGAGCAGGCTATGAGAGAGAGCAAATAATTTATTGAATGGAACCATTAATATTTCCCACTTTGATGAGTTACTAAGTGCCTTCATTTGCAATGACTGTGGACTATATTACCTTGAAGGCCGTGACACTGACTACACATGAACAATTATGCCATTGTGAAAGACACCCACATATACAAACAACTCTCAAGTCCTCTCAGATTCACAGATACACATTTTATAAGCGCAGAGAGTTCTGTCACACATTTAATCACAAAATTATGCAGAAGAACATGGAGAGAGAAAATAGTGCTTTGTCGATTTGCTTTTAATTTCAATGAATTGTAAACATCAGCGCAAAAAAAGAAATACTCAAAAACGCACACACACACAAACACACACGCACACTCACGCACACACACACACACACGGAAATGACAAAACACATCTGTAAACATTGCAAAGACAGACCACCAGACAGCAGTGCCCCACTGACTTCTGACCTTTGACCTCTAATTGCATGCGTTTAATATTCACATGGTCAGAGAAAATGAGATCTCCCCCTCCCTCCCAGTACAGGCCCATTTAGACACACGCACACACACACATACAGACCGACAGACACACACAAGCATGGACCACCACTTCAACCCCCTCCCCCCACCCATCTGAAAATTGAAGAAAAATATACAACTCCATCATATGAGACGTGTTGACGTGATCAGGAAGTCGCAGCTTCAGACAGGAAATGGAACCTACTGCAACTCTCAGCCCTACCATGAAGGTTCCTCCAGCCCAACCTTTTCATCCGTTTCCTCTGTACAACGGCTCTCAGTGCAGGGAGGGGGGTGGACCAAGGGGTCAAAGTCTAGGTTCTGGGGAGACTAGGAGAGTGGGGAGGGGGATCAGCAGAAAGCAGTCTGGAAGGGTTGGGGGGGTTGCTCTGGGTCCTGTGGAGGTGTCAGTGTGGTTTGATTGATATTCATTTGGTTCATTTTGTTCTGTGTCTGTTTGATTGATTGATTGGTTAATTAGTTACTTTGATGATTTTTGGTTCTTTCAGTGTCTGGATGTCCAAGGTAGGTCCATAAAATGTTCTGAAGTGGGGGCGGGGGGGTAGGGGTAGAGAGAGGGGGAAGCAAGGGTCAGACAAATTGTAGTATATTGTACCACCCAGCATTCCATTCCAGTGTCACCAGCAGCCCCACAGGATAGCACAATCATTGTGTTGCTGGGTTCCAGTCAGCAGGATATTGCAAACATTTCACTAGCTGGTAAAAATATGGAAGATAAGTATGTGTGTGTTCATTTGTTTGTGCGTGTGTGTGTGTGTGTGTGTCAGCGTGTGTGTGCATGTGTGTGTGTGTGTGTGTGTGTGTGTGTGTGTGTGTGTGTGTGTGTGTGTGTGTGTGTGTGCTTGTGTACATACCTGCAGAGAGCTGTCTGTGGTTCAGTCAGAAGGGTGTTCAGGACAGGACCGATTGATCTCAAACCAGGAGTCTATACAGCTGCAGATACAAAAATGATTTACTCCTCTGAACCACATACAGTATTATACATCATCATATTCACACGTACTGTATACCTTACTCCAACTTTAGTGAATATTCATTTTGGTCCACATGCAAAGTCAATGAATGCCATTTTGAATAATATAGCAGTACATGACAGAAGACATACAGTACCAGTCAAAGGTTTGGACACACCTACTCATAGAAGGTTTTTTTTCCGTTATTTTTACTGTTTTCCACATTTTGGAATAGTAAAGACATCAAAACTATGAGATAACACAAATTAAATTATGTAAAAACCAAAAAAGGGTTAAACAAATAAAAAAAAGTCTTATATTTTAGATTCTTCTAAGTAGCCACCCTTTGCCTTGATAACGGCTTTGCACATTCTTGCCATTCTCTCAAACAACTTCTGTGGTAAACAGGTATTCCACAGGTAAAAAGGTGAGGCCATCATGACTGTATAAAAGGATATCAAAAGACTCCTGATATCTTATTTTCCAGGTACTCTTAGAAGCGATACTATAACCTCTGCATTTTGATCTCTATGGGAATTGGGGGGTGGGACTAGATTTAGCTTTAAATTACATTGGAACAGTGTGGAACACATGGTTGGCTAAATGGCTCTAAGTCATCAAGGGTCTGACGTATCAAACAAGCCTTAAACCATCACTCTGCTGCCAGATATGCTGTAGATATGGATGGATCACTTGAAGGGTTGTTTCTCCTGACAAATTTTCCTATTGAACTCTATGGAAAAATAAGTCAGGAGAAGAAACCCTTCAAGTTATGGCATCACCTTTTTACCTGTGGAATACCTGTTTACCACAGAAGTTGTTTGAGAGAATGGCAAGAATGTGCAAAGCCGTTATCAAGGCAAAGGGTGGCTACTTTGAAGAATCTAAAATATAAGACTTTTTAAAATTTGTTTAACCCTTTTTTGGTTTTTGCATAATATAATTTGTGTTATCTCATATATTTAATTTGTGTTATCTCATAGTTTTGATGTCTTTACTATTCCAAAATGTGGAAAACAGTAAAAATAACGGAAAAAAAACCTTCTATGAGTAGGCGTGTCCAAACTTTTGACTGGTACTGTATGATGGAATCCTAATGTAGGCTAGTGGGCCTTTTGGGAACACTGAAATACTCAAAAAGCATTCTAGAAATAACTGTCTGGTCCAGTTATGCATAACATTAAAATATAATTTTTATTGCTCATTTAAACCAGACAATTAAGGTGCATTTTTATATTAACGGGCCTAACTAAACAGTGACTTTGTAATTGAATTTGGCAGCATAAGGAATCTCTCAAGGCAACGCTACTGCCATTGGGCTTGTTTCTTGTGGAATGCTCAATCGTATTCCATAATTATTGGCGCTCATTATTATGGCGCTGCAACCTCTGCCATGGATTCGGAGGAGCATGTGCGTGACAGCAGCCGCTGCTTAATATCACACCGTAGTCTGCGTCGGGTTTGCACAGACACGAGTCGGAGGAAGACCGCGGGCGCCCATTCGGTTAGCGCAGGTCGCTAGTGACTGAGCAGATGCTGCCATCCCAACTGACTGCAAACCCTTCCTTCATGGGCGATGCTAGCACCAATTTGCACTGAACTCTTTCTCATAAAAAGTCCAGATGGGAATTGTTTTCCTTCCTCCAGGCAAAACATTTTGTAAAGACATCAGTCTCATTTCAAGTAATGTGCACGTAAATTCCCCACATGCAACCTTTTTGCATAGTGCACTATTAAACAATATTCCTATTGTTTTACGCAACTGTTACCACTTTTCAGTACAGACAGACCACATCCCTATGTTATGTACTATACATTTATTCAGTCACAGTGCCATTTATTATTCCACTACCTAACTTAGGGTTACTGGAGGGGGAAAAACTAAACAAATCAAAACATTAGAAAAACCAATCAATCCAGAGCAAAAAGAGAAGCAGTGAAACCTGGTGCCTGCACAGTCCTGAATGAATCAAGAACAGCTGGTCTCATTCTCTCAAAAATAATCACTATTCCTGCTATTCCTTCATATTCCTACAATTCCTTCCTATTCCTACAATTCCTTCATATTCATACAATTCTTTCCTATTCCTACTATTCCTTCCTATTCCTACAATTCCTTCATATTCCTACAATTCCTTCCTATTCCTACTATTCCTACAATTCCTTCATATTCATACAATTCTTTCCTATTCCTACTATTCCTTCCTATTCCTACAATTCCTTCATATTCATACAATTCTTTCCTATTCCTACTATTCCTTCCTATTCCTACAATTCCTTCCTATTCCTTCCTAAATCTCCCTCTTACATGTATATGCAGTTGCACACAATTGTAGACTGTGTAAAGTGGAAACCTCCAGGGTGTGAGCCCCAGGTTCCAGGGTACAGGGGCGGAAGCTGCTTTCTTGCCTTTTGTGGTAGATGCAGAGGCAGGGCAGTCTGGCGATGGTGTCTCCCTGCTGCAGGTCCTCCAGACAGATCACACACTCACCGGCGTCCCTCGCCAGCACATCGTCTATGGGAACCGGCGAGAGGACGTGAGCAGGACATCAAGCAATACAGCGCAACACAGCAAGGGGACGCGAGCACAGCTAGACACAGCAATACAACGTCGGTCAACGCGGCGTAAGCACATATTTGGGTTTTTACTGGGAGGTTTTTGTGGGTATTTTTTCCTGTGTTGTGACACAAGGTAAATGTGACCAAAAGCAGATGGAGCTGTACTAGGGAGCATCATTCGTGGGGTCTTCTGTAGTATTCAGCATTCATGGCACTCTATGCAATTGCTATGCAATTCTTTAGTGATTCGCTTTTTTGTAAATAACCGTTACTATTAAATGAAATAAAGTAAAAAGTATGAAACTACACAATATAATGCAAAAGAGGGTGCAAGAACATCACTATTGAGCAGGGATCTCAAACTCAAATACTGGAGGGCCACTGTGTCTGCAGGTTTTTGATCTGTTCCTGTACTTAAGTGTTTCATTTAAGTTATTGATTGCCTAAAGAGTCTGCATACCTTGTCCAAGTCGTAAACTGGCTGAACTGGCTTAAAGGAAATCGCAAAAACCAGGACTGGAGTTTGTGACCCCCCCTATAGAGTAATGCAACTAAATAATAAAAATAAAAAAATTAATAAATTATATAATGTGGCACAGATATATACGGTGCCATGGATGCTACAGTTCTGTGGATCCACAGACCTGTTCTCATACAGTTCTGTGTGTGGATCCAACGGTGGCTGGTGCCACCTTTATTTTGGTCATAAGCAAACACTTCTGTTGATGTTTTTCTGAAATGCACCGCGTTTCTGTAATGATGTGTTTTTTTCGATTTGCAGTTGTGTTTCAGAGATTTATTTTCTTGCCTCACGCTTTTGTATTTGCGTTTGTTTTTTGCCGTTACGTTTTCACAATGTATTTGTGTTTTGTTATTTGTTAATGGGTTTTCCGATTTGCGTTGTTGTGATAATGTTGCATTGCTTTGTATGTCTCAGCCGCTGTAGATATACAACTCAACAATAGAACATGAGTTTTACATAACAACACAAAAGCAGAGACGAGTCACCTTGGAACAGGGATCTCAAACTTTTGGTGCGTTTCACTACTGCTTAATTTGTCACTGACTGGCTATAAAAGGAGTCCACACCTTGTTTCCAAGGCCTAAATTAGCTGTTGACTGAAAGAAGCATGTTGTCCTCCAGGACTCCCTGCCTTAGAGATAGCACTGTAAGTATAGTCGCCTGGGATGCGACCCTGCGAAGCAGAAAATATTCAACACAACACTAAGGTTTCCTCCTGGTGGAAGTGCTCCTAACTGTGTGTAATGAAGATCACAGTGAACACAAACACACATTTGGGTGCTCACCATTGTAGGAGAGGCGGGGCTTGCTCAGACACATGATGAAATGAACCTCCATTTCATTGGACGCCACAGATTTGGAACAGAGAGGACACTTAAACCCTGCAAAGAGAGGAGAGAGGCTGCCAAATCAGCAGTGGATTTTTTGTATGTGTGAGAGAGAGAAGTGAGTGTGCTCGCATGTACAGTATATACATTTCTGTGAGTGTATAGCATGAATAAATGTGAATTTGTGTCTACGGAAGTGCATTAATTTTGTGTCCGTGATACTAACACAGGTGTGCATTGATTGTCCCCTTCTACATCATCCACTGTATCATAATCTCTAACTACACCGTCGACAGTAAGACAGGCAACAATCACACCCTCAGGTGCAAAACAATCTCCAACTACAACCTCCATTGTACCACAGTTACCAACTGCAATCTTAATTCTGGATTCTGAGTTAATTTTGGTAGCTGCTGGACTTGCAAAACTGTGTTGGTGAAGTAAATACTAGCATTTAGGCTAATAAAAAATAGCACTTAATTGGGAAGTTAAGGACACCTGTTATTTGAATCCAGACCACTGTGTGGTATGTGTAGAGGATGTGGGCAGGCTCAGCTGGCTGACATATTGACTGAATAAAATTTGGATGCAAACTATGGGGATGAAGATGGATATAAGGCAGAAAATCTCCATAATGTCTACAAAGAATGTTTATGGGGCAGGTATGTAACAGACATGAAAGAAATTACAATATGTCATGTTGTGATTGCATGAGAGCTGAATGAACTGTTTTAGGCTTAATGTGTTCTCCACAAGGTGCAGGCCGGAGGATAGACTACACCCCTAAACTATGTGTCACTGCAGTCCTCTATTAATTTAAAATCAGTAATTTCCTTTATAATTTATGCCTGGAGAAGTCATTGGCTAAATTGCACAAGACTGATCAGGTGCTCACAGCGCTGAATATTCTTGAATATTCCTGTGGAATGCCCAATCGCTCCTTCACTTTTTAGAGCTTCCATAACTTCTTTTTGTGCTCCTATGGTTATCTGGACTGTTACAAAAACCTTTTTTACAAAAATTTAAAACCAGTTTTAAATAATATTTTAAATAATGTCTGATAAATTTGACACACAAAAACTACTGGGTTTAATGAACTCTGTGAGACATGACTTTACACATTTTGATACAGTACGTACTATGGCACAGTCACACAGCACCAGCAGGGATCATAAAGCTTGGGGCAAAGTCATAGCCTGTCTTGTGAATCAGGGCATGACCATGGAGAAACATTTAATTATTCTCTTACATCCTAAACATTAGCCTTATTCTTTAGTACTGAATTTGAATTCAAGGGGCAGGGTGAGAGTGAGAGAGTGGAGGATAGAAAGATGGAGGAGAGAAAATAGTGACAAAGAGTGAGGGGAGAGAGAGAATAAGAGAGAAGAGAGAGAGAGACTTAACACAGCACGTCCCCCCACCACCACCACCACCACCACAGTGCCTGACCCAGTTCTCCAATGACTGCTATTTTCAGCTGTTCCTCTGGGAGATAGAGAGGGAGAGGGGGAGAGAAAGAGGGAAGAGATGAAAGAGCAAGGGTAAAACAGGTAGGTATGGAGAGAAGGTGAGAGAGCATTGCACGAACATGTCACGTGAGAGGTATGGATTGTGCAGACTCAGAGGTACTTTGAGGACACTGTGCCTGAGGTCTCTGAGGCTGACATGAGAAAAATCGTTTAATCTGAAAACTTGTAACGCAACTGTCTGAATGGAGTCCTATCCCATGCCCACAAGGTTCGTTCAGATCAACTACCACCTGGTTTAACCAACATTTTTAATATATCATTAAGATGTATCCCTAAACGTTTTTAAAGGGACTACCATTGTAACACTGCCAAAGACATCTAAGGAAGTGTTTAAAAATACTGCCCAGAGGCAGTTTAATAAAACTGGCAGTGAAGTTCTGAAAATTGGAAACTTTACTTCTTCTTCTTCTTCAACCTCCACAGCTTTGTGCTTAGTCCACTTCTATATTCTCTTTTTACCCATGACTGTGAAGCTTAATAAACCAATAACTGTATTAATAAAGGTGCAGATTTCCACCATGACTGGTTTAATAAGCTTACAATATGATGAACAGACTGTATATCATGAGGCGAGCAGCAAGATAGGGTGGTGACTGATAATCTTAGTCTTTATGTCAGCAAGACCAAAGACATTTTTGTAAGCTTTACGAAGCTTTGAGCCAACCATCATCCACCCCGTTTTCATTTTCACCCCTTTTGTCTGGCAGACCATACCAGAGCCTTAAAACTGCTTTCATTCAAATGCTGTGTGCCTTTTTGTACAGTTACCTGCGATCAAAAGGTTTGTTTAGTTTTAGCTCCATCAATTTTCATGACTAAAATCTATCCATAGATTGCTAGCTATATCAACGTTTTATCTAACTACGTATTATTACATTTCTCCATCGATGCAAATTGCATATTACATAGCTGTTCAGCAATGTTTCCACTGAAACTCCCACGATCACTAAAACGTGTGTGTGTGTGTGGGGGGGGGGGGGGGGGGGGGGGGGGGTGCCAGTGGCCCAGTGCAGTGATTCACATGGATACGAATGCTTATTGTACAAACAAATTACATGGTTATAATTTTATTTTCCTTGAGGACACACAATAAATGGTCAAGAACTACCCACGGGTAGACCCCAGGTGTCAAAGGAACACATAAACTTTACTGTTGTTGCATTTTTCAGCAACCAAATCTTAGACCTCCATCTTGATCCCATAACATCGCTTGTGTGTGACAGTGCTGTGTTTGTAAACAGTGGCAGTGCTTTACAAAGTAAAGTAATGTTTATTAATACACACTAAAAATTGTGCACAGTTTGGACGGAATGGAAAAATAACATTGTATTTTACATTAAATTACATTTATTTGCATACTGAAGGTAATTGAAGCAACTACAAACAGGTCAGATAAAGTATATTTCTATCATCACGTAGCAGCTATCCATAGACATGAACATTAAGTCTAGTAGGCCTACACACAGTAAGCTATGGCTAAGTCTTAAGGCTAAGTCAGTAAGACATGATCAACTACTTGTTTTTACATACCATGGTATATAGCATTACTGGATATCCTAATCTTGCTGTTTATATGTTTCTTGAAAAAGATTTCCAACAAACTTGAACTTTAAAGCTGCAGTATGTAACTTTTATTTAGAAAAATGTTGCGGAACGGTCATGGTTAGTTGGTAGCAATCATAGAAAAAACTGTTCTGAGAGGAATCCAGCCCCATAGACTATGTTTATACCCTCAAATTCTGGATTCTTAAACCAGCAATTCGCTCCGAATTTTGTTTTCAAAACAGTGGCTTAACCATGACCACATCGCGGACCAATCAACTGTGAGATTGACCTTTCCAGTAGCAAGTTCACCAGCTTTCACAGCGACCCGTTACACCGGCGCTATTTCACGGAAAGAAAAATAAAAAGGAATTGGATAAAGCTCGCTCGAAAACTGGAGTAAACATAGATGCTAATTTCAGAAGGTGGTGAGATTTTCGGGAACAAATTGGTTTAAAGACAGACTGGACAGGTAGGTCAAAAGTTTCAACATGAATGGACTTTCTGCTTGCCAGACAACTGTAATTTACAATTTAATCACCTATAATGAATAGTAGCTAGGTTGTTAATTGGTATTATTTATAACGTTACTTTATTCAGCGGCTAGTTCTTGGAAGAAGGGCATGCTTGCTAACGTTATATGTCGTATAGATCGCATTAACTTGAACTGGCTACGCGGCTATAACTTACCAAAGCGTAGCTACCAGCTGTAGCCAGATAATGCCTGGTTCAGACTAACACTACACAAACTCAGTGTTACAACTCTGCAACAACAGAAAAGATTTTGTTGTTTCACCTGGAATTTTAGATGACATTTTTACTGTACAATACCAATCTGTAATCCTGCAATTGTATCTAGCAGACTTTCCCATTCACAACGAGGTTTGTGGGGTGGGGGGCGTGTCTCTTTCTCTGTGGGCTGGGCCAAGGATGTTGTGACAACAAATGTGGGGAAAAACTGCATACTCTAGCTTTAACTGTATTAGCCTACCCATAATTCCTTACACACAGCTGTATTATCCACACAATAGTATCCCATGCTGCATTACCAACAATGCACAAACCACTCTGCCTCACTAACATCATCCACACTCTATTACCCTTCATTGAACACTACCTCACCCAATAACACTGAATCATATACACTACATCACTAACACTGCACTGCTTGAGTTTTCCATAAAGTCCTGGAAAAACCGCATACCAACCAAGGAGACTACTCTCGGTCACAAACACACAGTGACCAACACAGCTGTACACTGGCCAACATGACCACATACTAGCCAACACACCGAATACACACCAAGCAACAAACACTTCCACCACTGTGGTGTCCACAAAGGCAAGATATGTGGAGTTCTGCATAGGATGCAAAATATTGTCATTTTGTTTTAGTTCTCCAGTTGAATGGGTCTCAGTGAGCTCCTTCGTATGACTGGCACTCTTCCTTCAGGAAGACTACTGGTGGGGAACTACTGGTGTCTGTGTTCTATACATTTTTCATAACATCTGCAGTCTGGCCCAATTCCCCAGGGCACACAATACACAATTTAAAGCTGACAAGCGGCTCACATATCTGCAATTCAGAATGGAAGAGTCAGTTTGTGAGCCTTGGATGAAACAGAATAAGTGGATTTTCTGAAGTGTGCCAGTAAAATGCAATATTATGTTTGAATAATATAATAAAACATAGAGCCCCACAAACCGGTTTGTCCAATATTATTTTTGTCGAAACTACTATGGAAATTTTGTTGAATACAATTTGTTTTTATCACAGTTTTACATTTTGCACAATAAAAAATAAAATGAACCTGTTTTCCAATTTCATGAGCTGACAAGAGCAAGAAGATCTGTGAAGCACCCTTTTACCATAATTTCATTGTATGTTATTATTACTACGCTGTATTGTAATCTTGGTACACATCTATCAGCTATCAGTTTAGCTAAAATATGATATTTACATGTTACAATATGACTGCCATAAATAATAGCAGATTTTATTGATTTGCATCATGTATTAAAAAATAAGCCTAATATATGACATTTCAGGACTAAACCCCTAAACATTACCAGGTAGTAAAAACCACAATGTCACCAATTTAAAACCAGCTGAGAAATTAGTGAAATGTAGTTTGGCCTTTAAAGCAACTTTAAACGTAATTTGAGAAATATTTTTTGTAGAACCATACTTGACTTAAGATAAATTATACTTTATTGACCCCATGGGGTAATTTGTCCTCTGTATTTGACCCATCTTAACTACTTAGGAGCAGTGGGCAGCCACAGTCCGGTGCCCAGGGACCAACTTCAGTTCTGAGACCAGTGCCTTGGTCAAGGGCAATGACAGGAGTACACCTAACCTGACATGTCTTTGGTTTGGGAGAAAACCGGGGTACCCGGAGGTATCCCACGCAAACACAGGGAGAACATGCAAACTCCACGCAGAGAGGACTCGGACCGGGATTCAAACCCAGAAGCATGTTGCAGCATTGATATGCACTGTTAAACCCCTCCACTCCATCAAAGCAAATGGCCTTAATTTCCAAGGCTCACAACGTGAAACCCGATGCAACTTAGAATTTCACCAGAATGCAAAGTCTTTCCTCTGAACCGTGCCCCCCAGTTTTTGCCTGAAGGCCCTCATTTTCATAGCCTCCCTCCTGCACTTAGGGCTCCACAGTGTTTTCAGCTAACTGACACTTCCAGTGTTCTAAGTGAACCCAGTGACCCCTATATATTTCCAGCCACTCCAGACACTGTCGCAGGAATCTAGCTCGTGGCTCACTCTGTCCTTAGATGTTGCTGCTGATATATGACTTTATCAACTGTAGCATGTTATAATAACCAATGTTTTTTTTGCTTCTTTCTGCACTTATGATATTGGCAAAGGTGCTATTAGTGTGCCCTGGATAAGAGTGTCTGCCACACAAATAAATAACAGAAAACAGCAGCCTTGCACTCACTGGAGGCCTGTCTGCTCGTACATGCCCACGGGCCTGTGAGAATGCCCGCATAACCAAGGCAGTGAATTCAAATCCAGCCATTCGCAGTTGACAAGTCAAGGACATTCCTGCTCAGGGCCGGATCTAGGGGGGGGCCAGAGGGGGCCGTGCCCCCCCAAATTTTTGCTGTGCCCCCCCAAAACTTTGACCATTGACTTAAAATAATCAATTGCTTTGATCGATCCCTAGAAAAAATCCAAGTTATTATTATTATTTTTTTAACCGATATTTTGCATTCTTTCTCAGTTCAGGAGACTTAGCCAATCATAATGTTCTATTCAAAATATCAAAAAACAACAACTTGGCAATGTATTTCTGATTGGTTGGTTTGGCAGTTTAAAACTGGGAGACGGACCGATCTGCTGTCACTCTCTACATTTGTCGGTGTTTGTCTGTCACTTGAAGAGGTTAACGTTTGCCCACAGCAAAAATAAATAAAAATAATATAGGTCTAAAAGTTATTCTGTTTAAAAGTTTATAATTAAGCCTGTGTATTTTGAGTCTTGTTGTTTCATTTTAGTGGTTTAGTGTTATTACTGTCTGAGGGGCTTAGTGGTGGTGGTTTTACGCAACGTTAGCTAGCTAGCTACAGTACTAGTTTACGTTAGACTAGCTAACCTAGCTAGGTAACGTTAACTGTTAGCTAGCTAATTGTCACCGTTATAGCTAAAGCTAACTAACGGTTAGGTCGCTAATGTGTTTTTCTTTATTTTCTTATTCTCTGTGCTCCACGGTTCTTCTTTCCTTCTGGTGACAGTTACCCTACTTGCTTATACGGTATTAGCCTAAATCATTATGCATCGATTTTTGATTACTAAACCAAAGCACAGTAATGTTAACACAAATGCAGCTCTAGTTGTACATACCGGTAGTTCAGAATCTTCATGCTCAGTATCGGATCCTGTGCTTCCGTGGATCTCGGCCACGATTTAAATGATAACACACCATCTCAGCCAGTTCTAAAAGTATTTCCCAAACGGGAGTTTGGCAAAAAGGCTCGTTCTTTCAACCCAAGCTGGTATCAGTCACGATCATGGCTAGAATATTCAGTGAAACTAGATGCATGTTTCTGCTTCCCCTGTCGCAAGTTTTCAAGCACAAATGACAGAGATCTAGTTTTTACCAAGACGGGGTTTATTAAAGGGTAAGTTCGCTATTTTGGACCTTGGACCCTATTTGCGGTCCGTCTTCCATGAACCTGACCCATGAAGTCCATTTTTTCGCTGATCAGTCCAGTATTGAGTTCGCTACAGATTTCCTGTAGGCTCTCACTGGGCTACAATAGAAGTCAACGGGGCAATTAGAAATGTTATGGAAAAACAACGATAAATGTGCTTTTATAGCTCAGTGTGTATTCTTACGGTCTCAGTATGCTCTCCTGTGAAATGTAGGCTATCGCAAACGCAAACCGAACGTTGAAACAACAGTTCCATTTGAAACAGAACTATTTCTCCGACCGCACTACCTCGCACTGACTTCGGATAACATTACCTGCGCAACTTCAGCCTCTCTCTCTTCTCTTGCTCTCTTATCATCCATCTCTTGTAGTTCCGTGTCCGTGTATTCTGGCTCAAATCTGTAGCCAGTAACGTCAAAGTCAAAATCGAATTCTTCGTCTTCGTAATCATTATAGTCATCCATCATCCAAGTTTTTTTGTGGAAATTGTAGCCTACGTTGCTGCAGGTAAACAAACGCAGACTGCTCAACTAGATAGTTTCGTAAACGGCCGGCACACCTTCCCGCTCCCCTACCCCCGACACATAGTACTCCGCGGGAGCAGCGAAAACAAGCAACAGAGAAATGCTTACTTCCAAGCCATGCCAAGCACGTAAAAATGTTCGGATTGAGATACATTTCACAGGAGAGCATACTGAGACCGGTAACAATACACCCTGAGCTTCCCGTCTCATTTATTGTACATGAAAGCACATTTATCGAACATTTCTAATTACCCCGTTGACTTCTATTGTAGCCCAGTGAGAGCCAACAGGAAATCTGTAGCGAACTCAATACTGGACCGATCAGCGAAAAAATGGACTTCATGGGTCAGGTTCATGGAAGACGGACCGCAAATAGGGTCCAAGGTCCAAAATAGCGAACTTACCCTTTAACTGGAAAACGGCATTAGAAAAGGACAGGGGATTATACAGGCATGCATCTAGCCATAGCCATTTGAATGCTGCACGATCATGGACAGAACTGAACACGAGAGTGGAAACTGGTGACACTATATCATGTCTCTTGGGAAAAACACAGGTTGAGAAAAACCGATACTACATCAGAAGCATAGGGGAAGTGGTGCAGTTTCTGGCTGTGAACAAACTTGTTTTTCGTGGAAGCACTGAAAGTCAGTCCGAAATAAACGATGACAGTGATATCTCTGCAGGGCTGTTCCTGAAATTGTTTGAGTACACTCTGGCTAAGGATTCCAAACTTGCTGAAATAGCAAAAAACATCCCTCATCAAAAGGCATTCAAAATGAGATTAACACTCTAGCCAGTATGGTGTTGCATGAGGTGAAAAGAAAATATGATAATGCAGATACAGTAGGGTTCTGCATCAAATGTGATGGAACCAGAGACAGGTGCAATGTTGAGAATCTTTCACTTGTGATTCGGTTTGTCTGCAATTCGGTTCCTGAGGAGCATTTGATTGGTTTACTGGACTTGAGTGGGTTGGATGCAGAATATATAACAACAGAAATGCTCAAACACCTGTCCAGTGAAGGTTACAGTGCTGATAATATAATCAGCCAATGTTATGATGGCGCATCAGTCATGAGTGGGATCAGGGGTGGGGTTCAAGCATTGTTGCAACAGAAGCTTGGCAGGCTCATTCCTTATGTACATTGCTACAACCATCAGCTGCACCTAGCAGTGGTGCATGCCATTCAGGAAGAGCCATGCGCCAAAACATTCTTTGAACTCTCCGGCTCACTACATTCCTTCATTCGCCATCATTATGTAGCCCAGAACTATAATACACCCTCTCTTAAAAGGTTACTCGAGATACGGTGGACCAGTCATTATGATGTAACAAAATGTCTGGTAGACAATGAGGATGCCATCTTGAACATTTTGTCAGCGATTTCTGAAGATTTCTGAAGTGTGGCAGCAATGGCTTTATGCACAGAGGCATCAGGGCTCCTAGTATAACTCAGGAAGCATCATTTTTTTGAAATTGGTAAATTCCTCATCAAAATTTTTGGTGTCTTGAAGCCAGCAAATTCTATTCCGCAGGCTAAGGCTGTGGATCTTTGCAGTGCTGGGGAGGTTATCAGTGCCTCACTGCAAGCTTTAAAAGATATCCGAGAAGATGATTCATGGGACAATTTCGAGATATTAGACAGCCCCACTGCTACAAAAAGAAGGAGAACAATGAGCAAACAGCTCATAGACAGTTTTGTTCTCTCCACCATTGGTCACACTGAGTCCGATTCCTCCAACACTCCCAGCCAGTCTTTGAGAAGAGCCCTCCTAAACATCTTGGACAGAGCTATTGCAGAGATTGAGGACAGGTTTTCGAGGAGAAATATTGACCTGATGAGGGCAGTAAGCTGTCTTGTTCCCCAGTCTACGTCTTTTCTAGAGTTGGCCCTATTGAAACCGCTGCAGCTACTTGCCAGTACTGATGCAACAACCAATAGTCTGAAAAATTAAATTGACGTGGCAAAATCCATGTTGCTCAAGAAGTTCTCCACTGACGCGGACCTGTCAACAGTGTGTCGACATATACAGGGCTATAAGGAAGCCTTTCCAGAGCTACATGCAACTGCACTGGTGATTGGAGTATCCTCAGCATCATGTGAGAGTTCTTTCTCCACTCTGACACGTGTCCTAACACCCTTCCGCCGCACAATGCTGCATGAGAGAAAAAGGAATTTGGTGATTCTGGTACATGAAAAATTAATAGCCAAGAGTATTGATTTGGATGAGTTTGTTAGGGCTTTTATGAAAACAAACAGAAGACTCATGCTTTGAGGCAATTACTTTGTGTTTTGCAGTGGGAATAGCTAGGCCTTTTTTCTTTTAACTATATTGTTAGAAATCTCCAACAGTTTTAAGAGAAACCATAGCCTACAAATCTTCTTTTTTTTTTTTTTTTTTGACATTACCTTTGTTTGTAAAGTGCTTGCTGCTTTATTTCTTGAAAACAGTCCTGAGATTCGGTGTAGTGGTAGTTCAGCGTAATCACTGAATGGGTGATGTAGGCAACTGTAAGCTCCATGTTTGGGACAAATACTTTTTTTTTTCTTGATTTAGCTAAAGAGCACACTCAGCTTTTATTTAAAGGGATAACCTTATTTCACTTTGGTACAACATAATTAATTTTGTGGAGCTTACCCCATTTTATTTGCATAAAGCAGCTGTCATTTGCCAGGGTGGTATACAATAGTTAGCTCTGCTGTTAGCCTTCTACTTTTGCATAACATGTAAGACTGTTGTTATACCTCAAATATTATGTTAGGCTATTATAGAAAAGTGAGTTAAATGATTTAATATTCCAACAATAGGAATGTCAGTGCCAAAAAACAGTATTGTCTGCCAAGTTTCCTTCTTTTTTTGTTGCAGAGCTGCAAACTGTGCTAACTTCATTTTTATCTGAATACAAACACGCATAATTAGGCCTCAAGAAATACAAATAGTGGCCTCTCTGAACACCCCTACACACATAACATAACATAACATAACATAACATAACAAGGAAAGACGAGAACAGGCCATTCAGCCCAACAATGCTTGTCTATTCTTACTTCTAAACTGTACTAATAGTGTCTAACACTGAATCAAGCCGGGCCTTGAACACCCCCAGTGTTTCTGCCTCCACCACATGTTCAGGCAAGCTATTCCACGTATTGACCACTCTCTGTGTGAAAAAATATTTCCTAGTGTCTGTGAGAAATGTATTCTTTGCCAGTTTCCATTTATGCCCCCTCGTTCTGCTAACCGAGCTCAACTTGAATAATTTCCTGTAGTTCACTTTGTTGATCCCTTTAATAAATTTAAACGCCTCAATCAAATCCCCCCTAAGTCTCCTTTTACTAAGCTTGAAAAGTCCTAGCATTTCAAGCCTTTCCTCATAAAACGTATCTTTTATACCCGGGATCAATCTGGTTGCCCTTCTTTGGACCTTTTCCAGCGCCTCTATATCTTTCTTGTAGTAAGGTCCCCAGAACTGCAGACAGTACTGTAATTGTGGTCTGACAAGGGCATTGTATAGTGTGAGTATGATCTCCGTAGATTTATACTCAATACTCCTGGTTATGTATCCCAGCATCCTGTTAGCTTTTTTTTTTACCGCTACAGCACATTGACCAGACCCTGATAGGCTTTGATCGACTATTACTCCCAAGTCTTTTTCTGCATGTGCACATTCTAGTTTTGTACCCCGCATAAAGTAATCCTGCCCTATGTTTTTATTCCCCACATGTAGAACTTTACATATAGTTATATTGAATTTCATTTGCCAGGTTTCTGCCCACTTCTGGAATTTGTTTAAATCTTCTTGGATTACCTTAGTAGCTTCCAGACAGTTAAACCTCCCAGTATTGTATTATCCGCAAATTTAACTAATGTACTTTCAATATCCGCATCTAGGTCATGTATGTAAATGAGGAAGAGCAGTGGACCCAGAACCGAACCCTGTGGCCCACTTCCCACTTTACCCTGCTCAGATAAGATCCCTCCTACTACTACCCTTTGTGTTCTATCCCGTAACCAGTTCCGAACCCACTCTGAAATGCTTTTGGAAGTCTAAGTATATAATATCATAGGCCTTGATCTAGATACACGTGCGTGTGGTTGCAAGGATACACACACACACACACACACACACACACACACACACACACACACACACACACACACACACACACACACACACACACACACACACACACACACACACAAATATATGCAAACGAGGGGAAAAAGCCTGGGAACTGTATGGCACACACAGTGCCCTAAATAAAAAGGTGCCCCCCCTAAATTTCTGTCTGCCCCCCCAATCACAGCAGTCTAGAACCGGGGCTGTTCCTGCTTACCGTCTCCATTTTCACTTAGACTGCTAACAGCAGCATTAGCACTGATCCCACTGTGTGTGTATGTGTGTGTGTGTGCCCGCGTGCACTGTATGTATGGGTATGCGTGTGTAGGCCTGAGTGACAGTGCGTGGGAACCAGGGCACGGCTTGACAGGAACTTAATCTGTAACGGCTCTTTGCATTGGAGACCACAAGAGAACCCTGAGCTGAGTACAGGTTGTTCCACATCCTAGAAGGAGCTTAAGTCAAGTGTCTCACTGACATCACACCAATCTCTATAGGAAAGAGCAGCCATTCCCATGGAAACGAGAGAACGAGAAAGAAAGGATAAAGCCATCGGAATCGTTCCTGTATGTTCCCCAGAAATGCAATTTAGTGTTGCATTTGTGAGCCATGTACATTCCTTGGCAAAGGCTCCCTGCAGTGTAGTGTGGCACTGGCACACTGTAGACATGTGTAGTTTAGTACTGGGCTGGGGCCTAGTTTCCTGTAAAAGAGGAGTTAAAGTGCATTGGAATGTAGTGTGGTATAGTGAGGAGCCTTGGGAAACAGTGAGGTGTAGTGACTGGCATGAAGTTCACTCAGCTCACTGGCTTCTCACTCAGAGATTAAACAGTTGGCTTTACTAAATTATAGAGAGCTCTGCAGTCAGACTGTGCCCTGGAACCGAAACAACCCAGATAAAGAGGGGCACAGTGGAAACTCGTCAAAGATCCTGCACACGCTCTGGGAAGTCTGACAGCTGTCAATCACAGTGGAAGGCCACGAGAACACTGCTGTGTCTTATCTCATATCCTTCCTCTCACCTTCCTCTCATATCTCTCTCTCATTTCTCTTTGTTTATTGAAAAGATGGGGATAGAGAGAAAGAGAGAGAGAGAGAGAGAGAGAGAGAGAGAGAGAGAGAAAAAAAAAAACAACAGGAATACACCTGGCACAGTGTTTCACAGAGGACTTTAATCAACACAAGAGTGAGTAAACATCTGCAGGAGTCGGAGGGGGGAATAGTTGCTGCAGAGTGAGCTAATTGGAATGAGAGAGATGGTCCAGCATACAGCAACAAACAACACAGACCACTCCCACCTCCCCCGCCCCCTATAGCCCACTCCCAATCAGACCACTCCCACCTCCCCCTATAGCCCACTCCCAATCAGACCACTATCACCTCCACGCCCCACATAGCCCACTTCCAATCCCTCAAATACAGACCACTCCCACCTCCCCGACCCCCCACAGCCCACTCCCAATCAGACCACTCCCACCTCCCCTGCCCCCAACATTCCACTCCCAATCCCTCCATCACACACCAATCCAACCTCCCCGACCCCCTACAGCCCACACCAAATCTCTCCATCACAGACCACTCCTACCTAGCACACCCACTCCCCTGACATAAATTGTCACCTTGGGCAGCCCCACCACCATCATCGCAGATAATGGAACGGACCTCAAAAACCACCCTGCTTGCCCATTCACACCATCAGCACAATCAACAGGCAGCTCACCACGATCTGTTCTCAGCTGCCAAAAACATACCTCATCCCACATCTCACCCAGCAGGAAAACTCTGTGGACTTTGTGCACCAAAATGATTTTTGCCAAATGCCCGACAGACAGAACCTTGGGTTGCCAGCCAGCGGGCTCAGAGCTAAATTAAATCCAAAAATAAGGGCCAAGAAGGAATAAGTAAACGTGCAACACACTGAATATGGCACACATATCACTTATGCAAAAATAAATTATAAAAAATAATCACCATCTACAATAGGTTATGATTTTTAATCGCAGAATTCTGTTAAATCATCATTGTGGTCTATTTCATTCATCACTAGTAATTTAGTAATGAAGTACAACAACCTTGAAAATGTGAAGTGGCTAAGCTCACCAGCATTTAGCCTGGAGATCTGGGACCCTACATTTGTAAATAATTACATAATGATACTGCATGAAACTTAGATGCCATGCAGAGCTGTACTTTGAATGACATCAAACTCTAAAGAGCTCATTATTGTGTGTTTTACAGAGAGAAAATGAGAAGATACACTGAGTTTAAAGGCGAGGTCCAGGTTTAGCTGAAAATTTGTACTAAAATACTTAAGATTTAAAAGAAATCTCCTTGTGATGCAGGGTTGGAGAGGGCCACTGCATCACGTGGTGACCTGTCAGATACAACACAAAATAAACGTTGGCTTACCGCCTTTTAATTGAGCTATTAACCAAAAATTACTCAAATAAATAAATAAATAAATAAATAAATAAAATAAAGCAACACAAAGGCCAATCTGGCAACCAAACTCCACAAAATAAAGCAGACAAAAAAGTATGCTAAGGAGATCACAAAAAAGACACAAAATAAAGCAGCCAAATCCTCCAGACACTTCCATGAAAGGAGCCAATCAAAAACTGTCTTAAACTCTTCTCCTCAGGCCTGATTCCCGGCCTAAAAAGCCCACTAATGAGGTAACAGGCAGGAATACCAATTACAATCAATTAAAGCTGCTGCCACACCTGTGAGTAGGGCCTGCTCCTGCCTGGTGGACAGCACTCCAACTTTCTTCCAAATTTTATTCGTCCTCTTCTTCTCTGACCTCACCTGACCCGGAAAACGATCGAGGTTTGCCATCTTTAAGAACATTCCAAACCTCTAAATGCTCCTCGTAGGAGCGAGGAAACAATGAGGCTCCCGGAGGATGCTTCAGTGAGGAAGCACAAGTGTAGCCTTTGCGAAAGCCTTTTCTTAGAACGCGTGACGTGTATAACTTATCCACCATGTCGCAGGCACACCCCTACACAAATGCAATTTTACCGTTCCTTTCCATTTATTAAAAAGCGCTAATCCATAGTGACACTCATTCTTTATAACTAACACAAGCTACCTTTATTCATGAAAAAATAAGATAAAAAACATAGTTAAGCACGTCAGCATAATATGACGCGGGCGCTTGATTGAGCAAGGACGCTCCATTTGCCTAATGCATGTTGCCTCTATTCCTCCGTCCACGTATCTTATCCTTGCACCCTTTCCTCGCATCCTCCATTGGGCGGAGCTAAGGAGCGAGGAAAGAATGTGAGGAAAGGATGCAAGGAGTGAAAATAAGCGATTGGAATTAACCCAATATCTCCAAAGATCTGCCATCTCCAAAGGCCCTGGGAAGTGTGCTGCAGAGATTTAACTGCCAGGAGTGAACCTCACAAAAACATTCAAATGCTATCAGGCCCTAAGTTGAAAGTACATTCTGGCTGACTATTTGGCCCCAGTGCCTGGTTAAAAAAACATATGCAAGGTACAGACAGTGTAAAGTCAGAACCTGGCTATTGAGATCAGTCAATAGAGGCAAGCCTTGGGAGGACAGGCTGTCCTTACACTGTGATAAACAGGATGTGAGGAAATAACTGCATGTCAATAAAAATGTGCAAAATACATACCTATAAAGGTCATCTAGTTTGAAAAAAAAATTGTATTACACCCACAGTCCTCTGCAACACGGGACATTTGAACACTGGCCACCTCCTTTATTTCTGCTGCATAAACAATTTTAATGTCATGCCACAGGTGGCATTTAGGACTGTAATACAAGCAAAAACAATGCTGATATCTATTATCTTAGGATAATTATCTTATCAAGCAGGATATTGCATCAATTGTGTTCTAGGTGTTTGTATTAGCCTACCATCTGCAAGTAAACAGTAGGAGAACTATTTTTTATATTTCAATTCTTTCAGTCTGGCCCTTTTTGTTCTGTTCGCCGATTGAGTGTCTGACCTTATCACTTGTCTCTTTACTCCGACTTTTGCCTATCCCTCCCTTTGCTCTGGTTGCTATTGTATATTTTTGTAAATATCGTATGTGTATAGAGTAAAATATTTGTATTTGTATATTAGTGTTCACTGGTGAATGTTGGGACGTAGGGACTACCCCACTGTTTTCATTCTGTGTATGATAGATAGGGAGTCAGGGAAGATCTGTGCATTTCTTTTCTTTTGGTAGGTTAATTAGACATTTTCCCCTCTCAGGTAGCGTGTTTGTTTGTTATTTTGGCCTTGTCAACTCCTAAAGCTTATCCCAATAAATTCCAGATAATTGCATTTTACATCGCTTTGATCTCGCGGAGATAATAGTCATACTGAGGTGGAGATCATTTCAGTATGACTATTGGGACATTGCAGTGATGGTGATAATTGATAATTGCAGTGGAGCTAATTTCAGTGTGACCACGGATATACTACAGTGATGTAAATATGATGCCATCATATTGAATATTTTCCCTTTAATAACCAGCCTGCTTGGTACGTACATTTTTAACTTGTGAATCTATTCCCAGTTTATATCAGCTCTGTAAATGAGAGAGGTAATGGTGAAATTAATTAAAATTAAAATGGGACTGAAACCAAAAAAGACAGGATGGAAATATAGGTGAAGGTAAATTCCATTGTCAACTCAGTCAATTCAAAAAATGAATAGAAATTCGATTCTGGAAAATGGCAGAAATAAAAGGATATCAAAAGACTCCTGATATCTTATTTCCAGGTACTCTTAGAAGCGATACTATAACCACTGCGTTTGAATGGATCTCTATGGGAATTGGGGGGTGGGACTAGATTTAGCTTTAAATTACACTGGAACAGTGTGGAACACATGGTTGGCTAAATAGCTCTAAGTCATCAAGGATCTGACGTATCAAACAAGCCTTAAACCATCACTCTGCTGCCAGATATGCAGTAGATATGGATGGATCACTTGAAGGGTTGTTTCTCCTGACAAATTTTCCTATTGAACTCTATGGAAAAATAAGTCAGGAGAAGAAACCCTTCAAGTTAGAGCTAAGCAAGGGGAGAACGCAACAAGCGAAAAAATAACTCCCTAACTCTAAAACGGAGCGTACTGCTTGATGCAGGAATAGAAGGGAAGCATGTCCTAACCTCTACCGGCAGTGTGCCAAACACAAGACATGCGAAAAATAAAGGCCCTACATCTCAATAAGGAGGAAGGTAACGAGAAGGCGAAAGGAACAGAGATCTAATGTTCCATGGCTACTTTCATAGGCTCGCAGTCACACGCAAACATGTCAATGAAATCGCCCGGTCTCCCTGTAAGGAGAGACCTATTAGGCGAACAGAACTACTGTCTGAACAAAATCGCCCAGTCTCCCTGTGAGGAGAGACGTACCTCGAAGGGCGAACAGAACTACAGTTCCGAAAAAAATCGCCCAGTCTCCCAATAGGAAGACAGGTACCGAAGGACGAACATAACGCCTAGCGCTTACGTCCTTTAACTACCATGTATTCTTGCACCCATTGCAAGTGAACTGGGCGTGTTGGTCTTAAGATGAGGAGTGGCCAGGATTATTTTTGGCTATTGCTATCTTGAGCCAGCAGAAAGCGCTTGCGCTAGAACCACCACAAACCTGGTCTAAAGTCATGTTGCAGTTGTTTACATGTTATTTTAATGGCGCATATAAGTGTGTCTACATAGGCGTGTGCACAACGCGTGTACCCTCCTGTCTGTTGCACACAGGGGCGCGCACCAGCATGACTAAAATATCTAGATCACAATGTGAAATATTATTATTGTGTAGGCTATATCAAAAATGCATAATAATAAAAGGTTCCATAGGTCCACATACCTTTCCCTCAGCGAAGGGAAACGATGCCACATTACATTGCTCTCAGCCCACTCCATCAACGTCCAGGCGATGTGCGATGGTACGGGACAATGGCTATCCGTTAAAAAGGAGCTGATAACATCTATATCAAGCCTAATGCGCGAATTGTCATTTGCACCTAATGCGTGAATTGTCATTCAATGGAAAACTCGCACACTGCAATAGACGGGCATTTGAGTTCTGAAAATGCGCTTCAGATGTCATTACAATACAGCTCTGTTTATCTAGGAATACAGCCTGTAAGTAAATAGTTTGTGACTGAAAAAAGTTCAAAACCTTGTCCAGTGAATATTGCTTTTACTGTTTTTCAAATAGCCTAGGCTACGGCGGACTCGCTGTGCATAAGGTTTTTTTTTCGATAGCCTATGCTTAAAAAACAGAGATAAATGTCATCATGTTAACTGAATTGTAACCTTATCTATTCTTCGTCCTTCATATTTTTTTAATTACAGTGACAAGGTTTCCATACCCTCAGCTTATTAAAACCCAGCTGATTTCACCTGTTATTCCATAACTGAACAAAAGATTTTAAAGAGAACTAAGCGTCTAATTACAAACGAAATTTGCAGCACGTTACACAATTAATTTACAATTAATTTTAATTCCATTATCTGCATGTGCGCTTTACAGGAGCAGGTCTGTTTCCCCTGCTGTAAATCACACTTTTCACGGTCTTCCTGGGAAAGTGGATCGTTTTAAAGTATTACGCTACCAGTAAAACAGGTTGGTCACATTTCCATAAGCAGGACATTATAAAACAAGGGAAAATATGCTGAACCTATGGGTTGCCAACCTGACAGATTAATTGTATTTAGTGTCATCATTAAGGCAAAATAACGTTATTTATGTTATTAATCAAAATTAGAATGCAGGTAGCCTAATGAACTTCGGATGAAGCTTAAACATGAGTTAATTACATAATCAAACGAAATTCGTTAAACAAGCAGGCTAATTTGGTGTTTTCTAAGGTGAGACGGAAGCAATTGGTCGCTTATTCTCAGCTGTTGCAGGTGCTTTTAATGAAATTTAACCGTATATATTTTGTAAACAGCACTGTCAAGAATTACCGGGAACTCATAATGGTTACCCCGAATAATATTGATCATAGGCTACTATTGATTCTTATAGCCTGTTCCTTGATCGCACTAAACACGCACGAGCATGTTTGTTTCGCCATCATAAGCAATCCGCTAAGGTCGAAAAGCAGGCTTTTAAAGGGAATGGGATATGATATTTTGATTGGTTTATTGCATGTCAAGCCCAAGACACACCTATAATTAATGAAGAGACTAGGTTCAGCCCAGTTGCACCTTGCGCCGTGCTTAGCGCCCAAAAAACATGTCGTTAAAATAGCAAAAGTGGACTTGGACATGCCATAAATAGACCAAGCGCCAAGATGGGCCCTATCTAGGCGATCTTGGCGCTTGGTCTAAGCGCATGGCGTAAAGTCAATTTAGGGCGTGTCCAAGTCCACTTTTGCTATTTTAACGGCGTGTTTTTAGGCGCTAAGCACGGCGCAGCGTGCAAGTGGGCTGAACCTAGTCTCTTCATTAATTATAGGTGTGTCTTGGGCGTGACATGCAATAAACCAATCAAAATGTCATATCCCATTCCCTTTAAAAGCCTGCTTTTCCACCTCGGCGGATTGCTTATATGATGGCAAAACAGACATGCTGTTTAGTGCGATCAATGAATAGGATATATGGATCACTAGTAGCCTATATGATAAATATTATTCGGACAAACCATTATGAGTTCCCGGTAATTTCCGACAGTGCTGTTATTTTACAAAATATATGTGGTTAAATTTCGTTAAAGGCACCTGCAACAGCTGAGAATAAGCTACCAATGGCTTCCGTCTCACCTTAGAAAACGCCAAATTAGCCTGCTTATTTAACTAATTTCGTTTGATTATGCAATGAAGCAATGATCTCATGTTCATGTTACGATCCTGATACGGGACGAACCCAAGTGCAACGACCAGGAGACAGATTACAGAAAGTGGAACTTTATTAAGCGTTGGGGTGGTCCCAAAGCTGTACACGGGAGCAAAACAGGTTAGTTAGTTAACACAGGATAGCGTCCAACTGAGGACTGCTCCAAGCCGGAGCTGGACTTGAAGAAACACGGAACTGTTCCAAGCCGGAACTGGACTTGAACGGAGGTGTCTAAAACACCGGAACTGGACTGGAACTGGACTGGAAACTGGATCGGAACTGGACTGGAAACTGGACCGGAAGGTCCACTCAGGAAACGGGAGCGGCACGGAACTTGTTCCAAGCCGGAACTGGACTTGAACGGAGGTGTATAAAACACCGGAACTGGACTGGAACTGGACTGGGAACTGGACTGGAAACTGGACCGGGAGGTCCACTCAGGAAACGGGAACGGCACGGAACTTGTTCCAAGCCGGAACTGGACTTGAACGGAGGTGTATGAAACACCGGACCTGGACTGGAACTGGACTGGAAACTGGACCGGAAGGTCCACTCAGGAACACAGGGGACGGCACGGAACTTGTTCCAAGCCGGAACTGGACTTGAACGGAGGTGTCTAAAACACCGGAGCTGGACTGGAACTGGACTGGAAACTGGACTGGAGCTGGACTGGAAACTGGATCGGAACTGGGCTTGAACAGGACTGGAAACTGGACCGGGTAGCTTGAGTATCCGGGCAGAAAGCAGAGGTTAAAGGCAGGGTGTTGTGACAGGACTGTAGCTGGTGAATGCACCGCCGAGTTGGAAGGTGCGGCGTAGCTCGGGCAATACTGGCGTAAGCCGGCTGGCATGCAGAGGTCCTGGTACCGCAACACGAGTACGGGAGGTACGTAACACGGGGAGGACAAACACAGCTGCGGGAAGACTGGAACTGCGGCGTCTGGAGGTTTTGAAGGGAAACAGGTAAATGCATGCAGCAGCGAAAGTTTAGCAGAGATAGCTACCAGTCAGGAAACCAGGCGAACAGGTATGAACCAGCAGGCTCACAAACACTGGACCAGAAACGGGATACGAAACAAACACGGTAGGTTAGTCAACGAACTGGCCCTGAATAGCAGCCAGCCAGGGGTTTAAATGGTGCAGGAAGTGAAGGAGGAAAACGAGAAACAGGTGTGAAGTTAAATCAGGAGTGATTGCCGAAGCACAGCAGTGAGGAATGTGAGTAACGAGAGGGGCGAGTGATAGGCGGAAGCTAAAGTGGAAAATGAAACCAAAAGTACCCGAGGGAGACGCCCAGTCCACAGCCAGGAGGGAAACACGGACAAGGGATCCAACATGACACGGAAGGAAACAAGGAAAACATGGAAAACGGACAGGACGGGAACGGAACGTTACAGTACCCCCCCCTCAATGTACGCCACCTGGCGTACCCGGAGGCCTGGTCTTGTCAGGGAACTGTTCGTGGAAGTCTTGGATTACTGAATGGTCCAAGATCAGGCTCTTGTGGAGCCACGACCTCTCCTCAGGACCGTACCCCTCCCAGTCGACGAGGTATTGGAAACCCCGGCCCCTGCGGCGGATATCAATAACACGGTTCACCGTGTAGGCCGGGGCGTTGTCAACAACTCGGACGGGAGGAGGCGGGATGGTAGGGGTACTGAGGGGGCTGGAGGAGACAGGCTTAACCTGGGACACATGAAACACAGGGTAAACTTTGAGGGAGGCGGGGAGGGAAAGTTTAACAGACACCGGGTTAACTAGACAAATGATGGGGAAGGGACCAATAAAACGGGGCTGAAGCTTTCTGGATGAAGAGGGAAGGGAGATGTTTGCAGTGGAGAGCCAGACCTGCTGACCGGCCCTATACTGTGGGGCTGCGGTCCTGTGAAGGTCCGCCAGACGTTGGGAGCGGGAATTGGCGTGAAGGAGTGCGGTGCGTGTGAGTCTCCAAATGTTTTTACAACGAAGGACATGGGCCCTAACAGAGGGGACAGCTATCTCGGCCTCCTGGGTCGACAGAAGAGGGGGTTGATAGCCTAAAGCACACTCAAACGGGGATAGGCCAGTAGAGGCACTTTTAAGGGAGTTATGTGCGTACTCGACCCAGGGGAGAAACCGGCTCCAAGAGGCAGGATTGCGCACTGTAACGCACCGCAGGGCGGCCCCCAGGTCCTGGTTCGCCCTCTCTGCCTGACCATTAGACTGGGGATGGAAACCCGAGGAAAGACTAGGAGAGGCACCCAGGGCTGCACAGAACGCCCTCCAAACTCGGGAGGAGAACTGGGGCCCACGGTCTGACACGATGTCAGAGGGGATCCCGTGCAGCCTGACCACGTGTAGCACCAAGAGCTCAGCGGTTTCAAGGGCGGACGGGAGCTTGGGGAGGGGAACAAAGTGAACCGCCTTGGAGAACCGGTCCACTATTGTCAGAATGACGGTGTTACCTTCTGACAACGGCAGACCGGTTACGAAGTCCACACCAATGTGACTCCAAGGACGGCCAGGGACGGGGAGGGAAAGGAGAAGACCGGAGGGAGGCTGGTGGGAAGCCTTGCTCCTGGCGCACACCGAGCAGGCCAGGACGAAGGCACGGGTATCCCCTTTAAGGGTAGGCCACCAGAAACTCCTCCTGACGAGGGCGATAGTTCTGGCGACACCTGGGTGACATGCCAGGCACGAGGCGTGAACCCATTCGAGGACCTGGGAGCGGACGGAATCGGGGACAAAAAGACAGGAGTTAGGGTTATTGCGGGGGGTCCGGTTGGGAAGTCTGGGCGGCCTTCACAATGCCCTCAATCTCCCAGGAGACCGCAGCCACCACACAGGAGGCCGGCAAAATGGGCTCCGGATCAGCAGGACTGGAGGGAGGGGAAAAAATGCGGGACAGGGCATCTGCTTTAATATTACGGGAACCAGGGCGGAAAGAAACAGAGAAATTAAAGCGTGCAAAAAATAACGACCATCTAGCCTGACGAGAATTGAGCCTCTTGGCAGATCTTAAATAAATGAGGTTTTGATGGTCGGTAAAAACAAGAAAAGGGGTACCTGCCCCCTCCAGCCAGTGGCGCCACTCCTCAAGAGCCAGTTTTATCGCCAGCAGTTCCCGATCCCCGACATCGTAGTTCCTCTCGGCGGAGGACAGCCTCCGGGAGAAGAATGCGCAGGGATGGAGCTTGCTATCAGAGGCGGACCGTTGAGACAGAATGGCCCCCACGCCGGTGTCGGAGGCATCCACCTCAACGACAAACTGCCGAGAAGTGTCAGGGTGAAGGAGGATAGGTGCTGAGGAAAACCGAGCCTTGAGTAGCTCGAAAGCTCGCTGGGCATCGGAATTCCAACAGTAAGGCAGGGCAACGGAAGTGAGTTTAGTCAGGGGAGCAGCAATGGAACTGTAATTGCGAATAAAGCGGCGGTAGAAATTTGCAAACCCCAGGAACTGTTGAAGGTGCTTGCGGGAGGTGGGTTGGGGCCATTCTGTCACCGCCTTGATTTTCACAGGGTCCGCCCGGATACTGCCCTCCTCGATAATGAAGCCGAGGAACGGGACCGTGGAAGCGTGGAAGGAACATTTCTCAGCCTTAACAAACAGCTGATTCTCCAACAGCCGCTGGAGAACCTCTCGAACGTGACGGACATGCTCCTGCGGGGATTGAGAAAAAATTAAAATATCATCGATATAAACAAAAACGCTCCTCCCTAGGAGGTCCCGCAGGACGTCGTTCACCATGCTCTGGAAGACTGCTGGGGCGTTAGTAAGGCCGAAAGGGACCACCAGGTATTCGTAGTGGCCCAACGGGGTATTAAAAGCAGTCTTCCACTCGTCCCCCTCACGGATACGCACCAGGTGATACGCATTCCGGAGGTCGAGCTTGGTGAACGTCACAGCTGGAGAGAGGGCTTCAAAGGCGGTGTTAATGAGGGGAAGAGGGTATTTGTTACGGATGGTGACCTGGTTGAGGCCCCGGTAGTCGATGCAGGGTCGCAGGGAGCCATCCTTCTTCCCAACGAAGAAGAACCCTGCACCGACTGGGGATGAAGAGGGACGGATAATACCCGAAGCGAGGGAGTCGTGGATGTATTCCTCCATGGCTAGTTTCTCCGGTCCAGACAGACTGTAGAGGCGTCCCGATGGCAGTTTAGCTCCAGCCAGTAGGTCAATGGCGCAGTCATACGGCCTGTGAGGAGGTAAGGACAGAGCACGTGATTTAGAAAATACTTGCGCGAGGTCGTGATACTCGCTGGGAACATTCGTTAAATCCGGTATAGGTTGCATGGAACAGGGTTTACTGGGCCCCGGAGGGGGTAGTGCAGAACGGAGACAGCTGGCTAGACAGTGGGCACTCCACGCCAGGATGCGACCGGCTTTCCAGTCAATATGGGGATTGTGGAGGCGAAGCCAGGTCTGACCTAAAACCAGAGCAGATTGTTGGGAGTTAATCAGTAATAGCTGAATGGACTCCCGATGATTGCCAGATAGAATTAATTGGATAGGAACGGTGGAGTGGGTAACTAACCCCAAACTCCTACCGTCCAGAGCTAGAGCTGAAATGGGTGAAGTGAGACGTTCCGTGGGAATGCCGGCCCTCCTGGCGAAGGTGATATCCATGAAGCTGGCGTCAGCTCCGGAGTCAATTAGGGCCGAAGAAGATAGGGTCTTGTCCCTCCAAAGGAGAGTAGCCTTGAACATGAGGCGGTCCTGGGCAGCATGGTTGGGGACGATGGGGCTCGTCAGTACGCCCAGTCTTACTGGCGAGCCCCTTCTTTTGGGCGAATGGGACAGGAGGCGATCTGATGGCCAGGCTTGCCGCAATAGAAACAGGATCTGGTGCGCTGACGGCGCTGACGCTCCTCGGGATTGACCGCAACTCTGCCCAGTTGCATGGGCTCTTCCTCGGACCCGCCCGTAGGCGCCCGAGATCCAGTAATGGAGTGTGAATGAACATTAGAGACGACGGAGGGCGAATGACGCCCGGAACTTCCTCCCCGCTCCCGGGCCCGGATGCGGAGACGATTATCGATGGCTATAGCGAGGCTGATGAGGCTATTAAGGGAGTTGGATTCCTCCCGAGTGGCAAGCTGGTCCTTGAGTTCCTCGCTGAGAGCTTGGCGGAAAGCCCCCTGGAGGGAGGCGTCATTCCATCCTGACTCCGCGGCGAGGGTACGAAACTGAATGGCCATTTCTGCGACACTGCGGTTGCCTTGGCGAACTTGAAGCAGACGCTGGGTAGCGTCACGTCCACAGGTCGGGTGTTCAAACACACGTCGCATCTCTGCCGCAAAGGCTGCGAAGTTGCTGCATAACGGAGCCTGGCTGTCCCAGATGGATGTAGCCCACTCCAGGGCGCTCCCTCCCAGGCTGCTCATAATGAACGCGATCTTGCTGGAGTCAGAGGCGAAGGAGGAGGGCTGCATCCGAAACACTATGTCACATTTAAGTAGAAATTCACGACATCTCCCCAACCCCCCGCGATATAACTCGGGGTGTTGTACACGGGGCTCACGGCTGGAAGTGGGAGCCGGTGCCTCCGGATGGGGTTCGGGAGAGGAAGGAGTAGGGTTGGCTGGAATCCGTAGTAGCGGTTGGTGGAGCGAAAGTTGGGATACTTGCTCCGTGATGCCCCTAACTACTTCCAGCACATCATCCAAACGGCGACCCTGTTGGTCGCTGATCGCAGTTTGGCAGGAGAAGGCGTGGCGAATCTGTTCCAGATCGGCTGGGTCCATATTGTTGGCCAGTTCGTTCTGTTACGATCCTGATACGGGACGAACCCAAGTGCAACGACCAGGAGACAGATTACAGAAAGTGGAACTTTATTAAGCGTTGGGGTGGTCCCAAAGCTGTACACGGGAGCAAAACAGGTTAGTTAGTTAACACAGGATAGCGTCCAACTGAGGACTGCTCCAAGCCGGAGCTGGACTTGAAGAAACACGGAACTGTTCCAAGCCGGAACTGGACTTGAACGGAGGTGTCTAAAACACCGGAACTGGACTGGAACTGGACTGGAAACTGGATCGGAACTGGACTGGAAACTGGACCGGAAGGTCCACTCAGGAAACGGGAGCGGCACGGAACTTGTTCCAAGCCGGAACTGGACTTGAACGGAGGTGTATAAAACACCGGAACTGGACTGGAACTGGACTGGGAACTGGACTGGAAACTGGACCGGGAGGTCCACTCAGGAAACGGGAACGGCACGGAACTTGTTCCAAGCCGGAACTGGACTTGAACGGAGGTGTATGAAACACCGGACCTGGACTGGAACTGGACTGGAAACTGGACCGGAAGGTCCACTCAGGAACACAGGGGACGGCACGGAACTTGTTCCAAGCCGGAACTGGACTTGAACGGAGGTGTCTAAAACACCGGAGCTGGACTGGAACTGGACTGGAAACTGGACTGGAGCTGGACTGGAAACTGGATCGGAACTGGGCTTGAACAGGACTGGAAACTGGACCGGGTAGCTTGAGTATCCGGGCAGAAAGCAGAGGTTAAAGGCAGGGTGTTGTGACAGGACTGTAGCTGGTGAATGCACCGCCGAGTTGGAAGGTGCGGCGTAGCTCGGGCAATACTGGCGTAAGCCGGCTGGCATGCAGAGGTCCTGGTACCGCAACACGAGTACGGGAGGTACGTAACACGGGGAGGACAAACACAGCTGCGGGAAGACTGGAACTGCGGCGTCTGGAGGTTTTGAAGGGAAACAGGTAAATGCATGCAGCAGCGAAAGTTTAGCAGAGATAGCTACCAGTCAGGAAACCAGGCGAACAGGTATGAACCAGCAGGCTCACAAACACTGGACCAGAAACGGGATACGAAACAAACACGGTAGGTTAGTCAACGAACTGGCCCTGAATAGCAGCCAGCCAGGGGTTTAAATGGTGCAGGAAGTGAAGGAGAAAACGAGAAACAGGTGTGAAGTTAAATCAGGAGTGATTGCCGAAGCACAGCAGTGAGGAATGTGAGTAACGAGAGGGGCGAGTGATAGGCGGAAGCTAAAGTGGAAAATGAAACCAAAAGTACCCGAGGGAGACGCCCAGTCCACAGCCAGGAGGGAAACACGGACAAGGGATCCAACATGACACGGAAGGAAACAAGGAAAACATGGAAAACGGACAGGACGGGAACGGAACGTTACAGTTCAAGCTTCATCCGAAGTTCATTACCTGCATTCTAATTTTGATTAATAAAATAAATAACGTTATTTTGCCTTAATGATGACAATAAATACAATAAAGCTGTCAGGTTGGCAACCCATAGGTTCACGCATATTTTCCCTTGTTTTATAATGTCCTGCTTATGGAAATGTGACCAACCTGTTTTACTGGCAGCGTAATGCTTTAAAACAACCCACTTTCCCAGGAAGACCGTTAAAAGTGCGATTTACAGCAGGGGGAACAGACCTGCTCCTGTAAAGCGCACATGCATATAATGGAATTAAAATTAATTGTGAATTAATTGTAACGTGCTGAAAATTTGTTTTCGTTTATAATTAGACGCTTTGTTCTCTTGAAAATCTTTTGTTCAGTTATGGAATAACAGGTGAAATCAGCGGGGTTTTAATAAGCTGAGGGCATGGAAACCTTGTCACTGTAATTTAAAAAATATGAAGGACGAAGAATAGATAAGGTTACAATTCAGTTAACATGATGACATTTATCTCCGTTTTTTAAGCATAGGCTATCGAAAAAAAACCTTATGCACAGCGAATCCGCTGTAGCCTAGGCTATTTGAAAAACAATAAAAGCAATATTCACTGGACAAGATTTTGAACTTTTTTCAGTCACAAACCATTCTATTTACTTACAGGCTGTATTCCTAGATAAACAGAGCTGTATTGTAATGACATCTGAAGTGCATTTTCAAAACTCAAATGTCCGTCAGTGCGCGAGTTTTCCACTGAATGACAATTCACGCATTAGGTGTAAATGACAATTTGCGCATTAGGCTTGATATAGGTGTTATCAGCTCCTTTTTAATTGGTAGCCATTGACCCGTACCATTGCACATCGCCTGGACGTTGATGGAGTGGGCTGAGCGCAATGCAATGTGGCATCGTTTCCCTTCGCTGAGGGAAAGGTATGTGGACCTATGGAACCTTTTATTATTATGCATTTTTGATATAGCCTACACAATAATAATATTTCACATTGTGATCTAGATATTTTAGTCATGCTTGTGCTTGCCCCTGTGTGTAACAGACAGGAGGGTACGCGCGTTGTGCACACGCCTATGTAGACGCACTTATATGCGCCGTCAAAATAACATGTAAACAACTGCAACATGACTTTAGACCAGGTTTGTGGTGGTTCTAGCGCAAGCGCTTTCTGCTGGCTCAAGATAGCAATACGCCAGAAAGAATCCTGGCCACTCCTCATCTTAAGACCAACACGCCCAGTTCACTTGTAATGGGCACAAGAATACATGCTAGTTAAACGACGCGAACGCAAGGCGTTATTATGAACCATGTGCCGGGTGTAAGATAGCAAAGACACTTGCGTTTGGGTTAGCGCCGCTTAGCGCCGGGTGTAAGATAGGGCCCCCTGTCTCTTAGTAAGAAATTACTATATAAATATACCCACAAACAAACAAAAACCTCTTTCACACATGCAGCCTTATCCGTAAATTTTCCAGAACATTGCCAGATAGGGATCATGTGTGAATAAGAGCCGAAGTCGAAATTCCGGAATATCCGCGCTGGCAATTTGCCGTGTCAAGACCTAGTGAGGTTTCCGTAAAAGTTCCATATCGATGTGACGTGTGAACAAAGCCAGAACATTACCGGATCAATCACACACAACATTCTGACGTAAACACGGCGACGTGAGTGAACCCATCACAAACCCACTGCCCGTCGTCAAAATTATTCATGACACTAGACCAGAAGACTTTGCCATGGGGTCGCTCCCGTACCCACATTCGTCTCGCCGAGCCCCGAGCCACATGAAAGACTCATACAGCCTCCAGCCGCCACAGGCGACGTCTCCGGCTTTGAGCCAAGCTAAAGCGGAGTTGTTCCCGACTTATCCTGATTGTTTCGTCAAGTATTTGTTTACGAATGGTGTTTCGTGATTGGAACAGATTTATTAATGCCAGCGTTTGCCTCGCAAATGTGTAAATAAACAAGAGTAACTGTAGTACAACTGCACACTCTGTCACTTCATCACCCGCCATTTTTTCAGTAGTAAATAAACAAACGTATCCTAGCAACATAGGGTAGAGCGTTGGCTGTATGAACGCTACCAATACGGAACATTACGGAATATTGCTGGATCAACTTTTCCGGTAATGTTCCGTATTGCATGTGTGAAAGAGGTTAAAGACTCCTCTCGCTTTCAAGGAAGAAAGCAGAGAGAGGATCGAGAGACAGAAAAGGCAACAGGTCTAGGCAAAGAAAGAAAGGAAAGACCATCACATTACATTACATTATAGTCATTTGGCAGACGCTCTTATCCAGAGCGACGTACATTAGTGCATTTTCAAACTAGGAACAAGTGCGTTAAGACCCTAAAAGGTAAATACGATTTCAAGTACCAGGCGTAGTCAGTATGATTTTATTATTATTTATTTTTTTGGGGGGGGGGGGGGGGGGTAACCACACGATATCGATGATTGGCGTGTACAACAGTAAGCCAATAAGTAACCTTATAAGTATTAAACTAGCAGCTTGAACCACTTAAACAAGGATTCATAAAACACAAAAAGGAAGCGGATACAGAAAAGAGCCACGGACGAAGAGTCCTAATAGCTACATACACAAAGGCAAGTCCCGCATTACTCCAATTAAACTCATTGGAGCAAAGAGGTCTCCTACAGAGCCTAGACCTAACCATACCGGCTAAGCAAACAAAAGGCAAAAAATAATAACACACAAAACACAAAACAGTGCAAAATAATGCAAAATAATATCGAAGCCCAGAACAAAGGAAACGTGGGCTTAAATAGCTCCAAGGTAACCACGCACAGGTGTGATGCTGAGAGAAGCTCCGCAATAAAGACGGGGCGGAGCAAACATCCACTAAAAGGGCAGCGCCCTCGCGTGGCTACCGAGGAAAATGACCACAAAGGAAGGACTAGTCAAAAACCATGACATTCCTAAAAAGCTATATTTTAATTTGGAGATTTTACTTTTAAAGGAGACATTTTACTGAAAACTGCAGAATGTTAATTTGAATATTAGCTGTGACAGCATTCTTCACGCCACAGGGATTGGGGAAAAAACCTCCTTGTGTTCACATTCACAAATGGCAAAAAGGAGACTGAAGACTGGGCCACTAATTAACAGCTGAATAAGTACAGTGCTCTTAAATTCAGGCATGAACATCACCATACCTGTAATATTACTTGGGAGAATCACTCATATGATGATAAAGTGACTATAAATGTTGTGCTTTAAACAAAATATTTTTTTTGCATAGCACTTTTGCAGCACATTATTACTGACATTTTTCATAAATGTGTGTAAATATTATGAGAGCATTTAAATTCATTTTCATAGGATATAATATTACTATATTAACATCTGAACTACAAGTAATGAAGTTTCCGAACTACAAGTAATAATGCTTGATTGTCATCAGTTTAAAATTCTTAATGATGATTGTAAATATCACTTATTAATGTTAATATAAATATGATTCTGCTCATTTTGGTGGAGTGTATCTTGTCCCCTCTGCAGTTTTAAAACTTAATTAGCAAGCTGAAAATCACCTTATGAGTCCAACTTCTTTGTTCTGTTTTTAATGTGGTGCACATTATGTTCTCAGTGAAAGGCATAGGCCTAACTACATTTCCGCAAGTCATTTAGTACATCCTTGCCTGCAGAAAACTATTCAGACAACAAGAGAACATGGTGTTGCATTTCCTGTCTGATCTGTTTCATATGCGAGCCATATGTTAATTTATTGATTTATTTCATATGACATTTACTGCAAGAAAAAGACTTCATCTTTCACCCATTAGTGACTTTACTGACATACATAGTCTTACTGCAATTTTAGTAAACTAACCTAAGTTGCGGCTGTGTCTACAACAGACTGCCATCTATTTATTCACTGACAATATCCGGCACCATTAGTTGTTGTACCTATCTGATTCAGTAGCAATACATTGACCTACCTAATCGCTGGAGTGGGTATGCACACCTGTTTCTGCTGTAAATTGCTCTGCTGCATTAGCTAGATTAATTGCAGTCAAAAGAAATTATGCCAGGCCATATACATAACACAGCAAAATTTCAAATGGATGTTGTGAACCATGGTTTGAGTTTGAAACATGCATTGCAATATGATGACATCCATTTACATCACTCGCAATGGTCACACTGAAATTAGCTGCACTGCAAGTGCAATTATCACCATCACTGCAATGTCCCAATAGTCATACTGAAATGATCTCCACCCCCAGTGAAACTATGTACTATCATTGCTGTATCGCAATGGCCAGACTAAAATAATTGAAGAAAGGAGCATTATAAAAATGAATTTCCTCTTCGATATCAGAACAGGAAAATACTAAAATTGCAACATTTGATTGAGAATTATGGTTGAGCACTCATTCCACCCAAAAGCTGCACTCTTCCTTTCACTTTGAGGGATTTGTTTTATTTTAGCGTCACCTTCAATCATAAAACCCTACACATCATAAAATCATTTTTTCAAATCATATCGGTTGCTCATATGGGCCATAATAGCATCGGGCCGATAGTGATTACATTATTATTATTGTACTTTTCAGCTGTTATGGGTTTAAAATCTATAAGTTATTTTTTAAGCTGCAAGAATAGGCTATTGTCGCGCATCCCTAGTTTCAATCTTTGCATATTTTTTATACATGCCATGTAGCCTAAACATATTAAATGTAACTTCACTAAAAGGCAAACCTAGCCTACGTAAATAGGCTAAATCTTTTTTATACTAGTGCTTCCATTGATATGCTACTGTAGCTACCTCAGCAGTTTCCACGTGTTAAAGATAGGCTACTTCAGAGGAGATCGGTTTTAGACCATAGGAGGTTGAAGACAAGTTGTAACATTTTAAAAAAAAGGGGTTAGTCTTATGCGACCTGGGCCAGACACTCTCCGTCCAGACAACAACTGCACGAGGACTATAGCTTACAGTTCACCAAGATAGCCTGCATAATAAGTGTGTAGTTTACACAAGAGCTAGCGTACATTAGGCTACTCAAGGCGCTTGTTATTGAAACTTTAAGCAGACATGTAGGCTACACATTTATGCTCTGAGTGTCTACACCAATGTCTCGCCCGTTTCGTCTTGACAGCAAAATCCAGTTTACCTTTGCATTCCATTTTTAAAAAAACACGTCGGCCTACAACTTTAAAGTCATCGTCTCTGACTGTACCGAAGGTGGCTCTGGTGTTTGCAGTCGCCAAGCTGCACTTACCGCTATGAGCGCTGAACCACCGGGGCGCTATGTGCAGGGGCAAGGTATCTGCCAGTGACCCCCGAGATCCTAGATAGAGCATGCCGTCCGTCGGGTGACCGCCGCCCGGTTCCTGGAAGCCGTTTCCACGGGTTGCGTTCGACCCCGAACCCCCACCAGCTCTGTCTGAATCCCCAGTTCCTCGGTCACTGTAAAATCCAAACGGCACCGCAGCACTATGATCTATGCCCATTCCAGCAACGGAGCTGACAGAACGACTCCGCAGACCCATAGCGCCGCCCGGCCGGTAGTGCCCGAAGTGGGCCGTGGGAGGCACTGCGCTATCATCCGTTGACACACCAGAAAACGCTCCCCGGGGCCGCCCCGCTGTGCTCTGCTTGCCCCCCATCCAGCACTCGAGGAAGGGGGCGGTCGCTAAATCGGGGTTCTGTTGTCAATCGAGAGCCGTCAGAGAAATCGGCCCCCGATACGTCTTTCTGCTGCAGTCTATAAAACCCCAGATCCACTTCTGCCAGCGACAAATGCCAGCTAAAAAAAACCTGGGTTGTCAAGTCTGACTAAACCAGCTGTGCCTAACAGACGCAACAGCGCATTTCCCTAACCGGAACATGAGCAAGCTGAATGACCCAAGTCACCCCCACAAAGTAACAACCTGGGACAGATTTATAATCGTTGTTTAATTAAACAGAATAACACTGTCCCCTTGCTTAGATGGCTAAATAATTAAAACGCAACACGTTCTTCTCGTTTAGCGAATGACAAGGCAGCTTGCTCAAATCACAACAGAGGTTGACAAGCGCACGGAGAAACCATGGATCCAAGAGCTGCGCTCATCCGCAAAATAGGCTACTCCACTTCATGCGTGGTTCTTCCCTGGAGTGCAACTATAGGATCACACCATGGCAACAGTCGTTGCTGCGTAGGCTATCTGTCTGTCATCCCGTCTCTCCATCGACGTTGTGTGTCCGTTGTATTTCCCGTGTGCCCGCAGATTCGGGTCAGTGTATGCCGCTCCCCTGTTTTCCCATATCCGCGCTCGGTTTTTTTTTTTGCCCTGCCGCCGCTAGACAATAGAGGCGCTCAGTGCGCATACGCGGATCACCATCGTGAGGATGTGGCAAGAGGAAAACAATATATACAGGAACATATTTACAACGAATTAATTGATACACAAAGACAGGGAGTTAAATGTATCTCGGATTAAAGTATTGTATTATCATAGCGCAACGTTCGTATGTCTCCCTCTGGTTCCAATGTTCGCATACAGTTGAAGTCAAGTTTACATACACCTTAACCAAATCCATTTAAACTCAGTTTTTCACAATTCCTGACATTTAATCCTAGTAAACATTCCCTGTTTTAGGTCAGTTATAATCACAACTTTATTTTAAGAATGTGAAATGTCAGAATAATAGAGAGAATTATTTATTTCAGCTTTTATTTCTTTCATCACATTCCCAGTGGGTCAGAAGTTTGCATACACTCTGTTAGTATTTGGTAGCATTGCCTTTAAATTGTTTAACTTGGATCAAATGTTTCGGGTAGCCTTCCACAAGCTTCTTACAATAAGATGCTGGCATTTTGGCCCATTCCTCTTGACAGAACTGGTGTAACTGAGTCAGCTTTGTAGGCCTCCTTGACTTTGTTGTCCTGAAGCCATTTTGCTACAGCTTTGGAAGTATGCTTTGGGTCATTGTCCATTTGGCAGAGCCATTTGCGACCAAGCTTTAACTTCCTGGCTGATGTCTTCAGATGTTGCTTCAATATTTGTACATAATTTTCCTTCCTCATGATGCCATCTATTTTCTGACATGCACCAGTCCCTCCTGCAGCAAAGCACCCCCACAACATTGATACTGCCACCCCCGTGCTTCACGGTTGGGATGGTGTTCTTCAGCTTGCAAGCCTCACCCTTTTTCCTCCAAACATAACGATGGTCATTATGGCCAAACAGTTCAGTTTTTGTTTCATCAGACCAGAGGACGTTTCTCCAAAAAGTAAGATCTTTGTCCCCATGTGCAGTTGCAAACTGTAGTCTGGCTTTTTTATGGCAGTTTTGGAGGTAGTGGCTTCTTCCTTGCTGAGCAGCCTTTCAGGTTATGTCGATATAGGACTCGTTTTACTGTGGATATAGATACTTTTGTACCTGTTTCCTCCAGCATCTTCACAAGGTCCTTTGCTGTTGTTCTGGGATTGATTTGCACTTTTCGCACCAAAGCATGTTCATCTCTAGGAGACAGAACACGTTTCCTTCCTGAGTGGTATGTCGGCTGCGTGGTCCCATGGTGTTTATACTTGGTATTATTGTTTGTACAGACGAACATGGTACCTTCAGGCGTTTGAAAATTGCTCCCAAGGATGAACCAGACTTGTGGAGGTCCACAATTTTCTTTCTGAGGTCTTGGCTGATTTCTTTTGATTTTCCCATGATGTCATGCAAAGAGGCACTGAGTTTGAAGGTAGGCCTTAAAATACATCCATAGGTACACCTCCAATTGACTCAATGTCAATTAGCCCTTACATAGCGGTAAATTATCAGAAGTTTCTAAAGCCATCACATAATTTTCTGGAATTTTCCAAGCTTTTTAAAGGCACAGTCAACTTAGTGTTTTTAAACTTCTGGCCCACTGGAATTGTGATATAGTGAATTAAAAGTGAAATAATCTGTCTGTAAACAATTGTTGGAAAATGTACTTGTGTCATGCACAAAGTAGATGTCCTAACTGACTTGCCAACACTATAGTTTGCTAACATGAAATCTGTGGAGTGGTTAAAAATTAGTTTTAATGACTTCAACCTAAGTGTATGTAAACTTCCAACCTGGTCTCATAGCCCATTCGTATCTATTCTACGAAATTCCAGTCCCCGAAAATTCGTACTTATTTTACGAATCAGAGATTACACACCACGTGACTTTTCGATTTTCTCCAATGAATTACGAGACAAAACGGAGATCCACCATTTTTATTTCATGGTCAAATAAAGCGAATGGGTAAGCTGCCGGTATTGTACTTATACTTATACTTTATACTTATCGTTATAGTACATTCATAGAATACCTTTCTTATTTCATAATTGTATTTTAATGCAATATGATGTATAATTCTCGAGCTTCTTTGTCTCTGCTTTATCTGTGTGGGTTGCTATTTATAGGCTAGACTTGTAGGCTATTACTTGCGTTATACTAGCTGAAGTTAGCTAGGTCTGTTCAGATCAGTGCATACTTCATAGGCTGCAATATGATTATTAATGGATTTAGCTTGTGAGCTAGCCATCAGAGCGTGTCATTTTCGGTTGTTTTGAGACGTATAACATGAGAAAACCGAGCATATCTGTAATGGAAACAACCGCGTCTCCCCGTTAACTTCTGTAATGAACTGCGATTCCCATGATTCTGTGCGCTGTCTGTGTGTATTGCCCATAGACTGCAGAGACGTGACGGGTTGACCACTGAATTGGCTTCATGCCCCAATGAGCAGCTCCCATAGGAATCCATGGAACCGGTAAGCGGAAGCTGCCTCCAGTTCTTTTTTTTTATCTCGATGGTTGAACTTCATTCATAAAACCAACAAAAAAAAAGTCTGCCAGTCTGCAAATAACAGGATTCCTAAATGCTATATGCAAATCCCATATGCAAAAGGTCTGTAAAAATCTTATAAAAAACACATATGCCATATACAAAACTTAAATAAAATAAATATGTGGTAGAGAGCTAGCATATACATTTCATGCTAAAATGAAATAGTTCCCTAATACATGGTACTCCTTATAAAAAAAACATTGAGAGATTGTATAAGAATTGTATAGAAATATATAATATAATAGGCTACTAATCAACATGCTTTTTTATAAAAACTTTGCAAGTATGATCATATATGATTTTTACAGACCTTTTGCATATGGGATTACCTTCGTAAGCATTTAGGAATCCTGATATTTGCAGACTGGCAGACTTTTTTTTGTTGTTGTTAGTTTAAGCCAACACAATCTCTCAAGCATGGTACACAGCAGATATAGAATGTACAAAATACGCACTGTTGTTATTTATAATAATAATAATAATAATAATGCAATTTTATTTAAAAATCCTATTACACAGTTAAAGTAAAATATATAAAAACAATGGATAAATAAAACAAAAGACTTATGAAAATGAACAGGAAAAAAATTCTCAAATCCAGAAGCTTGAGAAGCAATGCAATAATAATGGTATATAATGTAAGGAAGACTTAAAATTCAGTAATTACACTATCAGTTTCCTTTTCAATTTAGAATTAAACTAATTTTGTAGGCTGATAACAACAACGATAATTTTCCATGCCAAATAAGCGTTCACGCACGGCTCTCAAGCCTATAATACTTTGGCATAACCACCAGGTAATGTGCGTATGTCAAGTGAAGACCTGACGTGGAGCTACGACCATTTCCACGGTCAAATGGAGTCACGTTGAAATTTAATAAATCACTACTTTGTCGTGATTTTTTACGTACGCCACACGTAAGATCAAATTTGATCGAAAGTACTTTTTATGAATGAGACCCCTGGTCTTGACCCTTCTGCCCTTCTGACCATCTTCTCGCCTGTTTAGTTTGCATCTTTGCTCCCTGAATTAATTGTTAGCATGCAAGTCTTGCTTTTTGAAATAGCATTTTAGGGGTATGTTAACAGTGATTTATACATCAACACTTGCCATGTTACTGACAACTTTTAATACTTAGATAATTATCTTAGATACTTCTAGACATTTATAATGCTTTCCAAATCCAACATGTTGATAATTAATAAGCAGACAGTAGTGAACAGCATGCAGTAGCCTAGTGTGAAAGCTTTGTAGGAATGAAAGCATTCCCTTTAAATACATAAAAATGACAAGGGTGTCAGCTGTATGTAAACAAATATATATTTAAAAAAGAAAATAGTTAATGTAGTCTATCCCATGATCTGAGATTTTATTGGTAATTATATAAAAATAATTTTCTACCCATTTTAAATTGGTGTTTTCATTGTAATCAATATCAGATGTTGTGGTATAAACAATTTCTAACTTTTATATGACTAAAATGATAAACATTATTATTACTATATGCTGTATATTGGCCATCAGGTTTTGAAAGAGAAGAGATAATTTACAATACATCAATATATAGTGTACACAATGCACTGTAAAATTAATTTTGTATTAATTCACTCAGAGACGTATTGAACTTCAGCGTCTTCAAGCTTTTATTAGCTGGACATTTAGCTTATTTAATCTAGAAAGTGTAGATACAGAAGTGTATCAATACAGACATTTATACAGAGCGACTTACAAGGCAAAAAGTGCATAAGTTTGCATAAAATAATAATAATAATAATAATAATAAACTTTATTTACATTACATTCATTTGGCAGATGCTTTTATCCAAAGCGACGCACAATAAGTGCATACCGAAGGTCAATGACATCAGTTCAAATAGAGCTAATTTCTTATTGTAACATAGCAGCTATCCATAGTCATGAACATTGAGTATAGTACACAGTAAGCTATGGCTAAGACAACAAGACATTATACACTATAAAATCAACAAAGAATTAAGGAACAGAAAACAAGCGAAAAACAGTCAAGTTGGAGTCTGAAGAGGTGTGCAGGCAGTGTTTGATCAGAACGTAGAGGAGTGAACAGTTCATTCCACCACTGGGGAGCTAGGGTGGAGAAGCTCCGCAGTCCACACGAGCAGAGCGAAGTGGTCGAGCTGGAGTTTAGTGTTGTATTATGTCTTGCAGGTAGGATGGGCTTGTCCTTTTGGCTGCAGCGTAGGCCAGGGTCAGAACTTTGAACCTGATCCTGGTGGCGACCGGCAGCCAGTGGACTGACCTCAGCAGGGTGTGTGAAAACTTTGGAAGGAGTAATCCAGGCGTGAGATTACCATGGTCTGGACGAGAAGCTGGGTCGAGTAGGTGGTCAAGTATGGTCGAATCCTCTTGATGTTGTACAGGAGGAACCTGCAGGACCGTGCTGTTTCCCTGATGTGCTCCATGAAGTCCAGCTGGTCATCCAGGACCATCCCCAGGTTCCTTGCAGAGCGGGAGGCAGCCACCATAGTACCGTCAACGGTGATGGAGAGGGCTTGCAGTGGGGAGGTCCTGTGAGGTATGAAGCGCAGTTCCGTATTGTGAAGGTTGAGCTTCAGGTGATGAGTAGCCCTCCACATAGAAATGTCAGCCAGGCAGGCTGATATCCTCTCCTTAACCTGTTAGGTAGGGGGGGAATGAGAAATAGTGCTATATAAGAGAAATATCCAATAAAAAAACAATGGTATACTGAAAAAGAAAAACAGTACAAGTCTAAATAATACATTAACCAAAATGTCAGTAACATGGCAAGTGTTGATGTATAAATCACTGTTAACATACCCCTAAAATGCTATTTCAAAAAGCAAGACTTGCATGCTAACAATTAATTCAGGGAGCAAAGATGCAAACTAAACAGGCGAGTCTTGAGTCTACGCCAGAAGATGGTCAGAAGGGCAGAAGGGTCAAGACCAGGGGTCTCATTCATAAAAAGTACTTTCGATCAAATTTGATCTTATGTGTGGCGTACGTAAAAAATCACGACAAAGTAGTGATTTATTAAATTTCAACGTGACTCCATTTGACCGTGGAAATGGTCGTAGCTCCACGTCAGGTCTTCACTTGACATACGCACATTACCTGGTGGTTATGACAAAGTATTGTAGGCTTGAGAGCTGCGCGTGAACGCTTATTTGGCATGGAAAATTATCGTTGTTGTTATCAGCCTACAAAATTAGTTTAATTCTAAATTGAAAAGGAAACTGATAGTGTAATTACTGAATTTTAAGTCTTCCTTACATTATATACCATTATTATTGCATTGCTTCTCAAGTTTCTGGATTTGAGAATTTTTTTCCTGTTCATTTTCATAAGTCTTTTGTTTTATTTATCCATTGTTTTTATATATTTTACTTTAACTGTGTAATAGGATTTTTAAATAAAATTGCATTATTGTTATTATTATTATTATTATTATTATTATTATTATTATTATTATAAATAACAACAGTGCGTATTTTGTACATTCTATATCTGCTGTGTACCATGCTTGAGAGATTGTGTTGGCTTAAACTAACAACAACAAAAAAAAGTCTGCCAGTCTGCAAATATCAGGATTCCTAAATGCTTACGAAGGTAATCCCATATGCAAAAGGTCTGTAAAAATCATATATGATCATACTTGCAAAGTTTTTATAAAAAAGCATGTTGATTAGTAGCCTATTATATTATATATTTCTATACAATTCTTATACAATCTCTCAATGTTTTTTTTATAAGGAGTACCATGTATTAGGGAACTATTTAATTTTAGCATGAAATGTATATGCTAGCTCTCTACCACATATTTATTTTATTTAAGTTTTGTATATGGCATATGTGTTTTTTATAAGATTTTTACAGACCTTTTGCATATGGGATTTGCATATAGCATTTAGGAATCCTGTTATTTGCAGACTGGCAGACTTTCTTTTTTGTTGGTTTTATGAATGAAGTTCAACCATCGAGATAAAAAAAAAGAACTGGAGGCAGCTTCCGCTTACCGGTTCCATGGATTCCTATGGGAGCTGCTCATTGGGGCACGAAGCCAATTCAGTGGTCAACCCGTCACGTCTCTACAGTCTATGGGCAATACACACAGACAGCGCACAGAATCATGGGAATCGCAGTTCATTACAGAAGTTAACGGGGAGACGCGGTTGTTTCCATTACAGATATGCTCAGTTTTCTCATGTTATACGTCTCAAAAGAACCGAAAATGACACGCTCTGATGGCTAGCTCACAAGCTAAATCCATTAATAATCATATTGCAGCCTATGAAGTATGCACTGATCTGAACAGACCTAGCTAACTTCAGCTAGTATAACGCAAGTAATAGCCTACAAGTCTAGCCTATAAATAGCAACCCACACAGATAAAGCAGAGACGAAGAAGCTCGAGAATTATACATCATATTGCATTAAAATACAATTACGAAATAAGAAAGGTATTCTATGAATGTACTATAACGATAAGTATAAAGTATAAGTATAAGTACAATACCGACAGCTTACCCATTCGCTTTATTTGACCGTGAAATAAAAATGGTGGATCTCCGTTTTGTCTCGTAATTCATCGGAGAAAATCGTAACGTCACGTGGTGTGTAATCTCTGATTCGTAAAATAAGTACGAATTTTCGGGGACTGGAATTTCGTAGAATAGATACAAATGGGCTGTGAGACCAGGTTGAAACTTCTGACTTCAACTGTAGTTACAGAACAGATATGTGACTTGACATTGTTGTCACCAGGACTCAGGAGGGAAACAGGTTTAAGGTGACAGAACTAGAAAGCATCAATTACATCTCGAATATTCGCAGTAAATGAGAATATGCTCACATGTCCCTTTGAAACTGGCAAATAGATTAATCAGAGACTTTGTGACTTGTAAACTGTTGGTTCATTGGACTTTATTACATGGAAGATGCATTTTATTTACCATCATGTGGTAGGGTAATTTTCATTCATTCATTCATTCATTCAACTTTTATTTAATTCTCGGAGAATATCATTGAGGTTGGGCCCTCATTTGCAATGATACCGAGATTAGACAATAGAGGAAAAGTCAAACAGAATTAAAACAATCAACAATAAGTCAATAAAATGAATAAATAAGTAAATAACTGAATAAAATAAAGCACAAATCAGTTTAAAAACAGTTGCAAACAGATATGTGAAGGTTTAAAATCATGTTTCTAAAATGTCTAAAAGGAAAAAGAGAATTGAGTTTTAGGAGACGTTGTAAATTGTTCCATGAATCTGGAGCACTAAAATTAAAAGCAGTCCTTCTATGTTTAGGCTTGACTGACTCTAAGTTCTTGGAGCACAAGCCAGTCATTAGAACGAGTTTCATGTAAACAAACAGACCAGGCTAACAAAGAAGTGATATAGTGGTTGTTTTCCAAGGAGGGCTTTGTAAATAAATAAGTACCAATACCTGTCACGTCTCTCGGACAGAGAAGACCACCCAACCTTTTCATACAGCATGTAATGATGAGTACCATAGACATCACCAGTAATGAATCTGAGGGCAGAGTGATATACTGAATCCAAGGGCTTAAGGGTGGAAGCAGATGCACGCCTATAAATCACATCAACATAATCCAGAGCCGACATAAAAACCGCTTCAACAATCCTTCTCCTACTAAACATAGGGAAGCTGGTTCTGTTTCTGTACAAGTAGCCAATTTTTTGCCGTAAGTTGCAAACAAGATCATCTAATTCATGTTCAGTACAAAGGAAAAATGTAAAGTATTTAGTATAAGTAGCCTACATGGTGGTGTTTTTTAAATATGTGACCTTACTGGGTCACTAAAATCCAGTCAGGGGCAAGAAACATGACAAAATGTTTTAACTTATCTCTTTTCATGTTTTAATCATGTCATTAACTGTGGTCCTTTTTTATAAGATGTGAAATTAGGGTTTGGACTTTTAACACATTGAAAGCTTGGTTAGGCTAATACAGAATAGCATAACTTCCACCACGTAATAGTGGCGGAAGTGGTCTGCCCTACCCCCAGAAGTTTACAAAGCTTGACTTGCCACATGCCACCTCTAGTTTAATAACGACCAAAGTCGTAGCCACTCGTCTGCTGGAAATGGATGATGCTTGCAATCACTTTGCATAAAAGCAATGTAGCAATGGTTTGAGAATGGGAGGTAGGCACTGACTGATGAAAAATATGACCTTAAATTGTAAGGGGGCGTGACATGTGAGGTTCGAAGGGCCACACGCAGCGAGAGGATTCTAAAAGCTCAAAGAGCCACTGAGACGGAGAGACCACGTAATTAAGGGAAACAAAATAATTAACACAAATAACCAAGTTCCCACTCTCGACTGGAGGAAAATAAACTGGGAACTGGAAAAACGGGCGAACGTAAAGAACCCGGATAATCGGGCGAACGGCACATACGCACGTGAGCGAGAAGGCTCAAACCACCACGAGCTACAACCGGGATGAAAATGAAGCGTGAGACAGAGACTGCCTAGGCGGTAAAATAACAAGGGGACTGAAATTAGAGCGGATAAAAGGGAGAAAACGATAAACGAAAACCACTCCCTTGCTCTAATCGGAGAAGACTTGCTACTGGAAGGAAATGAAGTAGTCTCCGAGTCCTAACATCTACCGACCCAGTGCAACACGCAAAACATGAACACAGATAAACGCCCTAACACTCAGTAAAGGGCAACGTATGAGAAGGCAAATTGAACAAAGGACAGGAGTCCATTAGGCTACTTTTACCGGCAAACGAACGAACAGACTCCTCTAGCTTAACAGGAAAGAAAGCAGACAGAGAGGAGAGAGAAGGAAACAAAGATATAATAAGACACAAACAGAGATGTGAGAGACAGAAAAGGCAAAGAGAAAAAGGAAGGACCAGGAAGCGGAGACTGAAACGAGCATGAAAAAAAAGGTATTCAACCCTAAAGCTCAATGCACAAATGCATGTCCCGCGAAACTCCAATAAAACAATGGGAGCAAAAATGGTCTCCTAAAAGTGCCTAAGACAAATACCTTAGATACTCAGAGAAACACGCACGCACGCACGCCACGCACGCCACGCACGCCACGCACGCCACGCACGTCACGCACGTCACGCACGTCACGCACTACAAACAAAGAACAGTACCCAAACAATACAGAAGGAAAAGGTGGCTTAAATAGCTCTGAGGTAACCACGCACAGGTGGGGACGCTGAGGGGGAAGCTCCGCGATAATGACGGGGAGGAGCAAACATCCACTAAAAGGGCAGCGCCCTCGCGTGGCTACCGAGGGAAACGACCGCAAGGGATGAAAATGTCAAAAACCATGACATAAATGAACTGGACTTGATGCATGAATATCAATGTGTGCATTGTGTACATTGGTTTTTAAATTATATTGTGTCTCTCTATTAATTCTTTCTGCCTTTTGACCACTTCATGCATTACAAAACATGATTTAATTTACTTTCCCCTTGATTCAACAAATATATGTCCTTCATTTTCAGTCAGTTGCAAATGCTACTTATTTCTTCAAAAACAAGTTTGGCAAGTTGAGTGATCACCAAAATTAAGGAGGGGAAAATTTGAATTAAAAAAGTAAACTAGGCAATTGATTTATTTGATTGTTTCACTGTTGCCTTCCTGGAATTCAGGTGAAATCGACAGGTTGTGTGAAAGAACTGGATGGCACCAGGTAAATTAGTTTTATTTACTCATTACAATGGGCTCATAGAATTTCATGCTTCCAGGAACAATGTGAAAGACTTGCAAACACAACACATATGACTCATATTCATGACACAGTTGAAAAGTATGAATATATATTTGAAAATATTTAAAGCCAAATGGATGTCTGTTAACATTTCACATTTGCAATTAAGTCAATAATCACGTCATGCATGTTCATCTACAGTATGCGTGTAGTAATGGGGAGCATGTTGCAGTCGCAGTTCATCCAAAGATGACCTGGTATGTGAGAACGTGTGCGTCGCTGTAGACGTAGAGCTGCTGGTCGCGGGGGTTGTAATTGAGCGAATGGATGTTTTCGGACATCTTCTTTATGCGCAGCTCCAGGTCGTACCTCTCCCGCCCCGAGACCGTGTCCATGGCATAAAAGATCTCCTCGTTGTACTTATCTATGTAGCGCGTGGCGTACAGGACGCCGCATGCCACGAAGGTGTTGGTGACGGCCCGCTTCTGTAACGAGGTGCGCCAGGTGCGGCTCAGGGTAGGGGTGCTACCGAGCTCCACCTTGCTCAGCACCACGTTCCCAAAGTTTTCGGGGGTGGCGTACACCACCCAGACGCCAGACTCGTCAGTGGCCACGTCCACATCGGTGTGGGCGTAGCAGGCGCCCAGGTGGCAGAAGGGGAACTTGTTGTTGTGTCCGGCACTGGGCAGGGTGGCGGTGGTGATGGTGCGGGAGGTCATGTTGAAGCGGCAGAGGGAGGGCGAGTTGTAGCAACCGTAGTACAAGGCGTCCTCATACATGACCACATTGGGACCCTGCACCGTGTTGGTGGTGGGGTTACTTGAGGCAATGGGGACATCCCCTGCATTCACACCCAAAACAATAGCACTGTGACTACTATACCAGCGAATGTAGTTGGCATAGATGTTGCTGCTGGTCAGGGCCACCAGCCAGTACCAATCTTCCTTCCCTTCGACAGGCTTGGGGTCGCGACCCCAGGCACCAAACGCATATGACGTCCCATATTGAGTGATGGTGTAGGTACTTGGACCAGTCACATTTAGCAGGTGACCATGGCTACAGTTTCCTACAGAGTGCCAGAGTGAACAAGAGAAACATGTGACAAAGAACTGAGTGACTATCTGTTAACTTTTAAATATGTTTAACAAAAGTACTTTGTAAAAAACTCTGACAACTTTGTTGAAAAAAGGTACAGTAATAACACATGTACATGGTTTCAAGATGCTATTTAATATTTCACAAGTTTCCAAGCAGACAACTCTTACCTGGCACAGGTATAATGGGTGGGGCCTCGGTCACCTGCAGTTCAGCCTGGCATTGTTCCAGGGCCTTCATCAGCTGCTGGTTCTCCTTCTGTTTCTCTACAATCTTTGTGCGATCAAAGTTCTCCAGAGACTCCATCTCCATTTTCATGTTCTCCAACTGAGGGTGGCAAAGATCTGTTTTCATACTCTTTTCACACACACAAACACACTCTCACTCACATAGATGTAAAGACCCTCTCTCTCTATCTCTGTCTCTCTCTGTCTCACTCAAACACACACACGCGCGCGCGCATGAACGCATGCACACACACTCACACTCACATAAAACCTGTCCCACCCATACTCACACATCAGTGGTAACTGTTCAGAGGAGCCAAGGTAAGCCAAGCCTCCTCTAAAAATTAATCAAAAATGTTTTTTAATGTTCCATTTTTTTCTTGTTACAGAATCAAAAATGCACTGTCATTTTGACATTGAAATATTTTGCAAAGTAGCGCCATCTGTTGAACATCTTTAATTGCCCTCTTGTTAAGTTCAAGTCCAACCCCCATCCCAAAATCTGCCCTTGAGCTAGTATAATTTTATCTGTGATTGTATTTTTTGAGGCTATATAAGTGTTCTACACAGTTCTGTTCAGACTTGCTCCTCATTCTCCATCTGACAGGAGCTGGTTGAACAGCCATGTGGGCCAGATGTCCAGGCACTACAGGGGAAGCTGGCATGTTCTTGAGGGAAACAAGTTGTACCCACAAGAACAGTGAAAATCAATCAATCAATCAATCAGATAAGATTGTTTTATACAGCCTGTTGCTTTTAGATTATTGGCTATCTAACTCTCCTGAAGGTACAGTTGCACAGCTTCTTTGGTAGGATATAAAATTAAGTGTAGTGTACTCTTCAGTGTAGTGTTGGCTCTGTCAGCATACTGCAGACATAAAATACCCTTATAATTGAATCTAGAGGTGTGTCCAGACTGTATTGTCTCTCTCTTACAAGACAAAGGTGGATTTTTCTCCTCAAACCAACAAGCCACCACACCCACAAATTGTATGTTCTCACACGAGTGAGCAAGGGTTCAGCGTGCTCCCATATGAATAGTCGGCAGGCTTGACAATGCCCATAATGAGCCCTTCTCTTCAGACACTTTGATGAAGGGAATTACCCATAATTCTTTGCAGCACTGTGCCATTTCCAAACAAAAAACAATAACAATCAGGGGTCAACTCTACAAATGAATGGCCTTGATTCCGTGGGGATCATTATGGCAAGGAACATTTGTAAATGTTGGCAACATAACGGGTTAGGCTATAACCTATTGAACACCTGCCTTTCTCTAATACCCAAGCCACACACACACACACACACACACACACCACCCAGCGCAACACTCTTCTACTTTTTTGGATGTTACCTGTAACAATCATTTCTGTTTGCCTCAGGTGCAATGCGTTATTTATTCAGTTGGATTACTTCATCCCTTTGGATAATTTTAAGGGGTTGTTGAAGACCTTAGAAACTGATGTCTGTAATGGCTTTTCCTGAAATATGTAATTGTATAATTTGTGGTTTTATTGATGTTGCTTTGTGTATGGAGTTTATGTTTTAATCTGACCGCTTGTTGCTTCTCTTGACCGGGGCGCCCTTGAAAAAGAAATGGATATCTCAATGGGACTCACCTGGTAAAAATAAAAGTGAAATAAATAAAATAAAATAGAAAGTTGTATGCAGAGATCCTCACCTTTATGCTAATGTCTGCACTTAGGCCCTGGTGATCAACAGTAGTGGTGTTGAGTTTTGAAATGAGGTCCAGGATTTCTGCCAGCTCAATCTCAATGATGCGCAGGGCTACTGCCATGAAAAGGTCCCCTTCTTGGGCAGACCCATCATTCTCATCCTCATCCTCCAGTTCCATCACATCCACCTCCAGCTGACGGAGGCGGTAGTGTAGTTTGTCCAGGAGAATGTCCACTTCTGACATCTAGAGGGAAAAATTTACTCAAAACTCCTATATGTTCTCACTGGCAATCAAAGAACACAAAGACCCTTCCAGTTTTATAAGGAAATGCAGCTTGCCAGTATAAAGCCTAGCAAGAACTGCACATCATACAATTGGTTGATAAAGTATACTCCCACTGCAGTCAATGCAGAAGCAAATGTAATTCAACCCACGAGAGCGTAGTAATTGTCATGTGGCCCCACACTGTATAAAGTGACTTTACATTGGTATCTCCATTTTTCTTTGGTTCACTACCTGTATGTATAAAGACAATGAAAACATCAGTGACTTTTTTTTTTTTACAAGGCTATAGGGTACACAAAAACCTCCTGCACTCTGAATTGTGTTGAACAAAATAAGTGCAGACTAGATTTGAGAGTGGTATTCAGAACTTTCTTCATTGTAGCCCACGTGATACTTTCTTGTTGAGACATGTGGGCCATGTTCTCCAAAGGGTTGAGAACCATGTTCTCCAAAGGGTTGTTGCTTTGGATAAAAGCGTCTGCTAAATGACAGTAATGTAATGTAACCACTTCCCTCAAGAGTAGAAAGTTACTGTCCTTTTACTGGCTCCAATAACATAATAAATGTACTGTTCTCTCCATAATGACATACTTTATTTGGGTCATATTTGTGTCACTGACAGCAAATTACAGCTCCACCCATTTTGGGGCTCTTGAAGCTCCTCCCTTCCGTTACTGTACTGGTCACTGTGTTGCAGCCACCTGCACATGCATACTTTCTTACGCTGGGCGGTGTTGTGATTCATCTTGTGCTTGGTACACGTGGGGCATGGATACAGAGCTTTTTGGTACCTGCTGTGAGGTGATCCTGTGAGTGCAGTTAGTGGCACCAGACAGGACATTCTGCAGTCGAATTGTGGGGAAGGTGAGCCCGGAATTATTCAACTCACAGGAGCAAGATTTCTCAGCCACCTGTGTTACCTGTAGCATCAGAAGAGCAATCACAACAAGTGAAATAGATAAGAGTACTATGCAAGCTACACTTGTATAAACCTAAAGAATTTCACTACTGATACTGATATATACAGTGAGCACCATAATTCATCGGACAGTGACACATTTTTTGTTATTTTGGTTCTGTACACTAGCACTTTGAGTTTGAAAGGATACAATGACAATGATGTTGAAGTACATACTGTCAGCTTTAATTTGAGGGTATTTTCATCCATATCGGATGAACCCTTTAGAAATTATAGAACCTTTTGTACATAGTCCCCCCCCATTTTTGGGCATCAAAAAATATTGGACAGTTTAACATAATGGAGAATAAAGCAATCATTTTTAATATTTGGTCGCATATCCTTTGCATGCCATGACGGTTCATCCGATATGGATGAAAATACCCTCAAATGAAAACTGACAGAAAACTCATTGTCATTGTATCCTTTCAAACTCAAAGTGCTAGAGTACAGAATTAAAATAACAAAAAATGTGTCACTGTCCAATGAATTATGGTGCTCACTGTATATGAAGCACCATAATTAAAAATGTTTATTCACTTCAATGCTTGAATTAGGCTTTCATATGAATATACATACATTAATATACATACATATCAGTACATGCATAAAACTATAACCCGCATTCACGTTATAAACATACTTATAAACCTATAAAAGAGATTTATATATAAAGAGAAAGTCTATTCTACTGATACCCAGATATTTTTCTCATCTGTCTTGGCAACTACTCTATTTTGTTGTCCTGATCTGTGCTCCACAATGCTGCCAAATCTACATCAATGATCTGACCACTGATTCACATTTCTGCCCTTATCAGTGCTCCAAAAATACTACTGATTCCCTTAGTCGATGAGCAATTCTTACCTGTGCAAAGACAGAGAGGATCACAGTGGTCAACACCGTGGAGACATGTGAGATCTTCATGGTTGATGAGAGGAGAGAGCAATTGATTCTAGAGTAGAGAACTTATCATCAATATTCCGACATGTTAGCATTACCATGTGACCATCAGGAAGTAGTGGGAGTATACAAATAAGGAAAGTGCTGAGGTAAGGTGGTGAAGGAGAAGTGAAATGGGGTTGTGGTAAGAAGGGAAATTAATTGCTGAGTGATCGGGACAAAAAGTGGAAGTGGTCTGTGTATTGCTTAACTGGAATAGTATTTTCAGATAAAAACACATATAGCCAGAATGATATAATTTGAAATTCAACAAATCTCACTTCACCCCCACCCCCGTGCACCAACCACAAATAGAAAAATTCCATCTTTCTGTCATGATTCTATATTGAGCCAAACCACACAGTAGACAGTAACACCAGACACAGAGCTGATAGGAATATATGAAATGTGTAAACTAGCACTTACGGTTGTCTGTAAATTGTATTATGTATGGTTATGTTGTTGTTATGCATCATTATAAGGCATTATGGGGTCAATTTACTAAAAGTTTGCTTGTACAAAATCATGTGTAAAAGTCATGTGTTACCACCCGCTAAAAATCGTCTGAGATGATCAATTAACAAGGTGCAAAGAGGACTGTATGTGCTAAAATGGAAAGATATGCAGATTTTTCATTTTTGCAGGTTAGCATGAATAAATACAGTACCAGTCAAAAGTTTGGACACACCTACTCAGAAGGTTTTTTCCCGTTATTTTTACTGTTTTCCACATTTTGGAATAGTAAAGACATCAAAACTATGAGATAACACAAATTAAATTATGCAAAGACCAAAAAAGTGTTAAACAAATTTTTAAAAATCATATATTTTAGATTCTTCAAAGTAGCCACCCTTTGCCTTGATAACGGCCTTGCACATTCTTGCCATTCTCTCAAACAACTTCTGTGGTAAACAGGTATTCCACAGGTAAACAGGTGATGCCATCATGACTCTATATAAAAGGATATCAAAAGACTCCTGATATCTTATTTCCAGGTACTCTTAGAAGCGATACTATAACCTCTGCATTTGAATGGATCTCTATGGGAATTGGGGGGTGGGACTAGATTTAGCTTTAAATTACACTGAAACAGTGTGGAACACATGGTTGGCTAAATGGCTCTAAGTCATCAAGGGTCTGACATATCAAACAAGCCTTAAACCATCACTCTGCTGCCAGAAATACAGTAGATATGGATGGATAACTTGAAGGGTTTCTTCTCCTGACTTATTTTTCCATAGAGTTCAATAGGAAAATTTGTCAGGAGAAACAACCCTTAAAGTGATCCATCCATATCTACTGCATATCTGGCAGCAGAGTGATGGTTTGAGGCTCGTTTGATACCTCAGACCCTTACAGCCATTTAGCCAACCATGGGTTACATACTATTCCCGTGTAATTTACAGCTTAATCTAGTCCCACTCCCCAATTCCCATAGAGATCCATTCAAATGCAGAGGTTATAGTATCGCTTCTAAGAGTACCTGGAAATAAGATATTAGGAGTCTTTTGATATCCTTTTATATAGAGTCATGATGGCATCACCTGTTTACCTGTGGAATACCTGTTTACCACAGAAGTTGTTTGAGAGAATGGCAAGAATGTGCAAGGCCGTTATCAAGGCAAAGGGTGGCTACTTTGAAGAATCTGAAATATATGACTTTTTTTTATTTGTTTAACACTTTTTTGATCTTTTGCATAATTTAATTTGTGTTATCTCAGTTTTGATGTCTTTACTATTCCAAAATGTGGAAAACAGTAAAAATAACGGAAAAAAACCTTCTATAAGTAGGTGTGTCCAAACCTTTGACTGGTACTGCATACAAAAATTGTACGTATGTATTTTGTGAAATAGTGGGAGGCGATCATGCAAATATATAACTTTAGCATGTGTGATGTGATTTATGAGCCCAAAAGCAATTTTGGGAAAGGTAATTGCATGTGCATTTTAGTACGAATCGGAAGCAGATATCAAAGGACACTCAATCAAAAAGAAGGATACGTCGTAGCAAGAAGGATATGTCGTAACAATCAAAGCCCACAGAGCAGGCATTTATTTAACAGTAAGAATAAATACATTTTCAATCATGAAGCAAATTGTGTTACAGAATACAAGAGTAAGGGTGTGTTTGTAATATCCATACCTGAACGTTCTGAATGAATGGGGCTAATTAACCGGCCCATTCTAGCTAACGCTCAAAATACACAAAAAGAGAATTTGAGGATACATACATGATGAACAGTAAGAATAAATACATTTTTAATCATGAAGCAAATCATGTTACAGAATACAAGAGTAACTAGTATTTGAATCAAACAAGCAATACAACGTATATTATAACAAACTGTGAATAACAAAGCAAATAAAAACGAACAAAATAAAACCTATAATCAGGTGGAAATGTGATTTTATGTGACACTAACGGCGCAAGTAGTGCTAGTAAGTATAGTTATGATCATTTCAGTCCTGACAAACGTCAGTAACTCCCAGCAGAAACTAAGAGACATCCAGTGAAACAGTTTGTAATAAACGGCCAGATTTTTCAGTTTAACAGTACCCTATACCTACCCTACACTGTAAAAAAAACAAAACATAAAAAACGGCAGCAAAGTTGCCAGTGAAAAACCATTTAATGAAGGGGGAAAACTGTATGAATCCTGTTATTTAGCTATATAAATCCTGTTATTTTATGGGATGACTGTTAACCAATGAGTTATAAATTTATAAAAGGGCATGTGGTCCGCACTTTGAATATGAATCTCATTGTTTACTAAATATACGTTTTTTTAATCTTTAAAAGTCACAGTCCACAAGTATTTCTACTGTATCTCTATCTTTGATATATACAGTGCCTTCAGTAAAGTTTTCACTTTCCATTGATGGTGTCGAAGTCGAAGTAAAGTATATTTGAATGTGATTTTTTGTAACTCCTATATAAGTAACTCTCTATACTATTGAAGTGAAATAAACCTGAAAATGACTTATGAATTAAGTACTCACCCCTTTGCATTAACAACCTAAAGTGGGCCAGAAATATTCAATTTTCCTGAGAGATCATACTAAATAAGTTAACAAGGTCCACCTATGTTGATTTTTCAATTTAGCTGTGTTCAATTGCATGATTGCAGACAAATATCACAACTGAAACAGCAGATCAGATCAATCAGCTGTCATAAAGACCAAAGAGCTGTCTGTAGAACTTTAAGATGAAGTTGTTAGGAGCCTAAAAGCTGGACATTATAAAAAAATTGGCAAGCTTTGTACCTTCCTAGGAGCACCGTTAAGTCCAAAACAGACACAAAACAGAAGGGCAGTTGTCAGAGAAGTGATCAAGAGGCCAGCTACAACACTAACAATATTACAGAGCTCATTGACTGAAATGGAGAAACTGTCCAGAAATCAACAATATTCAGCATTTCACAGATTTGGCCTCTTCATGAGACAGGCTAGACGGAATGGTGGCTAGGCAAAAGCCACTTCTGAGAAAATAACATTAATGCTGTGACATTAAGTCACACATGGAGTTTACCAGAAACCATGTGACAGACCCTGAGACTGTCTGTAAGATTTTGTGGTCTGATGAGTTGAACTCTTTGGCCTGAAAAGCGTTATGTTTGGCACTAACCAAACACAGCCAATCACCCAGCAAACACCATCCCTACCATCAATCATGGTGGTGACATCAAGTATCATGCTGCAGGGTTGCTTGTCAGGATGAAGGAAGCTGGTTTCCATCAGGGACAAGATGGATGGAGCCAAATACAGGCAAGTCCTTGAGGAAAACCTGTTTTAGTCCACTATAGATCTGCATTTAGGGTGAAGAATCATGTTCCGATAGGACAGTTACCCAAAGCACATGGCAAAAACCACAAAGGATGGCTTAAAAACAAGAAGGCCAGTATTATGGAATGGACTGGCCAAAGTCCAGACTTAAATCCCATTGAAAATCTTTGGTATAACCTGAAAATTGCTGTCCACTGACATTCTCCATCTAACTTGTTCTAAGTTGGAGAAAATTAGCATTTTCAAGAATCTAAATGTTCCAAGATCATACATACCTGAAAAGACTTACATTTTCTTTTTTATTCAGTCCATTAAACATAAGGTGTAGCAGGACAAAATGTGGAAAACGTTCAAGGGTGGTGAATACTTTCTGAAGGCACTATATATACGGTAGCTTACATAAAATCTCAACAAAATACTTTCAACGTAAAAAAGCAAAGCTATTCACATACACAAAGTTTCCATTCTATGCATCTGTAAAACATCATTCGTAAAAATCTTTCTGCACAACAAAGTATTGATATCAAAATGGTGCCAAGTTTTACAGAAACTAAAATGCCATATTCCAAAGCAATTCTATCCATGTTTTCCTACATTCTTCTTTCTCATCTTGCTATGTCAAAAGACTGTATCAATGTGTGCAATACCTGCCAACGTCAGCAGACACTCTACCTGAAAGCTCTGAAGGACTGAATGTGGTAATTTACAGATTACACAATATTAATTTCAACTCAAACATATTCCGCATTTCCTCCTCAAAAAGTACATGCCTATGTTTGTGTTTTATGAAAAGAGGAAGCAAGTGAATTTTCCAAACCACCAATGCACTGTATGTTCACGCAGATTCTGTACTATGTTTGTGAAAACTAAGGCTCTTAGAAATATTAATAGCAGATGCTATGATGCAGTATTAAATGTTTTAGTGTCAATATTTGTATGTACATCAAACAGGAAGAATACGCCAAAAAGCTGTGCTTCATTCGACACTGAATAACATACTGCATTCCTCTCTTTCTGCATTATAAATTAGTACTGACAGTGCCAACCTGCTTTGATTAGATTAGATTAGTATTACAGAACCTTTCCCCTTCAATACATTATCTCACTAAAAATCATATAAACACATTGTCCAGCTCCAAGACGTGTATGTATACAAAATACATACGTAAGCACATATACTGTAGTAGGTGGACTTTGTGATGACAACATATTTTGTGGAATTGATCAATATCACAGTTATTTCTATTTGGTTAAAATAATAAGCTATACTTCTTACTGTTTGTGTTTTTATGTGTGTGTGTGTGTGTGTGTGTGTGTGTTTGTGTGTGTTCCTGTGAATGTGACCTGTATGTGTGAGGCGACCACGGAGGGATGTGTTGCACAAGCAAGCACGTTTTGTCGGAATAGGAAGTTGCACAATTTGTACGTGGATTCCAGGATGAACATCCCAAAATGCATCTCCGGGACAGCACCCATAATGAGTTTCACATCCTCACGGATATGAGTGCGTGTGCGTGTGTGTGTGTGAGTGAGTGAGAAAGAGAGAGAAGTAAAGCAGTACCCTTCCCTCTCTCAGACTCAGTATCAACATGTCCCTGATGGTGCGGTTCCTGTCAGTGCTGCCTCTCCTGCTGCAGCTCAATGTGAGTAACTCAGTGTCCTGCACACATATATGCGTATGAGCATCTCCAGGCATCTTTCATCTTTCATTCTGTTGTGATTACAGTTTGGGGACTCTTTGATTGCACATGTTTACAGTTATTTATATAAATATATTTTTAAATTTCTTATTACCAGCATTTTGATTTTAGATTTTTTTATTGAAATTTAACATTAACATTCTCCAGTACCTTGTTTATATAATATAAACAATAACATAAATAAAAACAACAATATGTATTATTATTATTAGCAGCACACAGTAAAATGGTCAGTGTTAACGCTATGGCAGGAGTGGACTCATATAAACTCTGTTAGAGTTAAATTAACACTGGGCATTTTACTGTGTAGTAGTAGTAGTAATAGTAGCATGAGTACCCGTCATAGTTTTAAAATGGGTATGGGAATTGAAGCGCAGTTACTAACTGTAGATTGTTCCTAACATTTAAATTCCAGGCCTAGTCGCATTGAAGTTGCAGATTAATTAGATCCTCTAAACACTTAATTGGATGTACAAATATTAGTTTTTCTAAAAATCTATTGCATAAGACAAGCTGATTTCAAGCTGAACACTTTTCAGTCAACAGCAAGTTAAAGCACACAAGCTTCTGAACGCTGAACTTTTGGATAACTGCAGGTGGAACTTTGTGGATGATTCTCGGCACACTACATTTATGATTTGATTATACTAAATTTACTATATTGGTCTATTGTGAACATGTTAATTTAATATGCATAAATACCTGATTAATATATTTAAAAAATTTACATCTAATGAATACCTTATGAGTAATGCCTTAGTTGATTAACGCTTTTGTCTGTGTATGTGTGTGTGCATGCGTGCGTGTGTGTTTGTGCCAGCAGGAGGTTGATGGTACACAGCGGGTGAAAGGCCAGTGGAAGGCAGATGCATGTGTTTGTAACGTGAACACCACGCAGTGGGACTTTCCCGCACAGATGTTTGAGGGAGTCTCCCAGCATGTACAGTCTTGTGGGGACTTCCTTGGGAAGATGCAGGCACAGGTAATGTCTTGTGGGCTTTCCATTGATTTTTCCATAACACTTGTGTTGTCCTGAGTAGGTTTATCTCCCAGTGACTATAGCATTTTCCTGGACTGGTTGATCTTGTCCGTGATTAATCCATTGTCCTGCACTGGTTGGTTTTTCAGTGATTGCTGTGTTGTCCTGGACAGGCTGATCTTTTCTGTGATCACTGAATTTTCCTTGCAGGTGTTGCTGACAGAGGAGAAGATGCCTCAGATCAATGCCACTGTGGGGAACATAACGGAGCGCCTGCACGCATTTGAGTACCTGAAATCCAGCGGCCTGTATCAAAGCCTACACCTGCGGCAGCTGAGCCAGGAGCTGGAGGACCTGGAGAGAGACATCAGCTCCACTCACCGTTCCAACCCCACTGCCAAAACAAAGAGTCTGACCCAAGAGGTGAGCCCCAAACAACCCCCGACATCCTGGCTCTCGCTCACACCTACTGCAGGGTTCTAAAGGCACCTGTGGACTTTCTCTGTGTGGGATTCCAGCTGGGTGATGTTTCAGACAGCAGCATAGCCAGAAATATTCATACAGTTCGGCCTGCATAGAACTAGGGGGGCCAGAACTACCTTGGTGGGCAATCACAATTGGGGGTGGTGGTTTGGCCAAGCTTGGGTGGGCCCAGGATACTATTTAGGTGGGCGTGTTTTGGGGACTGATAAGGCAGCTGAGGGTTCTCTCTATGTCCCAGATAACTAAGGTGCGCGGGGATGTTACGACGATGCAGAAGAACAACATGTTCAACCTGGAGGCGGTGAGAGAGAACCTGCGGTCCCTGAGAAACAACCTGGAGACTTGCAAGACCATCCAGCCTGGCTTCACAAGTGAGTGAGGGGAACACAGTGGACCGGCAGGAGGAGGAGTTACTGGGTGATTTGGAGTGTACCACTATGCCTGGAGGGGAGGGGGTGGGGGTCATAGTTTTTAAGTAACTCACTATTCAAAATTTTAAAAAGCTGGCTTTTGTTACGGAGACAGAATTGACGTCCCATTCTTTTGAAATAACATCTGTAAGCTCTTCATGGAGACACAATTTATTTTTTTTATCTTAAAAACAATTATATGAACAATAATTATAATCACATGAGTTTTTACATTTTTAAGTGAAATAGTAATTGCTGGCAGCAAACAAAAATGTAACATGTTTATGCTTCCTAGGCAATGCTCTATAGAACGCTCTACGCACTGGGAGTGCGGTTATGCTAAATACCAGCACTGGTGGAATGCGTCTCGGCCAATCATGTTACTCGTTCGGATCTCAATTTAAATATTTCCCCAAATCTATATATAGTCATTGCATATCAATGAACCCCCGACAGTACCTTTAACCCCCTGTTCAACACCCGCTATGTGACAAAGTGAATCCACATATTGGTGCCAAGCCATAACTAAGACGTTGTGACTCCTATCCCTGCTTTATTAACCCTGGATTTCGTCCCCACAGGCACCTGCTCTCATCGGCTCATGAAGAATATCAGCTCCCCTTTGGTGACCAAACTCAGCCCCTATGGAAAATCCTACCCCGCTGGCTCCTGGGGCCGCGAGACCAACCCAGCCAGCCCGGAGACCTACTGGGTCCAGCCCCTGATCAGCGGCAACAAGCACGGCAATGTGGTGCGTCGCTACCGCTCCTATGAAGACTTCATGGGCTCCAGGGACGCCCAGGACGTGGCCGTGGCTCCCTCCCACGCGACCGCCAATGCCATCCAGGGCCCGGGTAGCCTGCTGTACGGCGAGGCCTTCTTTTACCAGTGCCACAACGTGCGGGAGCTGTGCCGCTACGACCTGCACACCCAGGCCACCGTGCGCCGGCTGCTGCCCGGCGCCGGCTTCAACAACGAGTTCCCCTACTGCTACTACAGCTGCCGCGACTGGACCGACATTGACTTCTCCGCCGACGAGACGGGCCTGTGGGTCATCTACGCCACCAAGGAGAGCCACGGCAACGTGGTGCTGAGCCTCCTGGACACCGAATCGCTCAACATCACGCACACCTGGAGCACGCGCCTCTTCAAGAAGTCGGTCACCAACACCTTCATGGTGTGTGGCGTGCTGTACGCTACCCGCTACGACAGCCGCTACCGCGAGGTGGTGTTCTACGCCTTCGACACGGCCAGCGGGCGGGAGGTTAACACTCTCGCCCTGCCCCTGAAGAAGGTGGGGGATGGCGTGGCCAACCTGCACTATAACCCCGCCGACCACCGCCTGTACATGTACAATGATAACTACCTGCTAGCCTATGAGGCCTATTTCTAGAGCTAAGATCTAGAGAAATTATTGTGCGTCATGTGTCTGTAATGCAAATGCGTGGATCTTGGCTACTTTTTGGTAGTAGAAATATTCACTTTTATTTCTAAGTTGTTGGTAGTGTAACACATATACAGAAGGTCAGACAGGAAATGTCCACGCGCGCGTGCGTGTGTGTGTGTGTGTGTGTGTGTATGCACTCTGTATCTCTATCCATGTTCTCTGTGTGTTTCTCTTTGTGCAGCTCTTTACTGCTGTTGTTGTTGCCTGAAAGAGGAACAGAAATTCCTTTTAGAAAGCCTTGAGTGGTAGATATCAATTGCACCGTTTAATTGCTTTTTTCTTCCAGTACTGACAGTAGCTGTACCTGCCTGATCTCTGGCCACTCCTCCGTCCTGCATGGCCCCTCCTCTGTAGCATCCACTGACTCCGCCCTGGGGTCATCAGCCACTCTGTAGTCCTGTTTATCTAAGGTCAAAAGAATATTACGACTGTTACCAGGCCTTCCCTTAACCTCAGAACTGCACCCTGAGATAAAACTGAAAGGGCTCTGTCTTTCTACTACCAAAACAAATCCAGGGTCAGCTCACCTGTCCGAAATCCTAACCACACTTTGTAAATGATCTTGAAACAGTTGTGAGTAGACAGCCTGGAGTAAGTAACATACCAGATGCAATACATACAGCGTAACATACAGACCTGTGCCACTGCTGAGTTTCTCCACAAGCTGCTGCGTCATCATTAGTTTGCACTCCAGGAACTGTTGTTCTATGAACACACATACACACACAAGCAGTTACACAGCAGCTCTACACCACATTGTGTCAGTGGTCAATGTGACACGTCACACACACCTGTCCTTCTGTGTCGCTTTCTCTCCAGTTCCAGCTCTATCTTCAGAGACTTTATCTCTCGCATCTGCAGTGATAACTGACACACACAGACACACACACACACACACACACACACATAGACACACAATTTCGTTTTCTCAGAACAGGATGTGATTTATATATGGATTTTTGCGCAATTTGTCTTCAACCAGGGTGAGTTACACAGCTTACATACAGTATGTCATATAATCAATTTATATAGCAGGGTATTACAGCAAGAGCCTTGTTTTTATGGTGTGTGTGTGTGTGTGTGTGTGTGTGTGTGTGTGTGTGTGTGTGTGTGTGTGCTTGCAGCACGTCTGTGTAGTGTGCAGTAGTGGTGTGTGCGTGGTGTTGGTTATGTACAAGTGAGAGTATGTGATGCCTGATATATCTTTTTTCTATTCTTCCCTTTCATCCCTTTTTTTACTTCTCGTACTACATCGCCATCTGCAGTCACACTGGGAGAACTGCAGATGCATGTGTGTACTCCTCCAATACACTTATCCTCAAGCCTCTGCCTATCTTCCACACTGCAAACCCCCAAGACACATTATATGTAATGAGTGATGCGTGCGTCATACCTGTTCTCTGAGGGTGCTCACTTCCTGGACGAGTCGCGTCACACACACCGCCTGCTGCTGGTAGGCAAACAGAGCCTTCTTCCTCCTGCCGATGGCAACAGCCAATCAGAGGGGTCAGAGAGGCAGGTCGGCCGGCCACACATCATGCTTAACCCGCATGCAGTAAGGGCATGGGGCGTGAGAATGATGACCACGCACTGGAGACCGAGTTTAACCCCGGTGTTGTCTTCATATTATGTGTGCACCCCATGTCCACAGGGACAAAAATGACCCACCCTCACCAGACCCCTTGTAATAAAGCTTCATCATTGAATTTTTTAACCCTACATCTATTTTTTGTATGTCATTTATCAATGAGTAAAAATCTGTGCTTTCCTACTTCACAGTCCAGACAGAGTGAATTTATTCAGTCTACACTCATTTTTACTACAAAACACACATCATAATTGACTTATTTGTTTTGCTCTAATAGAAGTGTGGTGATTAACATTGATTATGACTTCTAATTCCATAACTTCAGGGTTAAATAAACTCAGACAATCTTTGTACCTTGATGATGTACTTTCATAAAAATGTAAAAAAGTACAATGTCTAACTTTTTTCTAATGGTAGGGTCATTGAATTTCATGCTGAAAAAAATTACTTTTAGGGGGCTTTCAGTTCCCTGCTGTGAAACTCAGAAAAGGGTCATTTTTGACCTGAGGGCAACATAAGCATTAAGAAACAGCAAAGGTGGAGCCAAGGCTCTAATAAAAGGGTTGCAGTAAATGTGTGTAGCAGGAAGGGAGAGGTGTGAGAAAACCCACATCAGATCCACCTCCAGCTCAACTTCCCACAGATTCAGCGAGAGCCCTGGGGTACTGCTGTCCAAATCCGCATGGGGAACAGGGCTCTGATACTGATTACCTTCATAAAAGACCATATAATAACAACATTAATGATGCATATAATAATAATATTAGTAATAATAATAATGATAATAATACATTGGTTTAAATACATTTTCTCAATGAAACAAATTAAAATTAAATCAAACAAAGCTAGATAGAAGAGAGAAAATTCAAAAATGAATAAAGGCCACGTTAAAGTGACTAATCACTGGCAGATCAACAGGTTTTCAGCCAAGCTATCAATCAGCAGGTAACCTCTGCCTGGGGATAGGAGAGCCAGATAGCTCACCTATGCTAAAGGGGGCAAGGGAGCTCACCAATGCTAAAGGGAGCCAGATAGCTCACCTATGCTAAAGGGGGCCAGATAGCTCACCTTTGCTAAAGGGAGCCAGATAGCTCACCTATGCTAGAGGGAGCCAGATAGCTCACCTTTGCTAAAGGGAGCCAGATAGCTCACCTATGCTACAGGAAGCCAGATAGCTCACCTTTGCTAAAGGGAGCCAGGTATCTCACCTATGCTAAAGGGGGCCAGATAGCTCACCTATGCTAAAGGGAGCCAGATAGCTCACCTATGCTAAAGGGGGCCAGATAGCGCACCTATGCTAAAGGGGGACAAGGAGCTGACCTATGCTAAAGGGGGGCAGATAGCTCACCTATGCTAAAGGGAGCCAGACAGCTCACCTATGCTAAAGGGAGCCAGATAGCTCACCTATGCTAAAGGGGGCCAGATAGCGCACCTATGCTAAAGGGGGACAAGGAGCTGACCTATGCTAAAGGGGGCCATGTAGCTCACCTATGCTAAAGGGAGCCAGGTATCTCACCTATGCTAAAGGGGCCAGGGAGCTCACCTATGCTAAAGGGGGCCAGATAGCTCACCTATGCTAAAGGGGGCAAGGGAGCTGACCTATGCTGAAGGGGGGCAGATAGCTCACCTATACTAAAGGGAGCCAGATAGCTCACCTATGCTAAAGGGAGCCAGATAGCTCACCTATGCTAAAGGGAGCCAGATAGCTCACCTATGCTAAAGGGGGCCAGATAGCGCACCTATGCTAAAGGGGGACAAGGAGCTGACCTATGCTAAAGGGGGCCATGTACACGCACATTACCTGGTGGTTATGCCAAAGTATTGTAGGCTTGAGAGCTGCGCGTGAACGCTTATTTGGCATGGAAAATTATCGTTGTTGTTATCAGCCTACAAAATTAGTTTAATTCTAAATTGAAAAGGAAACTGATAGTGTAATTACTGAATTTTAAGTCTTCCTTACATTATATACCATTATTATTGCATTGCTTCTCAAGTTTCTGGATTTGAGAATTTTTTTCCTGTTCATTTTAATAAGTCTTTTGTTTTATTTATCCATTGTTTTTATATATTTTACTTTAACTGTGTAATAGGATTTTTAAATAAAATTGCATTATTATTATTATTATTATTATTATTATTATTATTATTATTATTATTATAAATAACAACAGTGCGTATTTTGTACATTCTATATCTGCTGTGTACCATGCTTGAGAGATTGTGTTGGCTTAAACTAACAACAACAAAAAAAAGTCTGCCAGTCTGCAAATATCAGGATTCCTAAATGCTTACGAAGGTAATCCCATATGCAAAAGGTCTGTAAAAATCATATATGATCATACTTGCAAAGTTTTTATAAAAAAGCATGTTGATTAGTAGCCTATTATATTATATATTTCTATACAATTCTTATACAATCTCTCAATGTTTTTTTTATAAGGAGTACCATGTATTAGGGAACTATTTAATTTTAGCATGAAATGTATATGCTAGCTCTCTACCACATATTTATTTTATTTAAGTTTTGTATATGGCATATGTGTTTTTTATAAGATTTTTACAGACCTTTTGCATATGGGATTTGCATATAGCATTTAGGAATCCTGTTATTTGCAGACTGACAGACTTTCTTTTTTGTTGGTTTTATGAATGAAGTTCAACCATCGAGATAAAAAAAAAGAACTGGAGGCAGCTTCCGCTTACCGGTTCCATAGATTCCTATGGGAGCTGCTCATTGGGGCACGAAGCCAATTCAGTGGTCAACCCGTCACGTCTCTGCAGTCTATGGGCAATACACACAGACAGCGCACAGAATCATGGGAATCGCAGTTCATTACAGAAGTTAACGGGGAGACGTGGTTGTTTCCATTACAGATATGCTCAGTTTTCTCATGTTATACGTCTCAAAAGAACCGAAAACGACACGCTCTGATGGCTAGCTCACAAGCTAAATCCATTAATAATCATATTGCAGCCTATGAAGTATGCACTGATCTGAACAGACCTAGCTAACTTCAGCTAGTATAACGCAAGTAATAGCCTACAAGTCTAGCCTATAAATAGCAACCCACACAGATAAAGCAGAGACGAAGAAGCTCGAGAATTATACATCATATTGCATTAAAATACAATTACGAAATAAGAAAGGTATTCTATGAATGTACTATAACGATAAGTATAAAGTATAAGTATAAGTACAATACCGACAGCTTACCCATTCGCTTTATTTGACCGTGAAATAAAAATGGTGGATCTCCGTTTTGTCTCGTAATTCATCGGAGAAAATCGTAAAGTCACGTGGTGTGTAATCTCTGATTCGTAAATTAAGTACGAATTTTCGGGGACTGGAATTTCATAGAATAGATACAAATGGGCTGTGAGACCAGGTTGAAACTTCTGACTTCAACTGTAGTTACAGAACAGATATGTGACTTGACATTGTTGTCACCAGGACTCAGGAGGGAAACAGGTTTAAGGTGACAGAACTAGAAAGCATCAATTACATCTCGAATATTCACAGTAAATGAGAATATGCTCACATGTCCCTTTGAAACTGGCAAATAGATTAATCAGAGACTTTGTGACTTGTAAACTGTTGGTTCATTGGACTTTGTTACATGGAAGATGCATTTTATTTACCATCATGTGGTAGGGTAATTTTCATTCATTCATTCATTCATTCATTCATTCAACTTTTATTTAATTCTCGGAGAATATCATTGAGGTTGGGCCCTCATTTGCAATGATACCGAGATTAGACAATAGAGGAAAAGTCAAACAGAATAAAAACAATCAACAATAAGTCAATAAAATGAATAAATAAGTAAATAACTGAATAAAATAAAGCACAAATCAGTTAAAAACAGTTGCAAACAGATATGTGAAGGTTTAAAATCATGTTTCTAAAATGTCTAAAAGGAAAAAGAGAATTGAGTTTTAGGAGACGTTGTAAATTGTTCCATGAATCTGGAGCACTAAAATTAAAAGCAGTCCTTCTATGTTTAGGCTTGACTGACTCTAGGTTCTTGGAGCACAAGCCAGTCATTAGAACGAGTTTCATGTAAACAAACAGACCAGGCTAACAAAGAAGTGATATAGTGGTTGTTTTCCAAGGAGGGCTTTGTAAATAAATAAGTACCAATACCTGTCACGTCTCTCGGACAGAGAAGACCACCCAACCTTTTCATACAGCATGTAATGATGAGTACCATAGACATCACCAGTAATGAATCTGAGGGCAGAGTGATATACTGAATCCAAGGGCTTAAGGGTGGAAGCAGATGCACGCCTATAAATCACATCAACATAATCCAGAGCCGACATAAAAACCGCTTCAACAATCCTTCTCCTACTAAACATAGGGAAGCTGGTTCTGTTTCTGTACAAGTAGCCAATTTTTTGCCGTAAGTTGCAAACAAGATCATCTAATTCATGTTCAGTACAAAGGAAAAATGTAAAGTATTTAGTATAAGTAGCCTACATGGTGGTGTTTTTTAAATATGTGACCTTACTGGGTCACTAAAATCCAGTCAGGGGCAAGAAACATGACAAAATGTTTTAACTTATCTCTTTTCATGTTTTAATCATGTCATTAACTGTGGTCCTTTTTTATAAGATGTGAAATTAGGGTTTGGACTTTTAACACATTGAAAGCTTGGTTAGGCTAATACAGAATAGCATAACTTCCACCACGTAATAGTGGCGGAAGTGGTCTGCCCTACCCCCAGAAGTTTACAAAGCTTGACTTGCCACATGCCACCTCTAGTTTAATAACGACCAAAGTCGTAGCCACTCGTCTGCTGGAAATGGATGATGCTTGCAATCACTTTGCATAAAAGCAATGTAGCAATGGTTTGAGAATGGGAGGTAGGCACTGACTGATGAAAAATATGACCTTAAATTGTAAGGGGGCGTGACATGTGAGGTTCGAAGGGCCACACGCAGCGAGAGGATTCTAAAAGCTCAAAGAGCCACTGAGACGGAGAGACCACGTAATTAAGGGAAACAAAATAATTAACACAAATAACCAAGTTCCCACTCTCGACTGGAGGAAAATAAACTGGGAACTGGAAAAACGGGCGAACGTAAAGAACCCGGATAATCGGGCGAACGGCACATACGCACGTGAGCGAGAAGGCTCTGTAACCACCACGAGCTACAACCGGGATGAAAATGAAGCGTGAGACAGAGACTGCCTAGGCGGTAAAATAACAAGGGGACTGAAATTAAAACGGATAAAATGGAGGAAACGATTAACGAAAAACACTCCCTTGCTCTAATCGGAGAAGACTTGCTACAGGAAGGAAATAAAGTAGTCTCCGAGTCCTAACATCTACCGGCCCAGTGCAACACGCAAAACATGAACACAGATAAACGCCCTAACACTCAGTAAAGGGCAACGTATGAGAAGGCGAATTGAACAAAGGACAGGAGTCCATTAGGCTACTTTTACCGGCAAACGAACGAACAGAGACTCCTCTAGCTTAACAGGAAAGAAAGCAGACAGAGAGGAGAGAGAAGGAAACAAAGATATAATAATACACAAACAGAGATGTGAGAGACAGAAAAGGCAAAGAGAAAAAGGAAGGACCAGGAAGCGGAGACTGAAACGAGCATGAAAAAAAGGTATTCAACCCTAAAGCTCAATGCACAAATGCAAGTCCCGCGAAACTCCAATAAAACAATGGGAGCAAAAATGGTCTCCTAAAAGTGCCTAAGACAAATACCTTAGATACTCAGAGAAACACGCACGGCACGCACGGCACGCACGGCACGCACGCCACGCACGCCACGCACGCCACGCACGCCACGCACGCCACGCACTACAAACAAAGAACAGTACCCAAACAATACAGAAGGAAAAGGTGGCTTAAATAGCTCTGAGGTAACCACGCACAGGTGGGGACGCTGAGGGGGAAGCTCCGCGATAATGACGGGGAGGAGCAAACATCCACTAAAAGGGCAGCGCCCTCGCGTGGCTACCGAGGGAAACGACCGCAAGGGATGAAAATGTCAAAAACCATGACATAAATGAACTGGACTTGATGCATGAATATCAATGTGTGCATTGTGTACATTGGTTTTTAAATTATATGGTGTCTCTCTATTAATTCTTTCTGCCTTTTGACCACTTCATGCATTACAAAACATGATTTAATTTACTTTCCCCTTGATTCAACAAATTCAATTCAATTCAATTCAATTTCAATTCAATTTTATTTATATAGCGCTTTTCACAGATGACTGTCACAAAGACGCTTTACAGAACAGAAAGGGGAGAAAAGGGGGAAATGGGAAATGCCAGCTCTAAGCCAGCTCTAAGCCCCCAGATAGCAGAGGTAAAAACTCTAGTAGGAGAGAAAAACCCTCATACTGTGGCGAGAAAAAACTCCCCGATGGGAAGAAATCTCGAGAGGAACCCGGCTATTGGGGGGGATGCCCATCCTCCACTGGCCTATGGGTTGATTATGTCATAGGGAGGTATTCGATACAGATGACTCCATCATGTAGAGATCAGCAGTGGCAGGTGGGGGGCGCCTAGCTGGTCTTGGGCTGGAGCTCCGGGCCAGGAGGGGGGGCGGGGGGAAACTTGGGCTAGAGCTCCGGGCAGGTGCCCAGAGCAGGGAAGAGGAAGAAAAAGAAAAAAACATTGTTAGGGGGTTCAGATGGTAGCAGAACAAGCGCAGCAGGAGAGACAGAGGTGTCTGCTGCGATAAGGAAACCCCGGCAGAATAAGGCTATGGCAGCATAGCTAAGGGCTAAACAGAGGCAGGGGCCAATACAGCCATGAGGGCAGGCTTGAGACAGTCACCACTAGACCATGACCATGACAAATATATGTCCTTCATTTTAAATCAGTTGCAAATGCTACTTATTTCTTCAAAAACAAATTTGGCAAGTTGAGTGATCACCAAAATTAAGGAGGGGAAAATTTGAATTAAAAAAGTAAACTAGGCAATTGATTTATTTGATTGTTTCACTGTTGCCTTCCTGGAATTCAGGTGAAATCGACAGGTTGTGTGAAAGAACTGGATGGCACCAGGTAAATTAGTTTTATTTACTCATTACAATGGGCTCATAGAATTTCATGCTTCCAGGAACAATGTGAAAGACTTGCAAACACAACACATATGACTCATATTCATGACACAGTTGAAAAGTATGAATATATATTTGAAAATATTTAAAGCCAAATGGATGTCTGTTAAAATTTACAGCATGTAATGATGAGTACCATAGACATCACCAGTAATGAATCTGAGGGCAGAGTGATATACTGAATCCAAGGGCTTAAGGGTGGAAGCAGATGCACGCCTATAAATCACATCAACATAATCCAGAGCCGACATAAAAACCGCTTCAACAATCCTTCTCCTACTAAACATAGGGAAGCTGGTTCTGTTTCTGTACAAGTAGCCAATTTTTTGCCGTAAGTTGCAAACAAGATCATCTAATTCATGTTCAGTACAAAGGAAAAATGTAAAGTATTTAGTATAAGTAGCCTACATGGTGGTGTTTTTTAAATATGTGACCTTACTGGGTCACTAAAATCCAGTCAGGGGCAAGAAACATGACAAAATGTTTTAACTTATCTCTTTTCATGTTTTAATCATGTCATTAACTGTGGTCCTTTTTTATAAGATGTGAAATTAGGGTTTGGACTTTTAACACATTGAAAAATCAGTACACATTTTAAATCAGTTGCAAATGCTACTTATTTCTTCAAAAACAAATTTGGCAAGTTGAGTGATCACCAAAATTAAGGAGGGGAAAATTTGAATTAAAAAAGTAAACTAGGCAATTGATTTATTTGATTGTTTCACTGTTGCCTTCCTGGAATTCAGGTGAAATCGACAGGTTGTGTGAAAGAACTGGATGGCACCAGGTAAATTAGTTTTATTTACTCATTACAATGGGCTCATAGAATTTCATGCTTCCAGGAACAATGTGAAAGACTTGCAAACACAACACATATGACTCATATTCATGACACAGTTGAAAAGTATGAATATATATTTGAAAATATTTAAAGCCAAATGGATGTCTGTTAAAATTTCACATTTGCAATTAGGTCAATAATCACGTCATGCACGTTCATCTACAGTATGCGTGTAGTAATGGGGAGCATGTTGCAGTCGCAGTTCATCCAAAGATGACCTGGTATGTGAGAACGTGTGCGTCGCTGTAGACGTAGAGCTGCTGGTCGCGGGGGTTGTAATTGAGCGAATGGATGTTTTCGGACATCTTCTTTATGCGCAGCTCCAGGTCGTACCTCTCCCGCCCCGAGACCGTGTCCATGGCATAAAAGATCTCCTCGTTGTACTTATCTATGTAGCGCGTGGCGTACAGGACGCCGCATGCCACGAAGGTGTTGGTGACGGCCCGCTTCTGTAACGAGGTGCGCCAGGTGCGGCTCAGGGTAGGGGTGCTACCGAGCTCCACCTTGCTCAGCACCACGTTCCCAAAGTTTTCGGGGGTGGCGTACACCACCCAGACGCCAGACTCGTCAGTGGCCACGTCCACATCGGTGTGGGCGTAGCAGGCGCCCAGGTGGCAGAAGGGGAACTTGTTGTTGTGTCCGGCACTGGGCAGGGTGGCGGTGGTGATGGTGCGGGAGGTCATGTTGAAGCGGCAGAGGGAGGGCGAGTTGTAGCAACCGTAGTACAAGGCGTCCTCATACATGACCACATTGGGACCCTGCACCGTGTTGGTGGTGGGGTTACTTGAGGCAATGGGGACATCCCCTGCATTCACACCCAAAACAATAGCACTGTGACTACTATACCAGCGAATGTAGTTGGCATAGATGTTGCTGCTGGTCAGGGCCACCAGCCAGTACCAATCTTCCTTCCCTTCGACAGGCTTGGGGTCGCGACCCCAGGCACCAAACGCATATGACGTCCCATATTGAGTGATGGTGTAGGTACTTGGACCAGTCACATTTAGCAGGTGACCATGGCTACAGTTTCCTACAGAGTGCCAGAGTGAACAAGAGAAACATGTGACAAAGAACTGAGTGACTATCTGTTAACTTTTAAATATGTTTAACAAAAGTACTTTGTAAAAAACTCTGACAACTTTGTTGAAAAAAGGTACAGTAATAACACATGTACATGGTTTCAAGATGCTATTTAATATTTCACAAGTTTCCAAGCAGGCAACTCTTACCTGGCACAGGTATAATGGGTGGGGCCTCGGTCACCTGCAGTTCAGCCTGGCATTGTTCCAGGGCCTTCATCAGCTGCTGGTTCTCCTTCTGTTTCTCTACAATCTTTGTGCGATCAAAGTTCTCCAGAGACTCCATCTCCATTTTCATGTTCTCCAACTGAGGGTGGCAAAGATCTGTTTTCATACTCTTTTCACACACACAAACACACTCTCACTCACATAGATGTAAAGACCCTCTCTCTCTATCTCTGTCTCTCTCTGTCTCACTCAAGCACACACACGCGCGCGCGCATGAACGCATGCACACACACTCACACTCACATAAAACCTGTCCCACCCATACTCACACATCAGTGGTAACTGTTCAGAGGAGCCAAGGTAAGCCAAGCCTCCTCTAAAAATTAATCAAAAATGTTTTTTAATGTTCCATTTTTTTCTTGTTACAGAATCAAAAATGCACTGTCATTTTGACATTGAAATATTTTGCAAAGTAGCGCCATCTGTTGAACATCTTTAATTGCCCTCTTGTTAAGTTCAAGTCCAACCCCCATCCCAAAATCTGCCCTTGAGCTAGTATAATTTTATCTGTGATTGTATTTTTTGAGGCTATATAAGTGTTCTACACAGTTCTGTTCAGACTTGCTCCTCATTCTCCATCTGACAGGAGCTGGTTGAACAGCCATGTGGGCCAGATGTCCAGGCACTACAGGGGAAGCTGGCATGTTCTTGAGGGAAACAAGTTGTACCCACAAGAACAGTGAAAATCAATCAATCAATCAGATAAGATTGTTTTATACAGCCTGTTGCTTTTAGATTATTGGCTATCTAACTCTCCTGAAGGTACAGTTGCACAGCTTCTTTGGTAGGATATAAAATTAAGCCCTCTTCAGTGTAGTGTTGGCTCTGTCAGCATACTGCAGACATAAAATACCCTTATAATTGAATCTAGAGGTGTGTCCAGACTGTATTGTCTCTCTCTTACAAGACAAAGGTGGATTTTTCTCCTCAAACCAACAAGCCACCACACCCACAAATTGTATGTTCTCACACGAGTGAGCAAGGGTTCAGCATGCTCCCATATGAATAGTCGGCAGGCTTGACAATGCCCATAATGAGCCCTTCTCTTCAGACACTTTGATGAAGGGAATTACCCATAATTCTTTGCAGCACTGTGCCATTTCCAAACAAAAAACAATAACAATCAGGGGTCAACTCTACAAATGAATGGCCTTGATTCCGTGGGGATCATTATGGCAAGGAACATTTGTAAATGTTGGCAACATAACGGGTTAGGCTATAACCTATTGAACACCTGCCTTTCTCTAATACCCAAGCCACACACACACACACACACACACACACACACACACACACACACAAACACACACACACACACACACACACACACACACCACACACACCACCCAGCGCAACACTCTTCTACTTTTTTGGATGTTACCTGTAACAATCATTTCTGTTTGCCTCAGGTGCAATGCGTTATTTATTCAGTTGGATTACTTCATCCCTTTGGATAATTTTAAGGGGTTGTTGAAGACCTTAGAAACTGATGTCTGTAATGGTTTTTCCTGAAATATGTAATTGTATAATTTGTGGTTTTATTGATGTTCCTTTGTGTATGGAGTTTATGTTTCAATCTGACCGCTTGTTGCTTCTCTTGACCGGGGCGCCCTTGAAAAAGAGATGGATATCTCAATGGGACTCACCTGGTAAAAATAATGGTGAAATAAATAAAATAAAAAGTTGTATGCAGAGATCCTCACCTTTATGCTAATGTCTGCACTTAGGCCCTGGTGATCAACAGTAGTGGTGTTGAGTTTTGAAATGAGGTCCAGGATTTCTGCCAGCTCAATCTCAATGATGCGCAGGGCTACTGCCATGAAAAGGTCCCCTTCTTGGGCAGACCCATCATTCTCATCCTCATCCTCCAGTTCCATCACATCCACCTCCAGCTGACGGAGGCGGTAGTGTAGTTTGTCCAGGAGAATGTCCACTTCTGACATCTAGAGGGAAAAATTTACTCAAAACTCCTATATGTTCTCACTGGCAATCAAAGAACACAAAGACCCTTCCAGTTTTATAAGGAAATGCAGCTTGCCAGTATAAAGCCTTGCAAGAACTGCACATCATACAATTGGTTGATAAAGTATACTCCCACTGCAGTCAATGCAGAAGCAAATGTAATTCAACCCACGAGAGCGTAGTAATTGTCATGTGGCCCCACACTGTATAAAGTGACTTTACATTGGTATCTCCATTTTTCTTTGGTTCACTACCTGTATGTATAAAGACAATGAAAACATCGGTGACTTTTTTTTTTACAAGGCTATAGGGTACACAAAAACCTCCTGCACTCTGAATTGTGTTGAACAAAATAAGTGCAGACTAGATTTGAGAGTGGTATTCAGAACTTTCTTCATTGTAGCCCACGTGATACTTTCTTGTTGAGACATGTGGGCCATGTTCTCCAAAGGGTTGAGAACCATGTTCTCCAAAGGGTTGTTGCTTTGGATAAAAGCGTCTGCTAAATGACAGTAATGTAATGTAACCACTTCCCTCAAGAGTAGAAAGTTACTGTCCTTTTACTGGCTCCAATAACATAATAAATGTACTGTTCTCTCCATAATGACATACTTTATTTGGGTCATATTTGTGTCACTGACAGCACATTACAGCTCCACCCATTTTGGGGCTCTTGAAGCTCCTCCCTTCCGTTACTGTACTGGTTACTGTGTTGCAGCCACCTGCACATGCATACTTTCTTACGCTGGGCGGTGTTGTGATTCATCTTGTGCTTGGTACACGTGGGGCATGGATACAGAGCTTGTTGGTACCTGCTGTGAGGTGATCCTGTGAGTGCAGTTAGTGGCACCAGACAGGACATTCTGCAGTCGAACTGTGGGGAAGGTGAGCCCGGAATTATTCAACTCACAGGAGCAAGATTTCTCAGCCCCCTGTGTTACCTGTAGCATCAGAAGAGCAATCACAACAAGTGGAATAGATAAGAGTACTATGCAAGCTACACTTGTATAAACCTAAAGAATTTCACTACTGATACTGATATATACAGTGAGCACCATAATTCATCGGACAGTGACACATTTTTTGTTATTTTGGTTCTGTACACTAGCACTTTGAGTTTGAAAGGATACAATGACAATCATGTTGAAGTGCAGACTGTCAGCTTTAATGTGAGGGTATTTTCATCCATATCGGATGAACCCTTTAGAAATTATAGAACCTTTTGTACATAGTCCCCCCCATTTTTGAGTCTTTTGGGTCACAGACATCAGGAAGTCATGGCATGCAAAGGATATGCGACCAAATATTAAAATGATTGCTTTATTCTACATAAACTGTCCAATATTTTTTGATGCCCGAAAATGGGGGGGGGGGCTATGTACAAAAGGTTCTATAATTTCTAAACGGTTCATCCGATATGGATGAAAATACCCTCAAATGAAAACTGACAGAAAACTCATTGTCATTGTATCCTTTCAAACTCAAAGTGCTAGAGTACAGAATTAAAATAACAAAAAATGTATCACTGTCCAATGAATTATGGTGCTCACTGTATATGAAGCACCATAATTAAAAATGTTTACATTCACTTCAATGCTTGAATTAGGCTTTCATATGAATATACATACATTAATATACATACATATCAGTACATGCATAAAACTATAACCCGCATTCACGTTATAAACATACTTATAAACCTATAAAAGAGATTTATATATAAAGAGAAAGTCTATTTTACTGATACCCAGATATGTTTCTCATCTGTCTTGGCAACTACTCTATTTTGTTGTTCTGATCTGTGCTCCACAATGCTGCCAAATCTACATCAATGATCTGACCACTGATTCACATTTCTGCCCTTATCAGTGCTCCAAAAATACTACTGATTCCCTTAGTCGATGAGCAATTCTTACCTGTGCAAAGACAGAGAGGATCACAGTGGTCAACACCGTGGAGACATGTGAGGTCTTCATGGTTGATGAGAGGAGAGAGCAATTGATTCTAGAGTAGAGAACTTATCATCAATATTCCGACATGTTAGCATTACCATGTGACCATCAGGAAGTAGTGGGAGTATACAAATAAGGAAAGTGCTGAGGTAAGGTGGTGAAGGAGAAGTGAAATGGGGTTGTGGTAAGAAGGGAAATTAATTGCTGAGTGATCGGGACAAAAAGTGGAAGTGGTCTGTGTATTGCTTAACTGGAATAGTATTTTCAGATAAAAACACATATAGCCAGAATGATATAATTTGAAATTCAACAAATCTCACTTCACCCCCACCCCCGTGCACCAACCACAAATAGAAAAATTCCATCTTTCTGTCATGATTCTATATTGAGCCAAACCACACAGTAGACAGTAACACCAGACACAGAGCTGATAGGAATATCTGAAATGCGTAAACTAGCACTTACGGTTGTCTGTAAATTGTATTATGTATGGTTATGTTGTTGTTATGCATCATTATAAGGCATTATGGGGTCAATTTACTAAAAGTTTGCATGTACAAAATCATGTGTAAAAGTCATGTGTTACCACCTGCTAAAAATCGTCTGAGATGATCAATTAACAAGGTGCAAAGAGGACTGTATGTGCTAAAATGGAAAGATATGCAGATTTTTCATTTTTGCAGGTTAGCATGAATAAATACAGTACCAGTCAAAAGTTTGGACACACCTACTCAGGTTTTTTCCCGTTATTTTTACTGTTTTCCACATTTTGGAATAGTAAAGACATCAAAACTATGAGATAACACAAATTAAATTATGCAAAGACCAAAAAAGTGTTAAACAAATTTTTAAAAATCATATATTTTAGATTCTTCAAAGTAGCCACCCTTTGCCTTGATAACGGCCTTGCACATTCTTGCCATTCTCTCAAACAACTTCTGTGGTAAACAGGTATTCCACAGGTAAACAGGTGATGCCATCATGACTCTATATAAAAGGATATCAAAAGACTCCTGATATCTTATTTCCAGGTACTCTTAGAAGCGATACTATAACCTCTGCATTTGAATGGATCTCTATGGGAATTGGGGGGTGGGACTAGATTTAGCTTTAAATTACACTGAAACAGTGTGGAACACATGGTTGGCTAAATGGCTCTAAGTCATCAAGGGTCTGACATATCAAACAAGCCTTAAACCATCACTCGGCTGCCAGAAATACAGTAGATATGGATGGATAACTTGAAGGGTTTCTTCTCCTGACTTATTTTTCCATAGAGTTCAATAGGAAAATTTGTCAGGAGAAACAACCCTTAAAGTGATCCATCCATATCTACTGCATATCTGGCAGCAGAGTGATGGTTTGAGGCTCGTTTGATACCTCAGACCCTTGATGACTTACAGCCATTTAGCCAACCATGGGTTACATACTATTCCCGTGTAATTTACAGCTTAATCTAGTCCCACTCCCCAATTCCCATAGAGATCCATTCAAATGCAGAGGTTATAGTATCGCTTCTAAGAGTACCTGGAAATAAGATATTAGGAGTCTTTTGATATCCTTTTATATAGAGTCATGATGGCATCACCTGTTTACCTGTGGAATACCTGTTTACCACAGAAGTTGTTTGAGAGAATGGCAAGAATGTGCAAGGCCGTTATCAAGGCAAAGGGTGGCTACTTTGAAGAATCTGAAATATATGACTTTTTTAAATTTGTTTAACACTTTTTTGATCTTTGCATAATTTAATTTGTGTTATCTCAGTTTTGATGTCTTTACTATTCCAAAATGTGGAAAACAGTAAAAATAACGGAAAAAAACCTTCTATGAGTAGGTGTGTCCAAACTTTTGACTGGTACTGCATACAAAAATTGTACGTATGTATTTTGTGAAATAGTGGGAGGCGATCATGCAAATATATAACTTTAGCATGTGTGATGTGATTTATGAGCCCAAAAGCAATTTTGGGAAAGGTAATTGCATGTGCATTTTAGTACGAATCGGAAGCAGATATCAGAGGACACTCAATCAAAAAGAAGGATACGTCGTAGCAAGAAGGATATGTCGTAACAATCAAAGCCCACAGAGCAGGCATTTATTTAACAGTAAGAATAAATACATTTTCAATCATGAAGCAAATTGTGTTACAGAATACAAGAGTAAGGGTGTGTTTGTAATATCCATACCTGAACGTTCTGAATGAATGGGGCTAATTAACCGGCCCATTCTAGCTAACGCTCAAAATACACAAAAAGAGAATTTGAGGATACATACATGATGAACAGTAAGAATAAATACATTTTTAATCATGAAGCAAATCATGTTACAGAATACAAGAGTAACTAGTATTTGAATCAAACAAGCAATACAACGTATATTATAACAAACTGTGAATAACAAAGCAAATAAAAACGAACAAAATAAAACCTATAATCAGGTGGAAATGTGATTTTATGTGACACTAACGGCGCAAGTAGTGCTAGTAAGTATAGTTATGATCATTTCAGTCCTGACAAACGTCAGTAACTCCCAGTAGAAACTAAGAGACATCCAGTGAAACAGTTTGTAATAAACGGCCAGATTTTTCAGTTAAACAGTACCCTATACCTACCCTACACTGTAAAAAAAAAAAAACATAAAAAACGGCAGCAAAGTTGCCAGTGAAAAACCATTTAATGAAGGGGGAAAACTGTATGAATCCTGTTATTTAGCTATATAAATCCTGTTATTTTATGGGATGACTGTTAACCAATGAGTTATAAATTTATAAAAGGGCATGTGGTCCGCACTTTGAATATGAATCTCATTGTTTACTAAATATACGTTTTTTTAATCTTTAAAAGTCACAGTCCACAAGTATTTCTACTGTATCTCTATCTTTGATATATACAGTGCCTTCAGTAAAGTTTTCACTTTCCATTGATGGTGTCGAAGTCGAAGTAAAGTATATTTGAATGTGATTTTTTGTAACTCCTATATAAGTAACTCTCTATACTATTGAAGTGAAATAAACCTGAAAATGACTTATGAATTAAGTACTCACCCCTTTGCATTAACAACCTAAAGTGGGCCAGAAATATTCAATTTTCCTGAGAGATCATACTAAATAAGTTAACAAGGTCCACCTATGTTGATTTTTCAATTTAGCTGTGTTCAATTGCATGATTGCAGACAAATATCACAACTGAAACAGCAGATCAGATCAATCAGCTGTCATAAAGACCAAAGAACTGTCTGTAGAACTTTAAGATGAAGTTGTTAGGAGCCTAAAAGCTGGACATTATAAAAAAATTGGCAAGCTTTGTACCTTCCTAGGAGCACCGTTAAGTCCAAAACAGACACAAAACAGAAGGGCAGTTGTCAGAGAAGTGATCAAGAGGCCAGCTACAACACTAACAATATTACAGAGCTCATTGACTGAAATGGAGAAACTGTCCAGAAATCAACAATATTCAGCACTTCACAGATTTGGCCTCTTCATGAGACAGGCTAGACGGAATGGTGGCTAGGCAAAAGCCACTTCTGAGAAAATAACATTAATGCTGTGACATTAAGTCACACATGGAGTTTACCAGAAACCATGTGACAGACCCTGAGACTGTCTGTAAGATTTTGTGGTCTGATGAGTTGAACTCTTTGGCCTGAAAAGCGTTATGTTTGGCACTAACCAAACACAGCCAATCACCCAGCAAACACCATCCCTACCATCAATCATGGTGGTGACATCAAGTATCATGCTGCAGGGTTGCTTGTCAGGATGAAGGAAGCTGGTTTCCATCAGGGACAAGATGGATGGAGCCAAATACAGGCAAGTCCTTGAGGAAAACCTGTTTTAGTCCACTATAGATCTGCATTTAGGGTGAAGAATCATGTTCCGATAGGACAGTTACCCAAAGCACATGGCAAAAACCACAAAGGATGGCTTAAAAACAAGAAGGCCAGTATTATGGAATGGACTGGCCAAAGTCCAGACTTAAATCCCATTGAAAATCTTTGGTATAACCTGAAAATTGCTGTCCACTGACATTCTCCATCTAACTTGTTCTAAGTTGGAGAAAATTAGCATTTTCAAGAATCTAAATGTTCCAAGATCATACATACCTGAAAAGACTTACATTTTCTTTTTTATTCAGTCCATTAAACATAAGGTGTAGCAGGACAAAATGTGGAAAACGTTCAAGGGTGGTGAATACTTTCTGAAGGCACTATATATACGGTAGCTTACATAAAATCTCAACAAAATACTTTCAACGTAAAAAAGCAAAGCTATTCACATACACAAAGTTTCCATTCTATGCATCTGTAAAACATCATTCGTAAAAATCTTTCTGCACAACAAAGTATTGATATCAAAATGGTGCCAAGTTTTACAGAAACTAAAATGCCATATTCCAAAGCAATTCTATCCATGTTTTCCTACATTCTTCTTTCTCATCTTGCTATGTCAAAAGACTGTATCAATGTGTGCAATACCTGCCAACGTCAGCAGACACTCTACCTGAAAGCTCTGAAGGACTGAATGTGGTAATTTACAGATTACACAATATTAATTTCAACTCAAACATATTCCGCATTTCCTCCTCAAAAAGTACATGCCTATGTTTGTGTTTTATGAAAAGAGGAAGCAAGTGAATTTTCCAAACCACCAATGCACTGTATGTTCACGCAGATTCTGTACTATGTTTGTGAAAACTAAGGCTCTTAGAAATATTAATAGCAGATGCTATGATGCAGCATTAAATGTTTTAGTGTCAATATTTGTATGTACATCAAACAGGAAGAATACGCCAAAAAGCTGTGCTTCATTCGACACTGAATAACATACTGCATTCCTCTCTTTCTGCATTATAAATTAGTACTGACAGTGCCAACCTGCTTTGATTAGATTAGATTAGTATTACAGAACCTTTCCCCTTCAATACATTATCTCACTAAAAATCATATAAACACATTGTCCAGCTCCAAGACGTGTATGTATACAAAATACATACGTAAGCACATATACTGTAGTAGGTGGACTTTGTGATGACAACATATTTTGTGGAATTGATCAATATCACAGTTATTTCTATTTGGTTAAAATAATAAGCTATACTTCTTACTGTTTGTGTTTTTATGTGTGTGTGTGTGTGTGTGTGTGTGTGTGTGTGTTTGTGTGTGTTCCTGTGAATGTGACCTGTATGTGTGAGGCGACCACGGAGGGATGTGTTGCACAAGCAAGCACGTTTTGTCGGAATAGGAAGTTGCACAATTTGTACGTGGATTCCAGGATGAACATCCCAAAATGCATCTCCGGGACAGCACCCATAATGAGTTTCACATCCTCACGGATATGAGTGCGTGTGCGTGTGTGTGTGTGAGTGAGTGAGAAAGAGAGAGAAGTAAAGCAGTACCCTTCCCTCTCTCAGACTCAGTATCAACATGTCCCTGATGGTGCGGTTCCTGTCAGTGCTGCCTCTCCTGCTGCAGCTCAATGTGAGTAACTCAGTGTCCTGCACACATATATGCGTATGAGCATCTCCAGGCATCTTTCATCTTTCATTCTGTTGTGATTACAGTTTGGGGACTCTTTGATTGCACATGTTTACAGTTATTTATATAAATATATTTTTAAATTTCTTATTACCAGCATTTTGATTTTAGATTTTTTTATTGAAATTTAACATTAACATTCTCCAGTACCTTGTTTATATAATATAAACAATAACATAAATAAAAACAACAATATGTATTATTATTATTAGCAGCACACAGTAAAATGGTCAGTGTTAACGCTATGGCAGGAGTGGACTCATATAAACTCTGTTAGAGTTAAATTAACACTGGGCATTTTACTGTGTAGTAGTAGTAGTAATAGTAGCATGAGTACCCGTCATAGTTTTAAAATGGGTATGGGAATTGAAGCGCAGTTACTAACTGTAGATTGTTCCTAACATTTAAATTCCAGGCCTAGTCGCATTGAAGTTGCAGATTAATTAGATCCTCTAAACACTTAATTGGACGTACAAATATTAGTTTTTCTAAAAATCTATTGCATAAGACAAGCTGATTTCAAGCTGAACACTTTTCAGTCAACAGCAAGTTAAAGCACACAAGCTTCTGAACGCTGAACTTTTGGATAACTGCAGGTGGAACTTTGTGGATGATTCTCGGCACACTACATTTATGATTTGATTATACTAAATTTACTATATTGGTCTATTGTGAACATGTTAATTTAATATGCATAAATACCTGATTAATATATTTAAAAAATTAACATCTAATGAATACCTTATGAGTAATGCCTTAGTTGATTAACGCTTTTGTCTGTGTATGTGTGTGTGCATGCGTGCGTGTGTGTTTGTGCCAGCAGGAGGTTGATGGTACAGAGCGGGTGAAAGGCCAGTGGAAGGCAGATGCATGTGTTTGTAACGTGAACACCACGCAGTGGGACTTTCCCGCACAGATGTTTGAGGGAGTCTCCCAGCATGTACAGTCTTGTGGGGACTTCCTTGGGAAGATGCAGGCACAGGTAATGTCTTGTGGGCTTTCCATTGATTTTTCCATAACATTTGTGTTGTCCTGAGTAGGTTGATCTCCCAGTGACTATAGCATTTTCCTGGACTGGTTGATCTTCTCCGTGATTAATCCATTGTCCTGCACTGGTTGGTTTTTCAGTGATCGCTGTGTTGTCCTGGACAGGCTGATCTTTTCTGTGATCACTGAATTTTCCTTGCAGATGTTGCTGACAGAGGAGAAGATGCCTCAGATCAATGCCACTGTGGGGAACATAACGGAGCGCCTGCACGCATTTGAGTACCTGAAATCCAGCGGCCTGTATCAAAGCCTACACCTGCGGCAGCTGAGCCAGGAGCTGGAGGACCTGGAGAGAGACATCAGCTCCACTCACCGTTCCAACCCCACTGCCAAAACAAAGAGTCTGACCCAAGAGGTGAGCCCCAAACAACCCCCGACATCCTGGCTCTCGCTCACACCTACTGCAGGGTTCTAAAGGCACCTGTGGACTTTCTCTGTGTGGGATTCCAGCTGGGTGATGTTTCAGACAGCAGCATAGCCAGAAATATTCATACAGTTCGGCCTGCATAGAACTAGGGGGGCCAGAACTACCTTGGTGGGCAATCACAATTGGGGGTGGTGGTTTGGCCAAGCTTGGGTGGGCCCAGGATACTATTTAGGTGGGCGTGTTTTGGGGACTGATAAGGCAGCTGAGGGTTCTCTCTATGTCCCAGATAACTAAGGTGCGCGGGGATGTTACGACGATGCAGAAGAACAACATGTTCAACCTGGAGGCGGTGAGAGAGAACCTGCGGTCCCTGAGAAACAACCTGGAGACTTGCAAGACCATCCAGCCTGGCTTCACAAGTGAGTGAGGGGAACACAGTGGACCGGCAGGAGGAGGAGTTACTGGGTGATTTGGAGTGTACCACTATGCCTGGAGGGGAGGGGGTGGGGGTCATAGTTTTTAAGTAACTCACTATTCAAAATTTTAAAAAGCTGGCTTTTGTTACGGAGACAGAATTGACGTCCCATTCTTTTGAAATAACATCTGTAAGCTCTTCATGGAGACACAATTTATTTTTTTTATCTTAAAAACAATTATATGAACAATAATTATAATCACATGAGTTTTTACATTTTTAAGTGAAATAGTAATTGCTGGCAGCAAACAAAAATGTAACATGTTTATGCTTCCTAGGCAATGCTCTATAGAACGCTCTACGCACTGGGAGTGCGGTTATGCTAAATACCAGCACTGGTGGAATGCGTCTCGGCCAATCATGTTACTCGTTCGGATCTCAATTTAAATATTTCCCCAAATCTATATATAGTCATTGCATATCAATGAACCCCCTACAGTACCTTTAACCCCCTGTTCAACACCCGCTATGTGACAAAGTGAATCCACATATTGGTGCCAAGCCATAACTAAGACGTTGTGACTCCTATACTTGTGACTCCTATCCCTGCTTTATTAACCCTGGATTTCGTCCCCACAGGCACCTGCTCTCATCGGCTCATGAAGAATATCAGCTCCCCTTTGGTGACCAAACTCAGCCCCTATGGAAAATCCTACCCCGCTGGCTCCTGGGGCCGCGAGACCAACCCTGCCAGCCCGGAGACCTACTGGGTCCAGCCCCTGATCAGCGGCAACAAGCACGGCAATGTGGTGCGTCGCTACCGCTCCTATGAAGACTTCATGGGCTCCAGGGACGCCCAGGACGTGGCCGTGGCTCCCTCCCACGCGACCGCCAATGCCATCCAGGGCCCGGGTAGCCTGCTGTACGGCGAGGCCTTCTTTTACCAGTGCCACAACGTGCGGGAGCTGTGCCGCTACGACCTGCACACCCAGGCCACCGTGCGCCGGCTGCTGCCCGGCGCCGGCTTCAACAACGAGTTCCCCTACTGCTACTACAGCTGCCGCGACTGGACCGACATTGACTTCTCCGCCGACGAGACGGGCCTGTGGGTCATCTACGCCACCAAGGAGAGCCACGGCAACGTGGTGCTGAGCCTCTTGGACACCGAATCGCTCAACATCACGCACACCTGGAGCACGCGCCTCTTCAAGAAGTCGGTCACCAACACCTTCATGGTGTGTGGCGTGCTGTACGCTACCCGCTACGACAGCCGCTACCGCGAGGTGGTGTTCTACGCCTTCGACACGGCCAGCGGGCGGGAGGTTAACACTCTCGCCCTGCCCCTGGAGAAGGTGGGGGATGGCGTGGCCAACCTGCACTATAACCCCGCCGACCACCGCCTGTACATGTACAATGATAACTACCTGCTAGCCTATGAGGCCTATTTCTAGAGCTAAGATCTAGAGAAATTATTGTGCGTCATGTGTCTGTAATGCAAATGCGTGGATCTTGGCTACTTTTTGGTAGTAGAAATATTCAATTTTATTTCTAAGTTGTTGGTAGTGTAACACATATACAGAAGGTCAGACAGGAAATGTCCACGCGCGCGTGCGTGTGTGTGTGTGTGTGTGTGTGTATGCACTCTGTATCTCTATCCATGTTCTCTGTGTGTTTCTCTTTGTGCAGCTCTTTACTGCTGTTGTTGTTGCCTGAAAGAGGAACAGAAATTCCTTTTAGAAAGCCTTGAGTGGTAGATATCAATTGCATCGTTTAATTGCTTTTTTCTTCCAGTACTGACAGTAGCTGTACCTGCCTGATCTCTGGCCACTCCTCCGTCCTGCATGGCCCCTCCTCTGTAGCATCCACTGACTCCGCCCTGGGGTCATCAGCCACTCTGTAGTCCTGTTTATCTAAGGTCAAAAGAATATTACGACTGTTACCAGGCCTTCTCTTAACCTCAGAACTGCACCCTGAGATAAAACTGAAAGGGCTCTGTCTTTCTACTACCAAAACAAATCCAGGGTCAGCTCACCTGTCCGAAATCCTAACCACACTTTGTAAATGATCTTGAAACAGTTGTGAGTAGACAGCCTGGAGTAAGTAACATACCAGATGCAATACATACAGCGTAACATACAGACCTGTGCCACTGCTGAGTTTCTCCACAAGCTGCTGCGTCATCATTAGTTTGCACTCCAGGAACTGTTGTTCTATGAACACACATACACACACAAGCAGTTACACAGCAGCTCTACACCACATTGTGTCAGTGGTCAATGTGACACGTCACACACACCTGTCCTTCTGTGTCGCTTTCTCTCCAGTTCCAGCTCTATCTTCAGAGACTTTATCTCTCGCATCTGCAGTGATAACTGACACACACAGACACACACACACACACATAGACACACAATTTAGTTTTCTCAGAACAGGATGTGATTTATATATGGATTTTTGCGCAATTTGTCTTCAACCAGGGTGAGTTACACAGCTTACATACAGTATGTCATATAATCAATTTATATAGCAGGGTATTACAGCAAGAGCCTTGTTTTTATGGTGTGTGTGTGTGTGTGTGTGTGTGTGTGTGTGTGTGTGCTTGCAGCACGTCTGTGTAGTGTGCAGTAGTGGTGTGTGCGTGGTGTTGGTTATGTACAAGTGAGAGTATGTGATGCCTGATATATCTTTTTTCTATTCTTCCCTTTCATCCCTTTTTTTACTTCTCGTACTACAACGCCATCTGCAGTCACACTTGGAGAACTGCAGATGCATGTGTGTACTCCTCCAATACACTTATCCTCAAGCCTCTGCCTATCTTCCACACTGCAAACCCCCAAGACACATTATATGTAATGAGTGATGCGTGCGTCATACCTGTTCTCTGAGGGTGCTCACTTCCTGGACGAGTCGCGTCACACACACCGCCTGCTGCTGGTAGGCAAACAGAGCCTTCTTCCTCCTGCCGATGGCAACAGCCAATCAGAGGGGTCAGAGAGGCAGGTCGGCCGGCCACACATCATGCTTAACCCGCATGCAGTAAGGGCATGGGGCGTGAGAATGATGACCACGCACTGGAGACCGAGTTTAACCCTGGTGTTGTCTTCATATTATGTGTGCACCCCATGTCCACAGGGACAAAAATGACCCACCCTCACCAGACCCCTTGTAATAAAGCTTCATCATTGAATTTTTTAACCCTACATCTATTTTTTGTATGTCATTTATCAATGAGTAAAAATCTGTGCTTTCCTACTTCACAGTCCAGACAGAGTGAATTTATTCAGTCTACACTCATTTTTACTACAAAACACACATCATAATTGACTTATTTGTTTTGCTCTAATAGAAGTGTGGTGATTAACATTGATTATGACTTCTAATTCCATAACTTCAGGGTTAAATAAACTCAGACAATCTTTGTACCTTGATGATGTACTTTCATAAAAATGTAAAAAAGTACAATGTCTAACTTTTTTCTAATGGTAGGGTCATTGAATTTCATGCTGGAAAAATGACTTTTAGGGGGCTTTCAGTTCCCTGCTGTGAAACTCAGAAAAGGGTCATTTTTGACCTGAGGGCAACATAAGCATTAAGAAACAGCAAAGGTGGAGCCAAGGCTCTAATAAAAGGGTTGCAGTAAATGTGTGTAGCAGGAAGGGAGAGGTGTGAGAAGACCCACATCAGATCCACCTCCAGCTCAACTTCCCACAGATTCAGCGAGAGCCCTGGGGTACTGCTGTCCAAATCCGCATGGGGAACAGGGCTCTGATACTGATTACCTTCATAAAAGACCATATAATAACAACATTAATGATGCATATAATAATAATATTAGTAATAATGATAATAATACATTGGTTTAAATACATTTTCTCAATGAAACAAATTAAAATTAAATCAAACAAAGCTAGATAGAAGAGAGAAAATTAAAAAATGAATAAAGGCCACGTTAAAGTGACTAATCACTGGCAGATCAACAGGTTTTCAGCCAAGCTATCAATCAGCAGGTAACCTCTGCCTGGGGATGGGAGAGCCATATAGCTCACCTATGCTAAAGGGGGCAAGGGAGCTCACCAATGCTAAAGGGGGCCAGATAGCTCATCTATGCTAAAGGGGGCCAGATAGCTCACCTTTGCTAAAGGGAGCCAGATAGCTCACCTATGCTAAAGGGGGCCAGATAGCTCACCTTTGCTAAAGGGAGCCAGGTATCCCACCTATGCTAAAGGGGGCCAGATAGCTCACCTATGCTAAAGGGAGCCAGATAGCTCACCTATGCTAAAGGGAGCCAGATAGCGCACCTATGCTAAAGGGGGACAAGGAGCTGACCTATGCTAAAGGGGGGCAGATAGCTCACCTATGCTAAAGGGGGCCAGATAGCTCACCTATGCTAAAGGGGGCCAGATAGCGCACCTATGCTAAAGGGGGACAAGGAGCTGACCTATGCTAAAGGGAGCCAGATAGCTCACCTATGCTAAAGGGAGCCATGTAGCTCCCCTATGCTAAAGGGAGCCAGATAGCGCACCTATGCTAAAGGGGGACAAGGAGCTGACCTATGCTAAAGGGGGGCAGATAGCTCACCTATGCTAAAGGGAGCCAGGTATCTCACCTATGCTAAAGGGGGCCAGATAGCTCACCTATGCTAAAGGGGGCCAGATAGCTCACCTATGCTAAAGGGAGCCAGATAGCTCACCTATGCTAAAGGGAGCCAGATAGCTCACCTATGCTAAAGGGGGCCAGATAGCTCACCTATGCTAAAGGGAGCACGATAGCGCACCTATGCTAAAGGGAGCCAGATAGCTCACCTATGCTAAAGGGAGCCAGATAGCTCACCTATGCTAAAGGGGGCCAGATAGCTCACCTATGCTAAAGGGGGCCAGATAGCGCACCTATGCTAAAGGGGGACAAGGAGCTGACCTATGCTAAAGGGAGCCAGATAGCTCACCTATGCTAAAGGGGGCAAGGGAGCTCACCTATACTAAAGGGGGCCATGCAGCTCACCTATGCTAAAGGGGGCCAGATAGCTCACCTATGCTAAAGGGAGCCAGATAGCGCACCTATGCTAAGGGGAGCCAGATAGCTCACCTATGCTAAAGGGGGCCAGATAGCTCACCTATGCTAAAGGGAGCCAGATAGCGCGCCTATGCTAAAGGGAGCCAGATAGCTCACCTATGCTAAAGGGAGCCAGATAGCTCACCTATGCTAAAGGGGGCCAGATAGCTCACCTATGCTAAAGGGGGCCAGATAGCGCACCTATACTAAAGGGGGACAAGGAGCTGACCTATGCTAAAGGGAGCCAGATAGCTCACCTATGCTAAAGGGGGCAAGGGAGCTCACCTATACTAAAGGGGGCCATGCAGCTCACCTATGCTAAAGGGGGCCAGATAGCTCACCTATGCTAAAGGGAGCCAGATAGCGCACCTATGCTAAGGGGAGCCAGATAGCTCACCTATGCTAAAGGGGGCCAGATAGCTCAACTATGCTAAAGGGGGCCAGATAGCTCACCTATGCTAAAGGGAGCCAGATAGTGCACCTATGCTAAAGGGAGCCAGATAGCTCACCTATGCTAAAGGGGGCAAGGGAGCTCACCTATACTAAAGGGGGCCATGCAGCTCACATATGCTAAAGGGGGCCAGATAGCTCACCTATGCTAAAGGGGGCCAGATAGCTCACCTATGCTAAAGGGAGCCAGATAGCGCACCTATGCTAAAGGGAGCCAGATAGCGCACCTATGCTAAAGGGAGCCAGATAGCTCACCTATGCTAAAGGGGGCCAGATAGCTCACCTATGCTAAAGGGGGACAAGGAGCTGACCTATGCTAAAGGGAGCCAGATAGCTCACCTATGCTAAAGGGAGCCAGATAGCGCACCTATGCTAAAGGGAGCCAGATAGCTCACCTATGCTAAAGGGAGCCAGATAGCTCACCTATGCTAAAGGGGGCCAGATAGCTCACCTATGCTAAAGGGGGCCAGATAGCGCACCTATGCTAAAGGGGGACAAGGAGCTGACCTATGCTAAAGGGAGCCAGATAGCTCACCTATGCTAAAGGGGGCAAGGGAGCTCACCTATACTAAAGGGGGCCATGCAGCTCACCTATGCTAAAGGGGGCCAGATAGCTCACCTATGCTAAAGGGAGCCAGATAGCGCACCTATGCTAAGGGGAGCCAGATAGCTCACCTATGCTAAAGGGAGCCAGATAGCGCGCCTATGCTAAAGGGAGCCAGATAGCTCACCTATGCTAAAGGGAGCCAGATAGCTCACCTATGCTAAAGGGGGCCAGATAGCTCACCTATGCTAAAGGGGGCCAGATAGCGCACCTATACTAAAGGGGGACAAGGAGCTGACCTATGCTAAAGGGAGCCAGATAGCTCACCTATGCTAAAGGGGGCAAGGGAGCTCACCTATACTAAAGGGGGCCATGCAGCTCACCTATGCTAAAGGGGGCCAGATAGCTCACCTATGCTAAAGGGAGCCAGATAGCGCACCTATGCTAAGGGGAGCCAGATAGCTCACCTATGCTAAAGGGGGCCAGATAGCTCAACTATGCTAAAGGGGGCCAGATAGCTCACCTATGCTAAAGGGAGCCAGATAGTGCACCTATGCTAAAGGGGGCAAGGGAGCTCACCTATACTAAAGGGGGCCATGCAGCTCACATATGCTAAAGGGGGCCAGATAGCTCACCTATGCTAAAGGGGGCCAGATAGCTCACCTATGCTAAAGGGAGCCAGATAGCGCACCTATGCTAAAGGGAGCCAGATAGCGCACCTATGCTAAAGGGAGCCAGATAGCTCACCTATGCTAAAGGGAGCCAGATAGCTCACCTATGCTAAAGGGGGCCAGATAGCTCACCTATGCTAAAGGGGGCCAGATAGCTCACCTATGCTAAAGGGAGCCAGATAGCGCACCTATGCTAAAGGGAGCCAGATAGCGCACCTATGCTAAAGGGAGCCAGATAGCTCACCTATGCTAAAGGGGGCCAGATAGCGCACCTATGCTAAAGGGGGACAAGGAGCTGACCTATGCTAAAGGGAGCCAGATAGCTCACCTATGCTAAAGGGGGCAAGGGAGCTCACCTATACTAAAGGGGGCCATGCAGCTCACCTATGCTAAAGGGGGCCAGATAGCTCACCTATGCTAAAGGGAGCCAGATAGCGCACCTATGCTAAGGGGAGCCAGATAGCGCACCTATGCTAAAGGGAGCCAGATAGCTCACCTATGCTAAAGGGGGCCAGATAGCTCACCTATGCTAAAGGGGGCCAGATAGCTCATCTATGCTAAAGGGGGCCAGATAGCTCACCTATGCTAAAGGGGGCCAGATAGCGCACCTATGCTAAAGGGAGCCAGATAGCTCACCTATGCTAAAGGGGGCAAGGGAGCTCACCTATACTAAAGGGGGCCATGCAGCTCACCTATGCTAAAGGGGACCAGATAGCTCACCTATGCTAAAGGGGGCCAGATAGCTCACCTATGCTAAAGGGAGCCAGATAGCGCACCTATGCTAAAGGGAGCCAGATAGCGCACCTATGCTAAAGGGAGCCAGATAGCTCACCTATGCTAAACGGGGCCAGATAGCTCACCTATGCTAAAGGGGGACAAGGAGCTGACCTATGCTAAAGGGAGCCAGATAGCGCACCTATGCTAAAGGGAGCCAGATAGCTCACCTATGCTAAAGGGAGCCAGATAGCGCACCTATGCTAAAGGGAGCCAGATAGCTCACCTATGCTAAAGGGAGCCAGATAGCTCACCTATGCTAAAGGGAGCCAGATAGCTCACCTATGCTAAAGGGAGCCAGATAGCTCACCTATGCTAAAGGGGGCCAGATAGCGCACCTATGCTAAAGGGGGACAAGGAGCTGACCTATGCTAAAGGGAGCCAGATAGCTCACCTATGCTAAAGGGGGCAAGGGAGCTCACCTATACTAAAGGGGGCCATGCAGCTCACCTATGCTAAAGGGGGCCAGATAGCTCACCTATGCTAAAGGGGGCCAGATAGCTCACCTATGCTAAAGGGAGCCAGATAGCTCACCTATGCTAAAGGGAGCCAGATAGCTCACCTATGCTAAAGGGAGCCAGATAGCTCACCTATGCTAAAGGGAGCCAGATAGCTCACCTTTGCTAAAGGGGGCAAGGGAGCTCACCTATACTAAAGGGGGCCAGGGAGCTCACCTATGCTAAAGAGGGCCAGATAGCTCACCTATACTAAAGAGGGCCAGATAGCTCACCTATGCTAAAGAGGGCCAGATAGCTCACCTATACTAAAGAGGGCCAGATAGCTCACCTATACTAAAGAGGGCCAGATAGCTCACCTATGCTAAAGGGGGCAAGGGAGCTCACCTATACTAAAGGGGGCCAGGGAGCTCACCTATACTAAAGAGGGCCAGATAGCTCACCTATGCTAAAGGGAGCCAGATAGCTCACCTATGCTAAAGAGGGTCAGATAGCTCATCTATGCTAAAGGGGGCCAGGGAGCTCACCTATACTAAAGGGGGCCAGGTAGCTCATGAGGGTGGTGTTGGTCCACTCATCTCTCACCTCCCTGTGGAGTGACAATAAAAATATTTTACTGGTCAATAACACCAACCAGACATTTCTGACCAAATTCACTGATTTACACACTGATCACATCTGGTCCTATCATTCATGTAAGTGCGTTTATGGGACAGGGGTCAGTACTTGAACTTATCGTTCAGCAGGGCATCATCAGAAAGGCCACATTTAGTGAAGAAGTTGACCGCATTGCTCTCAGCGTGAGCCAGAAACACGTCATAAGTCCCACACACTGCAGGTGACTTCAGGAGCTGAGTACACACACACACATACACATATCATATACCCACACATGTAGACAGGAAGGTGTGATGAAAAACATGTTCTTCTCTTAAATACAGTCCACGATGCTAGAAAATCTGAGCCCATTCTCCCTCTCCCACGAGCCACTGATAACGAGACTCAGCGAGAGATAGAATCACACACGCTGTGTGCAGAGCGGTAAAGTAGACCGTCATTCTGCTGAACGGCCAGCAGGGGGCGACCTGCTCACACAACTGGTGAGGCTGACTATTGGCTGCTAAATTACTGACCTGGCTTCACAGTTCCCACACTACAAGAGAGCAAATATCTTTCTACATACAGATGTGAAACGCTCCCTACAGACAGTTTTTACTGTTACAGGGAATTTATTCTACTGCATACCCACAACTGTACCCTCACACCCCGACACTGAGCCACGGTGCCCTGCTTCATACCTCCACGATGTAGCTACCCACGCGACACTTACGGTAGCACCGCCTGGTGGTCAGCAGAGACAGCTCCAGCACCTTTTCTCCCATTTCCCTACAATACAAAGAGAATTCATTATCACTGCTGTTACTGACTGCTCTAATCCCATCACTGCTGTTACTGGCTGCTGTAATCCTCATCACTGCTGTTACTGACTGCTCTAATCCCATGACTGCTGTTACCGACTGCTGTAATCCTCATCACTGCTGTTACTGACTGCTCTAATCCCCATCACTGCTGTTACCGACTGCTCTAATCCCATCACTGCTGTTACTGACTGCTGTAATCCCCATCACTGCTGTTACCGACTGCTCTAATCCCATCACTGCTGTTACTGACTGCTGTAATCCCCATCACTGCTGTTACTGACTGCTCTAATCCTCATCACTGCTGTTACCGACTGCTCTAATCCCATCACTGCTGTTACTGACTGCTGTAATCCCCATCACTGCTGTTACTGACTGCTGTAATCCCATCACTGCTGTTACCGAATGCTCTAATCCCATCACTGCTGTTACTGACTGGTGTAATCCCATCACTGCTGTTACTGACTGCTGTAATTCCATCACTGCTGTTACCGACTGCTCTAATCCCATCACTGCTGTTACTGACTGCTGTAATCCCATCACTGCTGTTACTGACTGTTGTAATCCCCATCACTGCTGTTACTGACTGCTGTAATCCCATCACTGCTGTTACTGACTGCTGTAATCCCCATCATTGCTGTTACTGACTGCTGTAATCCCATCACTGCTGTTACTGACTGCTGTAATCCCAATCACTGCATTAGTGACCAGTGTTCAGTCAGTCCCCATGGACAGGATTTCTGTCCAACTGCACTGCCACAGCTGCTGCTTTCGACTCCAAATAAACACCAGGGCAGTATGAATAGTGCAGAGCTGGAGATTCTGGAATCTGAGAGGCTGCAGAGAGTGTGGCTGCGCGAGGAGTTGCAGGGTCTGAGCTCTCCGAGGCTCCAGCCGTACAGAGGAGGGTTCGACCACAGAGGCACAGCTGGAGCTGAGATGCGAGGAAAGGTGGCGCCATGTGGACCCTCGGGCCGGAGGGCAGGGACTCCCAGCCGCCCTTTCATTCAGAGCTAATTACAGGCTGGAGTCAGCAGGGCGTCGCCCTCACAGTCCAACAGCGCTCTCTAAATAGAAGCAGGCCACAGACCCTGGACTCGGAGGGCGGGCTCAGAGGGGGCGGGAACAATGGCTTCTGTATCATTTTGAAGGTAAAAATAGAAACCCAGAAATGATTTTTGGGCGGACTGTTTCAGGGAAACTGGGCTGCTGGCATGGCTGAAAATGATGTGCTTTTTATGGAGTTGTTTCTGTACCCTGACCCTCAAGAGAGAAAAAGAGTCTGTTAACCTGTGAGTGAGAGAGATAGAGAGAGAGGGAGAGAGAGAGAGAGAGAGAGAGAGAGAGAGAGAGAGAGAGAGAGAGAAAGAGAGAGAGAGAGAGAGAGAACGAGAGAGAGTCTGAATGGAAAGAGACTGAACGGAGAGAAAAAAGAAAAACAGATAGAAAGATGGGGATGGGGGGCTAGAGAAGGAATCGATTACATGACGTGTGTCAGTCTGCATTCAACTGTATGTCTGTGTGCTTGTGTGTGAAGGAACTTTAGGGTATTTTTTACTATTTAATTGGAAGTTCTACAGAATAGTCAGTTCCAAGCTAAACACACATTGAAAAAGTACTACTAAACTGCCTGCTTACAGAGAACTAACGTCACTTTCCCCTGTATCTATCTAAGGCCCCTGTACCAGCCTCCTTATCGGTACTGTACTTACAGTCTCCTCAGCTTGTATGCGGCAGCTGCCACAATGAGTGACTCTGCCCCCACAGCACTGGGCGGGATCTCCTTCTGCCAATTTGAGCTGTTCCGTTTCGCTCGTCGCTCACGCACATTCAACAGGAACTCATTCACCCCACTACTGAACATCTCCCACTCTGACCTGAATGGGGGCGGAGGAAAATCACACATATTGAGATACACTGAGGTGTCCTGAGACACACCGAGATACACTGACATACACTGAGACACACTGTGATATACACTGACATACACTGAGACACACTGAGATATACACTGAGGTGTACTGAGACACATTACGATACACTGAGGCACATTGAGGTACACAGAGACACACAGAGACACACTGAGACACACTGAGATATACACTGACATACACTGAGACACACTGAGATATACACTGAGGTGTACTGAGACACATTAAGATACACTGAGGCACATTGAGGTACACAGAGACACACAGAGACACACTGAGACACACTGAGACACACTGGGACACACTAAGACACACTAACATGCTCTGAGAGGCTCCCTGCCACACTGAGATAATAAGGAACGGTCAGTGCCCCTGTATCTATACGATGTGCATGTCTGGACGTCCTCGCATACGTATAGTATGACTGGTCAGTGTGCTGCTTCCTGTATGAAAGGTACAGTAACAATGGCAGTGTGGCTCAGTGTCAGAGAGTGTCCGTACCTGTTCTGTGTGGGCTCAGCCGAATTTCCCGCCTCATCTGAGCTGTCATCTGAGTCGCTGTCACTGAACACTTCACAGAATCTCCCCCTTTCCGACTCTCTGTCTCTGTCCGTGTCTCTGCTCTCAGCTGGGGGGGGTGTGGTGCCCGGGCGCACACCAGTGTGCTCTCTGCCTCTGTACTCCTCCAGGACATCTACAGTCAGATGGGCGGGGTTAATGTGTATGACTAAGATTACTGGGTGGGGCCGGGAGGTTAAGGGTTGTACCTGTATGACTGCGCAGGAGAATGATGGTTTGACTGTCAGGGCTAGTCACAATGTCGTAGATTTCGTCTGGGCCCACCTCTGAAAACGACACGTCGAACAGCGCCACTACTGCGCTCAGGACATCCCTGTTCTCTACCTGGCCACACAAACAGAAAGCGCTACACACCTGGCATACACACATATACACACAGTAAGTTCTGTTACTAGGAACCTGCGCTACATTTACGTTTACAGAGGGCTTGCACAGAATAGCTGTGTATTACTGTCACATTCCATCATTGTGAAAGTGGATTGTGAAAGTGGATGCATCCAGGATGCTTCATACTCAAGCTGGGGATGGAATGGACAGGGCTCCTCTTCTACAGAGAAGTAGAATGGGGGGGTGCCGTGTGCACAATAGCCTACCTGTAGGAAAGAGATGTGTCTGTGGGAGAAGACTTACCTGTGGTGTAACTAGAGCCGGGGAATCACTGAGCTGCAGCAGCTTGTGGAAGTTGATTTTGAATGGTTGCGCAATGAAGTCACTCTTGCTGCCAGCTTTTCTGGGCTTGAAGGCCACTGTATTAAGGTTCGTCACACACTCCATCACCACACACTGCCTGCAAAGACAAGAAAAACTAAACCCAGGATAGAATCACAATACAATGGTGTATATACACAAAAGGGTGACAAATTAAAGGAAAAACCAACATAAAGTGTCTTAGTAAGGTAGAAGAATATTCCTTACCCGGACCACTTCACTGGAACTAACCTGAAATAAGGAGGGCTGGAGCACACAGAGCTCAGAGCAAAATGCCTTTATAGGACTGACGTTTCGACATCTACGACGTCTTCTTCAGAGTCAAAAGAAAATACAGGCAACGCACCGGGAGGTATATAAATATATAATTGAAGCGGATCGCAGTCTTATGTTCAGCAATTCTAAGTTTCAGGGCGCTCTTAGCCTGACCGATGTAAATTTTAGAGCATATACATTTCAACATGTATATTACATGGGTGGTGTTGCAATTAATAAAGGTGGTTATTTAGAATTCCTTGCCTGAACGTGGATGACGGAAAACTTTAAGGTCACTGGAATTGGAACAATGGACACAATGTCCACACCGATAGAACCCTCTAGGGGGCATAGGTAGCCGGGAGGGTTTTATCTGCGGACTACTCACCATACTATGAACCATATATATAGCCGGCCTGTAGCGCGTTTGGGATTACCCTTCTTACATTGTCTAAGTAAGGTGTTGGGCCACCAGAACATCTTCAATGCACCTTGGCATAGATTCTACCTCTAGTCTAGCATAGAATATAGTCTCTGGAACTCTGGAAGGGATGGAGCAACATTCTTCCAAAAGATATTCCCTCATTTGGTGTTTAGATGATGGTGGTGGAGAACGCTGTCTAACACGTCGGTCCAAAATCTCCCATAGGTGTTCAATTAGGTTGAGATCTGGTGACTGCGAAGGCCATGGCAGATGATTCACATCATTTTCATACTCATTAAACCATTCAGTGACTCCTCGTGCCCTGTGGATCGGGGCATTGTCATCCCATCAGAATAGAAATGTTTCATCATAGGATAAAGGTGATCACTCAGAATAACTTTGTATTGATTTGCAGTGATCCTTCCCTCTAAGGGGACAAGTGGACCAAAACCATGCCAGGAAAATGCCCCCCACTGCATTATAGAGCCACTGGACCTCCATACTGTAGGGGTTTTTCCTTTAATTTGTTGTTATAGTTGCCCGAGGAGGAGTTACAAAGTACTACTACTAACTGTAACTGACAGGGTTCCCAAACTTTTTCACAGGGCCATTTTCTTTTTTTTATTATTTTGAAAATGTAAAAAAATTAAAATAAAAAGTAATCTTGCTTTAAAATTTTAAGAAATATGTCATGTTTAAACGTTGTACCATTTAGAGGCCAGGTTAGCTTCTGTTCACTTAGATATTAATTGTAAAAGGCATTTTGACCAGGGGTGCCCAAATATTTGCACCCCACTGTGTACCTAGTAACTTACGACAAATAGCTGACGCGGATAGCTGGATAAAGTAAACAACCGGTTTTGGCTTTGGCAGAATATCAGCGTAGTTGTTTCTCTGCACGCACTTGGGAATTTCACATCGGCATTATAATTATCGAAGTTTACTTGCAATACACCGCGAGTGTAAGAACTCCGAAGCCAATTTGGTTGCCAACAAAAAGGCTGGCTTTCAACTTGCATATAGTTCAATAACCTGTGAGTTCATTAACTTCATTAACGTTAGTTAGCTAAGTTATTTACTTTTAGACGGTTTTTTTCAGCTGCATATGATGGTTTAGATACTGGCTATCTTATTATTTTGCTAATATTTGTGGAAATTAAGAACTGTGACTAACCTGAGCGACGTTCAACTCCTCTGTTAGAAAAACTTCATGATCAGTAACCATGGAAACAGAATACTGTTTCCTTCTCCTGTATGGTTCTAAAGCGATAGAGGGAGTGTCGGCAAAGTGCTAGCATACAGTGGCGACGTGCACTACTGCTTGATTGCTTGTAATGACACGGCAGAACATGAAGGCTAGTGTATTCCTCTCACCAAGTTGCGGTTAACAGATGTGTACAGTGGGTCGTTGACGGCAAGATTTTACGGGTTGGCCAGATAGACAGGTCGGCTACCATTCTGTAGGAAGTGGTGTAAACTTCACCACAGCGCCAGAACATGTAGAACAGTAATTAGCTAGGCTAGCTAAGTAACATTAAAGTCCATCAGATGTTTTAACGTTTTGACAAAACGTATGTGCATTTTGAGATATTCTGAATAGCCTATAGGCTACAATTTTTTTGAAACGAGAGATTACGCATGATAATTGCGGTTTTAACATGCCAGATCATTATTTGCTATTGATAATAAGTAGGCTAGGCTATCCGATCTGTTTTAAAAGATTCCGGCTATGTTTAATTATTTTGCTAAACTGCTAAATCTATTTTTGGTGTCACTTTGACATCCATTTCTATTGAGCAGCTATGGCTGTGGTTTTGGTCAAATCCCGGAGTTTAGAAACGTAAAGGAGTCAGGACAGAGACATGTTCGTCTGCCGCTTTGCGATTGGCAGCGGCAATGAAAGGGGCGTGGTTTGTGGTGGCTGACGTCAATGGAGCTGTTCAAAGTGTGGAGTTCTGGAATGAGATTCAAGCAGTCTGGCTGCGGAAGGCAGGCAACTCGTACGCACTGGAAGTTCACACCTTCAGAAAGGGCAAAAATACGACACAAGTAGTCCACCTGTTTGCAACCAACCTCAGAGAGCCTGTAAGTATACCATCCAGTCCCTTTCTCTTACGCACATCAGTGTCATATTTTCTAAAGCTCACAAGAAGACAACGAATAAAGAAGATAACTTGAAAACGTGGGACAAGGAACGTAGCTGAAGGAAAGATTTTACACGGTTGGTTTCTTGCCATCGCCTTGCAAGTGCAACATAAACTATAGTTGCTATCTTTATATTCCTAAAACGCTTTGTTTGGCACTGTACAGCCAAATGTTAGCAAACATGATTTGTGTGTTTATGAAAGAGACTGCTTGGATTTTGAGAAAAAAATAGTTCATAGCGGAACCGCGCCTCCATTATAAAGATTAAAGAAAGAAAAGCTGAAACAAGGGAACGAAGGTAGCCGACTGTTCTTTGAATGTGGGGCTTCCATATACAAATAACGATTGTCCTTACACAGACTACCAATTTATATTTCTTTTTTCATCTGATAGGGTTGACGTGTTTGGCAAGCTTATTCTCGCAGGACGGGGACTGAGCAGTAGAGTCTCTCCTCACTCTGACTTAACTCGCTCGTTGGCCTGGGCGCTACTTTGTCACGATATAGCCTACAACATTGCATGGGTTTGGTCTGTTTTTGTTGTGTGTTCTGATAGGTTAAACGTTCCAACGTCTAGGCTGCTCCTTGGGCTATTTAGGGTTTCTGAAAATGGCAATCTATTAATCCAACAATCTTCATCGTTAGAAATTAAATGGTCCGATTTAAAGCTCACCGTTGAGGTGCAGTCAACTGGAAACTGATGAGGTAGCCTAGCCTAAATAGCCAATATATTGCACGCATGTCGACTTCAGCTACTTATTATTCAATGTAGGCTATCTGGCGAAACGATTAGGCTATGTTTATTTCTGTTGAGGATTCCAATGTTAATCTGGCTAAAATTAATCTGGAGTTTTGGATTTACGTTGGTAGGCTACTATGTTGCTCTGCCCCTCTGCCCCTTACTCTGGTGTGCTTAAAACGTCTTGCATGACTCGCAGAGAGGAACGAGTACATTTCCAAGTGTAGGTTAATTAGCTGAAAGTTGTCATCTTCTGCCAGTAGCCTAGGCTATCGACGGAAATCCAAATGTTAGCAAACATGATTTGTGTGTTTATGAAAGAGACTGCTTGGATTTTGAGAAAAAATAGTTCATAGCGGACATATACGTTTAACAATATAGGCAATATAGGCTAAACAATATAGGACACTTTTTCTGGAAGGTCTTAGCAGACTTCTCAGAGCATGGTGAAGCAGTTGCAGAGGTAGATCAGTAGGCTTACCGTTCTGCTGACTGCATATCGCTCTGATAAAACTAGCCCCGACATTGTAGGCTGCCTAATTCTGAAATCACAAAATACGTTACAGTCTAACGGAAGCATGGCCATTGGTTAAAATGCTAAGGCTACAAAAATTCCAATAGGCTAAATGAATTGCAGGGCAAATTAGTGTTTCCATTTAGTCAGAAGATTCTAAATGGAACGGTTCCTCGAAACCCAAACCCCCGCCCCTCTGCCACTGCTTCTACATCTCACCCCATCCCGATTTTACTCACCATCTGATCACGCTATCCGCAATGCGTTATTCAAGTTAGACTTGATGGTTAAAATCCGACCTATTCATCTTAAAGAGTGATTAGAGGTGTTGTTCATTTCTTAGACAGTAAGATAATCAGCTGCAATGTGAGTTCAAATCTCTTGTGATTAACTAATACTGATAGACTGACTGCCTACAGAATCTCCAAATGAAAGATCAGGAAAATAGCTGCAGTTTGTGATTAGACAGTAGCTACTCTTCTCTGTGGGCGCTCATGGCAGTGCTGTGGCAGATAGAAAGGGCCAGGATGATAGGGTGGGACAGAGATTGGGTGGGACTTGCTTCTGAAGTGGTCTGGTTTCAAGGTGTAGGCCTAAGTTACAGTCTAATTAAAGATGAATGGGGCACCACGAGGCCAGGGCTGGGCACCACCCACTGCTCTGGCTCCATCTGGAAGCAATATGTAGAGGCAGGATCTCTCAGCTGAGCTCATAACCATGTGATTTCTTATTGATGCCTGACTGATCCTAGGCACGTGTGTCACTGACCCACTGCTCAGATCTGGAGGGGCTGCAGGAGATAAAAGCTTGGAGAAGGTTTGGGGAGAAAGGGCATGGAGGAGTGGCAAGAGGTGAGGGTATGGAAGAGCTGCAGGAGGCAAAATATGGAGATGAGGGTTTGAAGGTTTTATGTGTGACAAGTAGTAGCACCCCAGCCCTACTCTGTTTGCACGCAATGAACTTTTGGTAGTTTCTGTGGGACCTATTAATATGTACACCTGCAATGTTGCTGCCTCCATACCAGCCCCTTATACCTGGTGTGTGTGTGTGTGTGTGTGTGTGTGCGTGCGTGCGTGCGTGCGTGCGTGCGTGCGTGTGTGTGTACGCACACACTACGGTGTATTGTGTGCATCTCATGCCACGAGTTGCTCATGCTTTCTGGATTAAATGATCATAAGAAAAAAAATTTCAGCATTCATTTTTAATTAATTTTAATTAGTTCAGTATTGTCTTTTGTACCAGCATTATAATATAACACAAACACTAAGGGCCGGATTCAGAGATTGGCAAATTAAGCCATGCGCCTAAGTGCCTCTCCTGCACGGCTTTTATGCAAGGTGATCCACGCCGTCTAACTCAAGCTCCGCAGTTGCTTTTCTCAAAATGTGGGTGGCACAGGGCATGATATTCAAATGACTTGTTTCTTGTACCGGCCCCCTGGGTTGCCAGCTTTTTACTAAAATAATGTCTGTGGTGCTATACATTTTCAACGTCTCAGTAACAGTGCCTTTAATAACCACATTTGCCTTTGTAAAATCCTGCCTTTGTGAATCGTATTTGCTCTTGGGTGGTGGGGAAGGCAATGAACGTATTACCTAATACATCACATAGCCTTCATGAACTTATCATAACTCCTAGATATTGACGACTTGGATATACCCATCACACAATCAAAAAATAATCATTGGACTGTGGTTGCCCGCAATATTATTAAGTAAACAAATACATTGTTGGATTTATTTTTTTTAAAAGATTTAAGGACGGTGGTTGAACACATTAAAATGAATGACATCTTCAACTTAACCAGTTGGAGTCCAAGTGTATGGAGGATTATTCAGCCCAAAATTAAAATGAAAATTAAAACGAAAACGAAAATGAAAATGGAAAATGAAAATGGAGGATTATTCAGCCCAAAATTAAAATGAAAATTTAAAACTTTTCATTTTAATTTTCGAACTGTATCTATGTAAATGAGGGGGTATGGTCCTCCTATCAATCAAAGCAAACAGGGTGGGCCTCATACAGGTTTAGTGCAGTAGCACTTAATGAACACTAGGGAGAGCATAGCATAGGGATGGGTAACAGTCTATGCTTGATACTATGCTCTCAGGGCACTCGTAAGTTTTAATGGATGAAATGATGAAGAATCTGAGCAGTGTTATAAAGTATTCTTGTTTTATGAAAGAAAGGGAGCTAGCTAGCCAGCGCTACGCTGTGTATGCTATAGGTCAAACCTGCGAGGTGGAAAAAAAGTCCTCCCCAATCATTTGTTCCAATCACCTGGATTTGCTAATTATCACAATTCTTCAGCCAAGAGGTAGGAGCTAACTAGGCTAATTAGTGAAATTGTGAGTTCATGGGTAGAAGAAACACGGCAGGACTTTTACTTTCTGACCCCTGGAATTTCCACCTCTGCAAACCTGGTAGTAGCCTACGATAGGCTACATTGTGCCAGGTTAAACGTTGGATTGGATCAGTTGGACTGCTGGAAATAAATTAAATCCTCTCTTAAAATAAATGAAGACCGCAAATGAGTCACTGGATCGTTTAAACTTTTAACTTGGCTCCGGTACTTTAAGCGAACATTGCTTCAAAAAGTCTATTGACAGCCAGATTCTATTGTATATGTTATGCAAAATGAGAAATGTTAATGTAGGGTATTTGAAAGTGAGTTGGCTTCATCATACAAAAAATCCAGGGTTAAATCTTAAATTGAGCTTGCTAGCTGTTTATTATTATCCTAAAATAGCTCTCATAAGTGTTTCTGTTACGCATCTATCGTTAATTGTGTTTACTGTATTACACACTTCATGTGCGTGCATGAGTCACTGGACCGTTTAGGCCAGTGGTTCCCAACCCTGGTCCTGGGGACCCCCTGTGTATGCTGGTTTTCGTTCCAACCACAATTGCAATACCAGAATTTTAACAAGCTGTTATTTTTTCTTAATTAGGTGTTTTTATTGTATAGAGAACACTTTAAACTCTTTACTCTCTTAAGCCACGTTATGTTAGCAATAGCTATGCATGCCATGAAGAAAAAAAAACCCATGTTCATTATGCTCATTGTGTTATATTGCAAACAATTACAAAGAAGAAGTAACAACTCAGGTGATTAGGCTCCTAATTAGGTAATTGAACGCAAGTTTAAGTTCCTTCATAATGTTTTCCTTAACACAATGCAGGTTTGGCTCGTTATCATTTGCTTTGTCTTTGAATTCTTCATTATTTACCAAACGGTTAGTTTTATTGGCCATGTGTCCACAATTTCACCAATTATGAGCCTATTGATTCACCTCAGTCTTTAATTTGATCAGTTAAAACATTTTTTACCTCCTTTTAATTGTTTACAATACAACACAATGTGAATCTTGGACTTTTAGTCTTCATGGCATGCATAGCTATTACTAACATAATGTGGCTTAAGAACGTAAATAATCCCTCTAAACATTAAAAACACCTAATTAAGAAAAATTAACAGCTTGTTAAAATTCTGGTATTGCAATTGTGGTTGGAACGAAAACCAGCATACACAGGGGGTCCCCAGGACCAGGGTTGGGAACCACTGGTTTAGGCTATACCTTTAACCTGGCTCCGGTTGATCTAGCTAGCCTACTTCAAACTAACATTAAGGCATAGCTTCTAAAAGTCTATGGAGACATTAATGTATTTGAAAGTTAGTCGGCTTTGTGATACAGAAAATCCAGGGTGGAAATTTAAATTATCTGTCTAACCCCTTAATCTCGCTTAGTAGCTAGGCTACACCTCTGCTTCGTGAAATTCCCTCAGGGAAAAAACAACGACACACTTGGCAGCTTCCAAGTTTAGACATTCTCGTTTATTTCTCAGGATTCTAGCTCTGATGTGTATTAAAACAACCGGATAGAATAAAACGTCATAGCACCATTTTGTGCGTTCAATTTTCAGCTGTCTTCAGCAATATCTTTTCTCATAACAATGCAAAAACGCATCTTTCATGCCATAGCCTATTCATATTTGCGACCATATTTTTTGACGACCGTCATGAATCTAGCTATCGATAGACTTTTAGAAGTTATGCCTTAATGTTCGTTTGAAGTAGGCTAGCTAGATCTACCGGAGCCAGGTTAAAAGTGTAGCCTAAACGGTCCAGTGACTTTTTATATACATACAGTTCGAAAATGAAAACGAAATGAAAATGAAAAGTTTTTAATTTTCATTTTAATTTTGGGCTGAATAATCCTCCATTTTCATTTTTGGCTGAATAATCCTCCATACAAGTGTACTTAATAATAGCATATTACATGCAACCACTGCCAAATTCTAAATTTTTTTGAGTGCATCTGTCACACGCTTGATTGTAACCTGGAGCACTGGTACACTGCTGGGAGTTAATTTGCTTTTCCTAATAATTTTGGAGCAGCTGAGCTGACACAAGTACAAACTTGTCTCTCTGTCAAAGCGAATATGATCCAGACACTGTCTATCAATTAATCAATCTAATATTGTCTGGTATAATGTAGACAGTCAATCATACTTTTACATATTTTTCCTTTTATGACAGCTCTTTGATAATTGCAAGTATAGGCTAGGCAAAGGAAAATAAGACCAATATTATGTTAAAATAACATGCACTCATTCTAATATCTATTTATGTGAAAGATGCTCTATTTTTCATAATGATCCATTGGTGGCGCTAGACGTAAACATTTTTTTCCGAACAAAGTTGCGTGGAAAAAATTGATTAAGTGAAAACTCTGAATCCGCGTATCTTGCAGACACGCCTGGTTTTCATCAAATCTCCACCCCGCACGTGTATATACTGGAGAGACGCTTAAAACAGCAGATAAGTCAAATGTCTGAATCACAAATAGCTTAAGATAAGCAGAATTTCGGGAGTAAGTGCCATTTGTGCATGATTCTCTCAACTCTGAATCTGGCCCTTAGTTCTTATCTGTGAGATAAAGTTCAATATTGGGAGAGAATATTGAAGAGGTGAGATAACCTGAGAGTAAAAAGTGGACATCCAATTACATTTCAGAACATGTCACATGATTTGGGCATCTGAAAGGGAAAGGGGAAAGATATCTGGATGTCTGTCCTCAGTGATCAGTGAATTTACACTTCAATTCCACAATACAGTGCAGTCACCATAAAAGGAGCTTCCCCGATTGGGAAATGCAGTAAGTAAATATGTGAGCAGCACTGTTACTTTTGCATTTCAACCATTTGTATTATTTTTCCTTTGAATTTGCTGCCCTCAGTAAGGGAGAGACCACAAGAAACAGAGCACCTCTGGATGCAGAGGATCAATTATTTATTCATAAATTATTAGTTTTTCCATGTCCTAGAGAATTCATACATTTTATATTTTTCCTCATGACTTAGTTCCATTGTGCTGATTTTTCCCCTCACTGTTCTCTGCAGGTTCAGAAGTGAAGTTCGAGAATTGGAATCGTGCATCATATGGTTCTACGGGTCGGTGCTCTCTGAGTTGTGGTCAGTTTTCTCCTCCCCGTGACAACCCCCAGCGGCAGACTGTAGCATCCCACGTTTCCGTCCCAGGGCTCGCGTGGGGTAGAGTGTGCTGACACCTGTTGCTGGGAAGTGCAATCCCTGCAGGGCGCAGCAGGAGAATCATGTGACAGGCCCTTCTTCAGCAAAGGGGGGGCGGGGTATATTTCTCTGTTCTTTTTTGCGTTCTTGTTTGGATTATATTTCTTGGTGCTGAACATGGTTCTCCACATGCACCATTTCCCCAGCGCCTCCCTGCGCTTCCTGAATGACCTGTCCTGGGGGCTCATCTACCCCTGCTATTGGCTGCTGGACCACCTGGTGGCGTCCTTCCTCGCCACCACGCAAGAGCAGCAGCGGTGCACGCAGGATCCCTGCGCCTCCTTGACGCCATGCGTGCTGATCGTCACCCCCGCTCTACCTCCTGCTGATGGTCCTCTGGCTCCCATTTGCCCTGCTGGGCTTCCTGGTGTGGGCTCCGCTGCAGGCTGTGCGCCGGCCCTACGTCTACACCCACAGGAGGACGGGCCACACGGAAAAGGGGAGGGGGGAGTGGAAGCCGCAGGGGCAGAACTTCTGCTTCGGCAGTGCCAACGTGTGCCTGCTGCCAGACTCCCTATCACGCTTCAACAACCTGTCAGACACCCAGGGTCGTGCCTGCGAGCTGGGAAGGCGCATCTTCTGTGGAGCCAGCCGGCCCCGGATCAAGATCTACATCGATTCACCCAGCAGCACCTCTGTCAGCACCGCTTCCTCCCAAACCTTCTCCTTAGATGACCCACCTAACGGTAATGAGGGGGTGGATGAACTGGAAGGTGGAGATGATCCTGGGCTGCAGAACAAGGAATGTGTACCCCTCACAGGGCAACACACCATCACAGACTGCCCATTACACTCCACGGGGCCACCAGTCCCTGACTGCCCTCTACACTCTGCAGAGAAACATACCCTCCCTTACTTCTCATTACACTGCATAGGACAACCTAACCTTGACTGCCCTTTACACTCAACAGGGCAACCCAACCCAGGCTGCCCCTTACATTCAACAGGGCAACATACCCTCCCTGACTGCCCCTTACAGTCCACAGGGCAGCCCAACCCAGGCTGCCCCTTACACTCCACAGGGCAACCCAACCCAGACTGCCCCTTACACTCAACAGAGCAACACACCCTCCCTGACTGCCCTTTACACTCCACAGGGCAACCCAACCCAGGCTGCCCCTTACACTCCACAGGGCAACCCAACCCAGACTGCCCCTTACACTCAACAGAGCAACACACCCTCCCTGACTGCCCTTTACACTCCACAGGGCAACCCAACCCAGACTGCCCCTTACACTCAACAGAGCAACACACCCTCCCTGACTGTCCCTTACACTCCACAGGGCAACAAACCCTCCCCAAGTGCCCCTTACACTCCACAGGGCAACCCATCCCTGACTGTCCCTTACACTCCACAGAGCAACACACCCTCCCTGACTGCCCTTTACACTCCACAAAAGAACATACCATCCCTGTTTGCCCCCTACAATCCACAGCTCAGCATACCCAGCTAGCTTGCCATGTGCATTCCACAGAACTACCAACCACTCCTGATTGTCCACTACATTCCACAGGTGAACAGACCTTTCCTAATTGCCCCTTGCATTCCAAAGGGCAACAGACCCGTCTTGACTGCCACTTACAATCGACCATAGGGCAGCAGACTCTCCCTGACTGTAATCTACATTCTCCCATAGGGCAACAGAGCCTTCCTGATTATCTCCTAGATTCCAGAGGAGAACAGACACCCCATGATTGCCCTATGCACTCAGCTGGGGTCCAGATTAGTATCAGTGATCCAGAGCCAGCCCCTGAGGTGAATTCAGTGGCATGCGTCCTGGACAGCTGCATCACATCTCAAGAATTCCTGCCACACATCCACACAGGCAACAGGGACATGTCCAACAACTCCCCCTCTCAACACACCTCAGTGCTTAAAAAGGGTGCCGAACCCAAGAAACATTCTGTCAATGGTGGCTTTGAGCATGAGATCTCTGCCTTCTTCCCAGCCAACCTCGACTTCCTGTGTCTGCAGGAAGTGTTTGATAAGCAGGCGGAAGTCAAGCTGAAGCAGCAGCTGCACCACTACTTCCCATACATTTTGAGTGATGTCGGGCGCTATGCCTGGAAAGGGTGCTGCTCCCAGTTTAAGTTCCTCAACAGCGGCCTTCTGCTGGCCAGCCAGTACCCCATCCTGGATGCGGACTATCACTGTTATCCCAATGGCCGTGGCGAGGATGCTCTAGCTGCGAAGGGAATCCTCTTTGTGAAGGTGAGATCCATCAATCTTTCTCTCTTTTCAATTCAAACTGAAATTTAAATTTGAAAGCTTAATTTGCATGCATTACACTTATGCATTACCAAAGACTATGACAAGCTTGCTTTATACATTTCCAGTGACTGTATTTGGCAGTTGGTTGAAACATGCATTTGAGTGTTCTGTACCAAATTTTAATTGAGATTTCTGTATGTCTTTGCTGATTTGATCTCCCTAATTGTTTGCCCTAAATACATAGTGTTTGCATTGTTACATATGATTTGTGCCCAAGGTAAAGTTGCATCTATTTTTCTCACATTTCAGCCACCCATGTGACACAGTATTGTTACAGCAGAGTAAATAGCTTGGTTCTGTATAAAGAAGAAATGTTGACAAGGGCTTTTGAAACTCAATGAAGCAAGGCCATTTTTATTGTATTTATTGTCTGTCATGGCACACAGGGTGTAAATATTGTCAGTTACAAGTCATATTTATTTGTGTGCTTATAAAGCAAGTGATTTAAAGGGGAGAAATTACCTTGCTTTAGACATGGGCTCATTAAAGAAGTCATTCAGCCACCAGCCTTCTAACAACCCTGCCTACTTCTGGGAGTGTGTGTAATTACTCCACCAGCAGACATTTTAAATGAAAAGGGGCCCCGAAAAACCTCTTAATTAAAGATTTTCGTGACATTCTGTTCTGATCTCTTACCATTATTAAATGCACTGACTGTCTTATAAATGTAGGTTTGTAGACACGGATACACACACACACACACACACACACACACACACACACACACACACACACACACACACACACACACACACACACAGACACACACAGACACACACACACACACACACACACAGTCCTCTTCCTCACTGCTGCCAGACACATCTGACCCACCCACCCTGCTGCATCCTGCTCCTGAACACACACACACTCCAGAAATCAGGTGACAGTCTAGGCTAATCTGTTGTAAAGGCCAACAGTTTTCCAGTTGCCAGAGATAAACAGGGAGGGAGAGGGAGTGAATGGCAGGAAGCAGTGAAAGCTGTAAGGTTATAGATGTAGAGGCAGAGTGAGAGAGAGAGAGAGAGAGAGAGAGAGGGGGGGGGGGGGGGGGAGAAGGTCTGAGTCATTCTTCCTTTTCTCTTTTCAGGTACAGGTGGGCAAATCCCCTCAGGGTAAGAGAATTGTGGGATACATCACCTGCACTCATCTACACTCCATTGAAGGTATGGTATCAGCATGGATTGAGATGAGGTCCCACATGCTCACACATAACATATATACAGAACATACAGTACATGTACACATACATACATACAGTGAGAGAGAGAGAATGTGTGAAAGAGAGGGAGACTAAAAGAGAGAAAAAGACAGAGAGATTTGACAATACTAAATTCCATGTCTTGTTTTCATTTAATCACCTGGGCCCAATTTGTAAAACAATTTCCTGATAGGATTTTGCCATTTTGATTGCATACAGTCTTAAAATCGAGTTTTAAAAAAAATAACTGAAAAGAGCAGCTCAAAATATTTCTGATCTGTATTCCTGATTGGTAATCCAAAACAGTATTTTGCTGCCACACTGAAGTGGAGACTCCCTGCAGCACCTGACTCCTCCCACCGAGGCTACTCCTCTAGCCTCCGGCCTTTCTGCTGCACATGAAACATGTTTGTAACTCAAACCGCACATGCTCATCTGTTGCCATAGTAATTGGCTCTGTTTGACACCCCAGTATCATTTTTCTTAAGGGCAGATCTGCATCTGCCTCCCACACATTCAGCAGTTCCTCGAAGAGCCATATTTTTAGACGATTAAAGAGACCTGGGGCCACATGTATAAACAGTGCTGAGCAGAAAAAATGCCCTCAGAAAGCAGCGTAAGCAAGTTTCCATGCAGAAATTCAGATGTATAATATAACATGCTGTGAGAATCTGCGTACCTCTGCACACGATGGACACCAACACTCCAACAATCGGTGCTTGTCCCTGTGGGGGAACCTTTTTAGGTTCTAGGTAGAACCTTCTTGGAAGGGTTCTACCTAGAGGTTTCCTGATAACCATTTTTCTTTGAATGGTTCTACCTAGAACCCTCTATGAAGGGCTCTGGTTAGAACCATTTAATCTTCTAATGGTTCTACCTAGAACCCTCTATGAAGGGTTCTGCCCATAACCCTTTCATTTTGAATGGTTCTACCTAGAACCCTCTATGAAGGGTTCTGCTTAGAACCATTTTATCGTCTAATGGTTCTACCTAGAACCATTTAGAATCTTGAGAGGCTCTCCATATCTTTTGGTGTATGATCATTATTTTGATCTTTCCTCATTATTATTATGTAGTTCTTTAATGTATATTATTAGCAGTAGTAGGCAGTGATTCTACAAAGGCATGTCCAATTCCACATGTACATATAATAGCAAGCACGCAATTTTATTTAGCAAACAGTTCTATTTAGAAATCTAGGAGGGTTGTTGGATGAGGTGGGGAAGCCCTATGAGGTAAGAGGGAGGAGCAATCAGGATGGGAAAGGTGATGTAGATCCAGCAGAAATAGGTCACAGGTGGGAGCAGGAGCAACATGACCAAGAGGTCTAGGCACTTCAGGGTGTCTTCAGAAATTGACATTGGGTGACCTCTGGCAGTAGAGACATAGCAGAGCAGAGAGAGAAAAGAGATGGTTAGTGTCAAAGACTACTCTGTACACCAGATTAATTTAAAAACACAAAAAGTAAGTAAAAAACAGGTTGAGTGAATGAAATTAATTTAAGAAAGATAAAATAAACCATTAACCTTCCTGTTATGTTACGGTCAGAATTGACCCGTTTCAGTTGAGTTTAAAAACATCAGAAAGCTTTGAAAAAGGTTGTTGAACGGAACTTCAGCACTGAATAAAAAAAATTGAGATTAATGCAAGATATGGTGTGCACGAGTACTTCTCTTTTCTATATATTTGGCTTTACCTACAATAACCAGGTGTGCAAATACATTTTTATCAAGAGTTTAACATCAGTGAAATGCTATTTAACTTATTTTTTCCGTATGAAACTTGATAACATCCTCAATAGGGGATGTGAACATGTGAAACTGGAAAAAAAATATCTGAAGTGAAGTGCACAAGTGCTGGAAATAGATAACCAAGCCACTGGCACACCTCCTGGAATGTCCAGTTGGAAAAAGAATAGCAATAGCATTAAATTAAAAAATGCACCTTGAACCACACAATTCTTAAGCTACCCAAGAGATGTATATGTACGTATATCTGTATATATAATATACATACAGCTTGCCGTTTATCCAGAAAACATAACCTTCTGTCAAGTTGAAAATCCTTTTCTCAGTCTGTTTCTCTGAAAGTCCAGCTGGAGTAATCAATCCTCATACTGAGGCCCACAAATTCAGTCTCTAGACCAGGCAGGGATGTCAAACTCATTCCATCGAGGGCCAAGTGTATGCAGGTTTTTGTTCCAGCTGTGCCCTACACCAGCTGATTTCACTAATTAGCTCAGCTCTTCAACCAAGGAAAAAAACTTGCATACACTGGGCCCTCAATGGAACGAGTTTGACACCGCTGCCCTAGACCTACCCCCTTCCTGTTTGCAGATATGAAAGGACTCTGATAGGCTATGTGGAGCCTGCACCATATTGCTTTGACCTATCAATTTCTTTCTGCAAACATGAATGGGCCAAAATGGGTGTTTCTGGCCCTTTTTTTTTACGACTGATTGACGTAGAAAAATCACACCCAGGTGTGATTTTTTGGTGTACGTGACGCATGGGCTACTCCAGATTGGTCTAAATCTCATGGTACGAACGGACACACACACGGACACACATGTAGAAGCGGCTGCACCGCTTAAAAAGTCCAAATGCCATTTTGGCATATATATATGTATTTTTTCATGATTCAATGTATTCTGTTTTTAATTAACCCCTTGGCGCAGATGGCAAATTCCACCTATTTAGGGGGTGCTCTGTTTAAGACTTTATAACTCCAGGTGTGAGCATCACATAAAGTTGGTAAATGGCTTAAATTAAACAAGACAGGTGTACCATTTACAATACAAACATAGATTTGTTTATTTTCATAATTTAAGTCAAAATAAAGTGCCACAAATGCAAAGAAAAGGTTTTTCTTTAGTTTTCTGACAGCTACATAAGTGAAATCGGTAATATATATATACATTTCCTGGATCATAAACTCCATGTCCACAAGTTTAGCAAAATCTGAGGATGATATGCATAACTAGCAAAGGTCTATGATGCAAAATATAGCAGTGTACCCTGTTGTCCATTAGTGTCTCTAAATCTATCCAAATGGCTAAATTGTGCACTGCTCTAAATAAAAACAATTATGATATATTTAACTACAAATCAACAGTTTTGGCTCATAAAACTCACTTTTGCATAATTTTCAAGTAGGAATTACTATATTTTCATCAGTATAGGGGGGTAGATATCTATGGGTCCAAAACCCCTATGCAAAACATAAAATTAATAAAATTAGTTTTGTCCATTATAAAGCATATAAATTTGCTCCTTCTGATGGCTTAAGATAAAAAAAACATTGATATCACAGTGTTACATACACCTAAATATGTTGCCTAATCATTCACTCTTTGTAATGGTGGCGTGACGTGTGAGGTAGGAGGGGCCAAATGCAGCAAGGGGATTCATTAAGCACAAGGCCACTAGGACGGGATGACGGGAAACCCCGTAATTAAGGGAAGGAGACAAGACAGGGAACACACGTACCAAAGCTACTAACCGGCTCACTGTCACACACCAATGAGTAGAAGCGCAAATGCCAGGTTTCTCAGTAAGAAAATCAAACAAGGCTAATGGAACAAAGCACTGGGCTCCCATACTTCTACGAGCAAAGTGACTGAAGAAAGAGCCAGAAATAATAAACGCCCTGCCTCGGTAACGAGACACATAAGAACAGGCGAGTAGCATAATGGCACAAATAACACACACCAAACGTACCGAAGCTACAAACCGGCTCACTGTAACACGCAAATGAGTAGAAGCTCAAACGCCTGGTTTCACAGTAAGAAAACCAAACAAGGCGAATGGAACAAAGAACTGCTACCCTACACTTCTACGAGCTAAGTAACTCAGTAAAAGCGTGAACGCCCGATCTCCCAGGAGAGAGAAACATTTTACAGGCGAATAGAGCAGAGATCTGCGGTCTTGGTAGCTTTAGTAACTAAAGAGCCAGCAATAATAAACGCCCTGCCTCAGTAATGAGGCGTTAGAATAGGCGAGTAGCATAAATGGTACAAATAAAACACACAGCCAACAAACCCTGCAAAATAATACGAGATAGTATATGAGGAGGTGAAAGGAACAGAGATCTAACGTTCAAGGCTACTCTCAGACTCGCAGTCACACACAAACATGTCCACAACATCGCCCAGTCTCCCTATAGGAAGACATGTACCGAAGGACGAAACAGAACTACAGTTCCGAACAAAATTGCCAAAGCTGCATGTACGGAGACAGGTACCGAATAGGACAAACAGGACAGCTGCACTGGACATTTACCGGCTAAATAACTAACGTGAGATTAGTAGAAAATAAACGCCCTGCGTCTCTGTAAAGAGGAATGTAACAAGGCGACAGGAACAGAGATCCAAAGTTCCATGGCTACTTCCATAAGCTCGTAGTCACACGCAGAAAACATAAAGGGGGGTAAACGCCCGATCTCCCAGGAGAGAGAAACATTTTACAGGCGAGCCGCCAGTAAACCGCCGTCCCATACCTTTACTAGCAAAATGACTAACACAAGCTTAGTAGAAAATACACGCCCTAGCCTCTCAGTAAAGGGGAATGTAACGAGGCGAAAGGAACAGAGAGCTAACGTTCCAAGGCTACTTTCAGAGACTCGCAGTCACACGCTAACATATCCACAACATCGCCCGGTCTCCCTATAGGAAGACATGTACCGAAGGACGAAACAGAACTACAGTTCCGAACAAAATCGCCAAAGCTCTATGTACGGAGACAGGTACCGAAGGACGAACAGGACAGCTGCTCTGGACATTTACCGGGTAAAAGACTAACGTGAGCTTAAATAGAAAATACACGCCCTGCCTCTCCGAATAAATAAAGCCCTGCCTGTCAGTACGATAAAAACGCCCGGTCTCTTAGTAAGAAATTACTATACAAATACACCCACAAACAAACAAAGACTCCTCTCGCTTTCACGGAAGCAAGCAGACAGAGAGAGGAGGAAGAGACAGAAAAGGCAAAAAGGTCTAGGCAACGGAAGAAAGGAAAGACCAGAAAGCGGAGACAGAAAAGAGCCAGGGGGGAAGAGTCCTAATATATCCACAAAGGCAAGTCCTGCATTACTCCAATAAAACACTCTGGAGCAAAAATGGTCTCCTAAAAAACCTTGACCTAATCGTACTGGCTAAGCAATCAAAGGGCAAAATAATACCACACACAAAACAGAGCAAATAATGCCAGACAATACAAATTAATATCAAAAAGCCCAGAACGGAGGAAAACATGGGCTTAAATAGCTCCAAGGTAACCACACACAGGTGTGATGCTGAGAGAAGCTCCGCAATCAAGACGGGCGGAGCAAACATCCACTAAAAGGGCAGCGCCCTCACGTGGCCACCAAGGAAACCGACCGCAAGGGAAAAAGGGTCACAAACCATGACACTCTTGTACCTCAATAAAACATCACTTGTCCCTGTACTCCACAGTATGTATACTTTTGTCCTGGGATTGCATTTTTCTGTAGTTTCTTTATTTTTAAAATTTTCCTATTTATAATGACTCCAAGGAAATGTTTACCTTAATCTACCACATATCAGTGCACAGTAAATTAGAATGAGCATTTGTCTTGCCCTAAGAGACAAGTATATATGCCATAGCCTATATTATGTGCGATAACATGAACATAAAATAGTATTCCACCATCTGCAAAATGCTGCCAAATGTTCTATCTTCAATGAACAATGTATCAAAAATACATTTAACGATTGCACTACATTATGTGAAATGCACTCAAAATAACAATAGGGCTATCAAACATATTGGAAAGACAGTGCTCGAGTGGAAACACAAATGTACATATGTAGCCAGCGAGACCAATGGAATTTTAGATGCAAAAATACATACATATCGGAAAAGGGAAACTCTCCTCCCTAATGCGTTTTCTATAGAGCTTGCGTAATACTAGATCATTAAAATGAAAACTGCCGTTACGCTGGGCTGTAGTAAATTGTTCAAAGCACCCAAAGACATGGCATATATTGTTGCTAAGGTTATAATGTACTCTATTGGATAAAAAAAGCCGACAATTAAACCAGAATGAACTGTAATGAATGAGACAGGCTTGCAGGGCATGTGGGTATTATGCGTCGACGTTTCAGATAGTGTAATAGCGGTATAACCCTATTTACTTTGGCCCTTCAGAGGCAATTTCCTCCTGGTTTCTACTAGTTTTATTTAAATGTCAATATCTAAAAAAATATTCCCTGCACATCCATGGTTTTAAGTTCGAACTGAAGAAGAAGCTGTATCATTCAGAAATTTGCTACAGAATACATTTATTTCAGAATAGTCACATACAGTATATATATAATAACCATAACATACGTCGCCTAATGTATTTAAATACGTTTAAAAAAGAACGTACGAAAGCGCGTGTGTATTCACACAAGTACAGCAACGTATTTCAGCCCTAATTGAGAGGGGTGGTCGCTGCGGAAATGTCGACTGTACGGGACTTTGGCGAAATATAACAAGATAAACTCTTCAGGGTTCATCACAAAACAGCTGTAGCTGAATATACTGGTAAGTACTTGGTTTCTTAAACATATTTATACGAGAGATTTTGGAGAAAAAAATGAGGTGTCTTCTAAACCGAAAGTGCATCAGGTACTGTATATAGTACAGTAAGCAAGGGAAAACGGCGATTGCTCATTTGTACAATGTTTTAAAAACATATTATTGTTTCTATACGTGAACATGATTTTCTTAGCGTGTATAAACGGTGCATTTTATGCATTTTACAGTCTGTGGCTGTAGCCAGAGGAGGGTCGTAAGTGCTTTGGGCTATTAATAACGCCCTCCTAATTTATTGCACTGCAGTGTAACTGGAGAAGCTGAGGTTTTCGCAAGAGGCTACCCTTTAAAAAAATACTGCGTCAAAATGTACGGGGTTTTCTTAAAGCTGTAGTTTATATTTTCAGATGAACATGAATACTGTAATTGAGACGCATGCGTCTCAACCACTAGGGGTGAAGTTTATAGAGATAAAGTGTTGTATATTTCTCAAACCGATTGTACCAGACAATAAATGACCACTGAATTTTGAAAGGAACATCTCGATGTGTAAAACCAATGGTAGGATTGTATATTTATTTCATATTTAGTAGCATACACTGCCCGGCCAAAAAAAAAGTTGCAGTTGCACCAGTCATGCATAGTGCCCACTGTACAAGCCTCTGGAGGCAGTGTTATGATCTGGGGTTGCTTCAATTGGTCAGGTCTAGGCTCAGCAACGTTATGCAGCAATAAAATGAAGTCAGCTGAGTACCTGAATCATGTACCAGGTTATCCCATCAATGGGCATATTCCAGGACGACAATGCCAAGATTCATCGGGCTCAAATTGTGAAAGAGTGGTTCAGGGAGCATGAGGAATCATTTTCACACATGAATTGGCCACCAGAGTCCTGACCTTAACCCCATTGAAAGTCTTTGGGATGTGCTGGAGAAGACTTCACGGAGCGGTTCGACTCTCCCGTCGTCAATACAAGATCTCGGCCAAAAATTAATGCAAGTCTGGACGGAAATAAATGTTGTGACGTTGCATAAGGTTGTCGAAACAATGCCACGACGAATGCGTGCCATAATCAAAGCTAAAGACGGTCCAACAAAATATTACAGTGTGCGACTTTTTTTTTGCCTGGGCAGTGTATATTGCTAGTAGAATACAAGGTAGAAAGAGACAGTACTTTCGCAGTTTATTTTGCATTGGGTTTATCTTGTTGCTATGATATTATTCTAATTTTATATGATGAATAAATATATTTATGAACTCAAACATAGACGCTATTGTCCACTATGTCATGCATGGGTAGGTATAGACTAGGTGGGGGTTGCTTGTTAAATGGACTACGGGGAAATAGTGACACTTAGAAACTCCGTATTCGGCAGAAATCGTCACAAACCGTATACCAATAAATTTAAAACACAGAGTTTGTGATTTCCACTAACAGTTTGGCTGCAGTAGCAACAAATGTCTCAGTTGAGCAAAAAGCTTCCGCTGGCGTCACCTTCTACGCAAAGGGGTTAACAAAGATTTTCCTTTTTGCTTGACCAGACAGCAACCCTGTATTCAGCTACCCTACAATCATCATCATCAGTTAATTTTACCCTATTGCCCATGTTGGGATTTGAACCAGCAGCTGGTTACCAGGCCACAGTCTTAACCTCGAAGCTACAATGCAATAATCTGTTGTTGAGGTGACATTGGCTCAGTAAATTAAGGAACAGGCCTAGTAACCACAAGATTTCATGTTCGATTCCCACCTGGTGATGCACTGCCACTGTGTGTAAGTGTCATTATTATTTTAAAAATGGCTTATTTGGGTTTGTGTGTGATTTTTTACTAGGCTCGTTTGCCACCTAAATGGAACTCTGACCTGTAGCATAGTGGTTAGTGAGCAGGACTTTGAAGTTATTGATGTCAAGTTCAAATCGCACTGCATCCTGAATTGAAGTTTGTGTTTAAACAACTTTAAACAGCACCTACTTGAAATGGTTGATTCATCTCTAGAAATGTTTAAACCATGAAATAAATTCTGAGATGTAGATTAGATTTGAATGTAAGACCTGTCACTCAGTTCTGTTCACTAATCACTATGCTACTGATCTAAGACCTTGTGCAAGGCAAACAAACCCAAAATCCCAAAGCCTACAAAATAACACATTTAAGACAGTTGAATTCACAATTAGACTTGATTCCCATCAGCTGGGAATCGAAAATGCAATGTTGAGGTTAGTAGTCCTGTTCCTTAATCACAGAGCCACTGTCACTCAAACTCCGATAGACAAATGTTAGCCCTTCAACCCAAGTCTGAGTAAGAACAATGGCCTGACTGAAGAAAGTCCTACTGAGAATAAGTCTGAATGAAAACAAAGGGCGTAGTTTTCAGGCTCTTACTCATGTGTGCTAAGACAAGCAGTGCAACATGGAAGATGGGATGCTCTGAGTGTACTGTATGTGTAGACTCAGAGCATTCCATTCCATATTCCATGCCACATTTTTACCACACCGCCTGTCATAACGCACAGCGCACTGGTGTAAGAGCCTGAAAATTGCACCCAAAGTGTTCTAAAATGGATGCTGTATATCAGATTACTGACGAAACATCTAGGCTAATGTTAAAGTGTAAACACTGATGTACATTAACACTAACATTGACACCCATTTAAAATGAAGACAAAATAATATATTTTTTTTAATGAAAAAATAGCTTAAAAAAATGGTTCTAAGCAGAACCCTTTTCCTTCCTAAGAACCCTTGAAAAATCCTTCTAAAAAGGGTTCTTTGGAAGCAAACGGTTCTAGATAGAACCCTACCCCTCTGCTAAGAACCCTTTTGGAACCCTTTTTTTTTAGAGTGTACGTACGCAATGTTTGGAGTCCGTGTGATATGGCGACACCGTGACAGAAAGGCAGAGGTAGAAAATGCAAAACTTTTTTAAAGCAGATTTCTGACTTTCACCCTGAGCATTCTTTTACCTATTCTTTTACTCAGAGTTTTATACATGTGGCCCCTGATTTGGTTTATTACTGGTGTATTATGTTCCTGGCTTTCCTTCAGTGTTCTTGTTTGTGTATGTGTGTCTGACTATATGAATGCAATGCCCTGTGCATATTATTCTTCTGTTCCAGTATTCTTGCTCATATTATTTCATCTGGTCCTCCATCTGCTTGAGTGCCCAGTGACCTAATTACACCTAACAGTCCTCACCTGCTCAGGTGTCCAGGTGCAAATAGAGTTCACCAATTGACCTATTGAGATACTTTCCACTCGTCTTTAGAGAGAGGGAGAGAGAGGGAGAAATGGCAGTTTAACAAGTCTTGTGTGTCAGCACGTAAAAGGCCACATAGTTGGGTTAAATGTCAAACCTCAACCTTTAGTCCCCCTTTTCAGTCAATTTTTTTACCATAGAAAATAGCCACACAGGAAGCTAAATAAATAAAATATTTATAATTTATAATGTCCTTATATTTTCCCCCAGGGAAAAATGGCATCATATTTAAAAACCATATTTAAAAATTTTGTATATCAGTCCTCTTGTACAGTGGCCCAGAAGTGCAAACCCCCATCTCAAAATAAGAAGCAATCTTTTTTAAATGAGTTGCTCCCTCTTTTAGAAAAAGATGCTTTATATATTTAGAAACCACTATTTTGTTCTTAATAAAACATCTCTTTTTTTAATAAGAAGCAATCGTTTTAAATGAGCTGCTGTCTTTTTAAAAATGTACTTGATCTATTTTGGAAGCCACTGTCTTTTTAAATAAAGTATCTCTTATTTAATAACAAGCAATCTTTTTAAACAAGTTTCAGTCTTTTAAAATAAGTTGTTTATATATTTAGGAAATCACAGTTTTATTAAATAAAACTTCTCTTTTTTAATAAGAAGCAATCGTTTTAAATGAGTTTCTGTCTTTTTAAAAAGATGCTTTATCTATTTAGGAAGGCCCTTGTCCTTAACTCAAATCATTGTCCAAAATACCTCAGTTCTGTATATCCACTTGTAGATTGTAATTTTGTCGTACCTAACAACAAACTGTTGTCCAGCCCATAACAGCGGCCTGGATCTGCTTAAATATTTTTGTTCATTGTTCAAGGGGGTTTGAATACTTTTGAGATTCTCAAATTCTGATCTGGGATTAGAGGTGTGATTTAAATTTTTTGGAAAGACCTTTATAATGTTCACATATTATGGCATTCAAAATTGCCATTTGAATTTGTAACATAAATCCCAGTAAGTGTTATGGTCAGTGGTCTCCTCCATTTAGTTTAATGTTTTGTGTATTATATTTTTCTTTCACTGGACTTCAAGGCTATATTCCTTCAAGGCTAGTGAGATTTGGCGCAACTCTTGACTGGCAGGTTCTCTATGTTTTGTGCTGGAGAGTTTTTTACGGTAAATATACATTCTCGGTCAATGCGGGCCGGATTCAGAGATGGCCAACTTAAGCCATGCGCTTAAGTGCCTCTCTTGCGTGGATTTTACACAGGATGAGATTTATTCTAATGAACTGTTTCTTGTACCTGCCACCTGGGTTGCCAGCTTTCCACAGAAAAAATTTTGTGGGGATATACATTTTCAATGTGTCATTGGCAGTGCCTTTAATAACCGTATTTGCCTTTGTAAAATCCTGCCTTTGTGCATCGGAGTTGCTCTTGAGGGAAGGCAGTTTGATACGTCAGACCCTTGATGACTTAGAGCCATTTAGCCAACCATGTGTTCCATACTGTTCCAGCATAATTTACAGCTAAATCTAGTCCCACCCCCCAATTCCCATAGAGATCCATTCAAATGCAGAGACGTTATAGTATTGCTTGTAAGAGTACCAGAAAATAAGATATCGAGAGTATTTTGATGTTGTTGGGTCACAGACATGGCATGCAAAGGATATGCGACCAAATATTACAAATTTAAAAGCACAGTAAACTTAGTGTATGTAAACATTTGACCCACTGGAATTGTGATATAGTGAATTAAAAGTGAAATAATCTGTCTGTAAACAATTGTTGGAAAAATGACTTGTGTCATGCACAAAGTAGATATCCTAACTGACTTGCCAACACTATAGTTTGCTAACATGAAATCTGTGGAGTGGTTAAAAATGAGTTTTAATGACTTCAACCTAAGTGTATGTAAACTTCCGACTTCAACTGTATATAGTTTGATGCTTTAGCTCCCAAACAGTTGCCGGCTGGCCACAGCATTTCAGAGTGGTCAGAAGCAGTTCGTGGAAATTAAGTTTTAAATTACGTTTTGTTCGGTAATACTCATTTGAGCATCTATGGACAATAGAAAAAGACCGTTGTGCGTTTTTAGTTTTATTTTTTCCTCACGGTACATCGTTGAGCTCACTGAAAGTCAGCTATTTTCCCATAGGAATACATTGAGCAGCAGAGGCCAACCAACCTAGTGAGGTCACGACCGCAGTTGCTCCAAGATGGCTGTGCCCTAGTGGAAAAAAAGCAAATTTCAACTTCTTTTTCCAGCAAATACCGGTCGGTTTGAGAGTTGAACGCACGGTCATATCAAATTTAAGGTAAAAGGCTATCGAACCATAGCCACTTTAGCGAGTGCTTAATGTCCCCTTTAAACTGTCCAATATTTTTTGATGCCTGAAAATGGGTGGGACTATGTACAAAAGGTTCTATAATTTCTAAACGGTTCATCCGATACGGATGAAAATACCCTCAAATTAAAGCTGACAGTCAACACTTCAACCTCATTGTATCCTTTCAAACTCAAAGTGCTAGAGTACAGAACCAAAATAACAAAAGATATGTCACTGTCAATGAATTATGGTGCTCACTGTACCCATCACACAATAAAAAAAAGAATTGCTGGCCAGGTTGCACACAATATTAAGAAAACAAATAAATCATTGGATTTACTTAAAAAAAGCTGTAAAAATATTTTATTTACGATTTACCTAATAAAGTCATGTACGATGGTTGAACACAACTTAACCAGTTGAAGTCACATATTAGCACTTCCAGCTGTGCTGACACCTGACACAAGCAGTGTTGGGGAAGCTACTTTGGAAGCTTAGCTTTGCAAGCTACCAATTACTTCACACTGGAAGAAGTTGAACTACAGCAAAGCTACCCTAGGGAGAAATCTAGTTTGGTTAACTAAAGCTACTTAGAAAAAGTAGTCCAAACTACTTTGTAAAACAATTATCAAATTGACAATGTACATGTGTTATGAAATTATAACAAAATATAATACAAAAAAGTTGTATGCCAGCAAAAAATGCCACTCAATTCAGTTTATTGCAAAAAGTGCCCACTTGTTCACAGGTCATGCATAAACCAAAAAAATAAAATACCCCACTATTCATGGGAAAGTGTAATGGGGCGTGACGTGTGAGGTAGGAGGAGCCAAACGCAGCAAGGGGATTCTTTAAGCCCTAAGGCCACTAAGACGGGAAACCCCGCAGTTAAGGGAGGAGACAATACAACGAACACGCCTACAGACGCTACCAACCGGCTCACTGTCACACGCCAATACGTAGAAGCGCAAGGACAGGTCTCTGAATAGCCAGAAATAATATGCGCCCTGTCTCGGTAACGAGACACATAAGAACGGGCGAGTAGCGTAAAGGCACAAATAAAAACACAGTCAACAAACACTGCAAAATGATACGATTGTATATGAGGAGGCGAAAGAAACAGATCTAACGTTCCAGGGCTACTCTCAGACTCGCAGTCACACACAAACATGTCCACAACATCGCCCAATCTTCCCTATAGGAAGACATGTACCGAAGGACGAAACGGAACTACAGTTCCGAACAAAATCGTCAAAAGCTCCATGTATGGAGACAGGTACCGAATAGAGCAAACAGGACAGCTGTACCGGACATTTACCGGCTAAAAAGACTAACGCGAGATTAGTAGAAAATAAACACCCTGCCTCACCATAAATAGGAATGTAACGAGGCGAACAGGAACAGAGATTTAACGTTCCAAGGCTACTTTCAAAGACTCGTTTGTCAAACGCAAAACATATCCACAACATCGCCCAATCTTCCCTATAGGAAGATATGTACCGAAAGACGAAACAGAACTACAGTTCCGAACAAAATCGTCAAACTCCATGTACGGAGACAGGTACCAAAAGGAACGAACAGGACAGGCTGCACCAGACAGTTACCGGCTAAAAGACCAAAACGAGTTAGTATAAAATAAACGCCCTGCCTCTTGGTAAAGAGGAATGTAAGGAGGAGGTGAAGGAACAGATATAACGTTCCGTGGCTACTTCCATAAGCTCGCAGTCATATGCAGAATATAAAGAGGTAAACGCCCGAGGGAGAAACATTTTATAGGCGAGCCGACGGAGCACCGTCGTCCCATAACTTTACTAGCAGAAAGACGAATGCAAGCTTAACTAGGAAACACACGCCCTAGCCTCTCAGTAAGGGGAAATGTAACGAGGCGAAGGAACCGATAATTAATGTTCCAAGGCTAAATTGAGACTCACAGTCACACGCAAACATGTACACAACATCGCCCGGTCTCCCTATGGGAAGACATGTACCGAAGGGCGAACAGAACTACAGTTCCGAACAGAATCGCCCAAATCTCCATACACGGAGAAAAGCACAAAAAGACGAAAGGACAGCTGCACCGGAATTATCGGCTACTAGACTAGCGCAAGCTCAAACACTAATACAAGCCCTGCCTCTCAGTATGAACAAATGAAACGTACCAAAGCTACTAACTGGCTCCCTGTAACACGGAAATGAGTAGAAGCTAAAACGCCAGGTCTCTCAGTAAGAAAACCAATCACAGGCGAAAATGGAACAAAGAACTGCTACTCTATACTTCTACGAGCTAAGTAACTAAGTAGAAGTGAAACGCCCGATCTCCCTGTGGGAAGACATGTACCGAAGGGCGAACAGAACTACAGTTCCGAACAGAATCGCCCAAATCTCCATACACGGAGAAAAGCACACAAAGACGAAATAGAGCAGAGATCCGCGGTCCCATACTTCTACGAGATAAGTAACTAAAGAGCCAGCAAGAAATAAGCCCTGCCTCAGCAATGAGACGCAAAAATAGGAGAGTAGCCCAAATGGTACAAATCACTCACAGCCAACAATACACCACAGTACAAAACAATAAACAAACAACAATCAATCTCGAAGCCCGAACGAAGGAAACTGGAGGCTTAAATAGCTCTCAGTGACCACGCACAGGTGGGGACGCTAACAGAAGCTCCGCAATCTCAGCATCTAGCAAAAGGGCAGCGCCCTCGCGTGGCCACTAAGGAAAACGACCGCATAGGGAAACAGGGTTAAAAACCATGACAGAAAGTGCAAGGAATGTCAGCTTTCATTTTGTTATTTAATGTGGCTAAATTGGCTAGCAAAGTCAATTGACTTTATGATCCAGACACTGATCCAGACACTGTCTATCAATTAATCCATCTAGTACTGGTCTGGTATGATGACGGTCAATTGTACTTTTAAAATATTTTTCTTTATATGATAGCTCTTCGATAATTACGGAAGCCCTGAAGCGTAAGGTGAAAATTTATTTTTTGAAGAGCTATGTCGTTTATACGAGATAGTAAGTCATTTATACCAGTTATTATCTCGTTTATACGAGTTATTAGCCTATCTCGTTTATACAAGTTATTATCTCATTTATTCGAGTTATTATCTCGTTTATTCGAGACATTATCTCATTTATACGAGTTATTATCTCGTTTATTCGAGATATTATCGCGTTTATACGGTAAAATGTGTATTATCTGAATCCAGCGGTTCCAACAGTCAATGCCCTTGTTAAAACATTCGGCACTCTGAATACTGAACACAAGCGATATTGCGTGCTAGAACCCCTCACTTAACCTACATTCAAAATAAGTTTTACGTTATTTAATTTGATAATTATTATAAAAAATGACAATCATCAATTAAATCACCGAATTCTTTGATAGGTAAGTCGAACAGTAACCTGGTGGATCAACCAACAAGCCAAGACAAAGTCTAAATCAGGTCTTGAGATTAAATAATTTTATTAAATGAAAAACAGTCAATTAGAATAATGACTTGAAATCATACATTCACTAAGGAATGTAGGCTGACTACTTTATAATTTACAAAAGGGAAGACATTAAACCAGACATTAATTAGAAAATACCAGTAAAGAGAGAGATAAGCCAGAAATTGCAAATAATATTTACCCTCCAGGAACAGGAATGAAAGGAACTACCACCACAAAAACAAAAAGATGACTTCTTCTCCAAACAAACTCCAAAACTAACTTATTTCCTTCAGTACACTCATAAAATACCTCCACAGGAAGAGCATCCCTGTCCTGATTGGGTTATGGTGGGGGGAGGGGGGGGGAGAGGGGTCATTTATGACAAAGACTGGCTTATCTTTGATGTTTGTGGGGGTGAGTGAGTGAGAGAGAGACAGAGATAGGGAGAAGGGGGGAGGGGGGTACTTTACTTATATCAAAATATTAGATATCCTACAGTACGTCATTTGAACATGTGGAGCGCGGGCAAAACACTTTAAAATATAGGCTAATGTTACTCAAAAACCCGTTTTTAACTGCGTTGTGTATTGGATGAATTATGCATCTGTTATAGAGATAATATTAGTTGGCAACATGTGGTGGTGTTTATAGTATTTTATTGCAGATTAGGCTACAGTTAATCTACAAATTGGTATGCAATTACAGTGCAATTGTATCGGTAATAGGAAAGATGTGCTCATTCTCGTCAGGAGAGGGCAGTATGGTTACGCAAATGATTGATTAGTTTCTTTCTGGGTGCAGGGATTTAGAAGACCAAATGTGACACAATAAAATAAATAAATAAGAAATTAAATTGATAATGAAATAAATAACTATCTATTCATTATTTTACGTCTTTTATTTATTTCATGGCGTATTTATTTCCTGTCGACATGAAAGGGACAGGGTCAGCTATGACACCACCATATTATGCGGTCAAGATCAGCGTATTTTGGTAGTGTATTGACAGATGCAGACCTCCCCTGATAAATAAGAATGAACTCGCTTAATTTTTTTCATAAAATTTGACTTGTTATAAACGTGAGAAATATCTGCATAACACAGATTACCTTATTTCCAAATTCCCCAGAACAGCTATATTTGTAAAATGCCCTTTTAACTAGGCTAGCCTACAGGAGTTGTCAAAATGTATTACTTAGTTGTAGGCCTAAATTAAGTTAAAATTTCAGAGAAATATGAATAGGCTACTATAATTGGGACGTCAACCGAGTTCCACTAGGGGGCCACCATGGATAGGGTAAGCGTAATTGACGGGGTAATAATGAACACAAACCTATAGTTTTATTCCAGGACATCGCATTCTGCAGAAATGTAGCCCAGCTATAATTACATATTCCACTTAGATACCTTCACACGTTTAGATACCTTCGCTTTTCTTAACAACTTGTAGCCTATGCAGTTTTACTGGGGTTAGCCTACTCGTAGCTTGGGAAAAATAGCTTCCTTATCCAGGAGATCAGCTTCACCGAGAATGTAGTGTGATCCACCGTATAGAATTAGATGTGCATATGACATACCCAAGTCATATACCTGTAACTATGCACTGCAGCAGGCTGTAGCCTAGGCTATAGTCAAATGCAATAAAAATGAAAACTATTGTTAAAGTTTGGAGCCATAACTTCTCAGTTATCTATGAAATGCATCATATGCCATGCAGTCTAGCATTATTAAACATCTACTGAGAGATATGATGCCTTTACCATAGCTTATATCATAATCCTGACAACATTTTGACGACTCTCTTACGTTTATACCAAGCCAAATAAAAAATAAATAAAACCTAAATAAAAATCTAGGTTTTTTGCTGCAAGAACTGAGAATGAGAGTAGCCTACATTATATAAGTAGGCCTAAATTAACTTAATATTATGGCCTAAATACAATATCCCCATAAAGACACATCAGCAAATATTACTTTAGCCTATATGTATACCATTAAAATGAGGGAAGTTTAGCCGTAAGCTACGAGTTGGTAAGAAAAGCGAGGGTAGCGAAACGTGCAAAAAGCCACGTGGAATACTTGCAACTTGCTCTAAGAATTCTGGCTCATTTTGTAATTATAGCCGGGCTACATTTTTGCATATTATCTCTATCATAGATGCATCACTCACCCAATACACAACGCTGTTAAAAACGGAAAAAAATTATTAAGTGAAAACTCTGAATACGCGTATCTTGCAGACACGCCTCTTTTTCATAAAATCTCCACCCCGCACGCGTATATGGAGATGCTCAAACCAGCGGATAAGTCAAATGCCTGAATCACAAATAGCTTAAGCTGCGCAGAATTTCAGTAGTAAGTCCCCTTTGCGTGTGCTTGTCTCAACTCTGAATCTGGCCCTTAGTTTCTTTTTAAATTGTTTAATGTTTTTTAAAGATATATTGATATAGTTAAACAAGGCCAATGTTTCAAATACAGTTAGTGGCAGAATGCATTCAATTACTGTAAATTTTCAAACAGGTTCAACATTTTTATTCTCGTAATACTTGATTTGTAATTTTGTTTTGTAGCTTAATTTTCTTTCTTCCTCTCAATGATTTCCTCAGGGCACTCCGAGGTCCGTTGTGAGCAACTAAATATGCTGCTGCAGTATGGGGCATATTTCAGAAAAGCAACCAAACGCCAGAAGGACCAGGTTGCTTTTGACGTCATTCTGGGGGACCTGAATTTTGACAACTGCTCCTCAGGTATCAGCCAAACGAGAGTAAGAATGTAAGGGGGCAGATGTTTCAGAAAAGTGTTCCTGCAGCCAGTAGGTTCCTTCACACACCTGGATAGCACTCAGGACAGCACTTGACAAAAATACCCAGATAATATCAATTAATTTCTTCCCACTTCTTACTTCATCAATTCACCATGGCTTAGCCTCTGGTGCCCTTTATTTCCTCTTTCTGTCCCACATGCGTGTTTCTCCGTACTAGTCACATATTCTTACTGAATTCAGTTTTGGGTATTTAAATAGAATATTTAGTCTATTGAGCAAAATCAGACCCATAACGTCCCTGTCATGACAGCAGGACAACTGGTACACTTGAAGATAATCAAATAATCTCAGCCAAATTTCGATTGAAGAATCTAATTTTCTCTAATTATCTTTTCTCTAAGTAATGCTTTTTCTTTCTATCTCTCCTTCCCACTTTTTCAGAGGATAGGTTGGAGCAGCAACACGTTATTTTCTCTCACTATAAGGACCCGTGTCGCGTGGGACCTGGGGAGGATCAGCCCTGGGCTCTGGGTGAGTGAATGGGCTGTGGAGACGTACAAAGGGTAATATGCTTATACCGAGCAGATTGTGAGTGTGTTACTGTTAGAATCTGTCCTGGACTCCTGATCTTCTCACTCTGGTGTGTATGTCAACAGGTACACTGCTGGAGATCAGTGGGCTCTATGATGAGGATGTCTGCTCACCAGAAAAAATGCAGAAGTGAGTCACACACTCACAAGCACACACATACACACACACACTTGCTTGCTTGTTTACTTGCTTATGGCTGTCCATCGTTATCAATGATGACGTTACTTCCCATAAGAACCTACAATTTAATTGTGCAAACTGACGGCCATCACATATGGCTGTGGAGGCCAATGGGATTTGCCCTACGTGGAGCCACCGCAGAGGGGGATGCACCAGTGGCACGCTCCTCTCTGCTCTTCTGGAGATGAGGTGCTCCTAAAGACTTGTGACACCCAGGTGGCAGGTAGAGCACCAAGTGTTCCTGTTGTCTCCAGTGCAGGAGGCTGGATGTGGCACCTCTTTAGGAGGGTCTAGATGTGGTCCTTGTACCACTGGTCCATCTTTCAGCTGGCCATGAAGGATCCACCGTGGGAGGCGTTTTCGTGGCATATGGATCACATGACTCAACCAGCGCAGATGTCGTTGTGCCAGGAGTGTATCGATGCTGGGGTCTGAGTATGGCTGTGCATGTCACTGTATGAGACCAGAAGAGTGCAATCATCTGTATAGTGAAGTTCCAAGATGTGATAAGATGTGATCTTGGTGTGGGCCTGGAGATGATGGCTGTTGAACAGGTTTCCACCTAAATGATACCATATTTGTATGATGCTGTCTTCTCCCAGTTGTTGATGGGTGAGGAGTGTAACAGCTGTCAGGAACATGCTGAAGATGACTGGAGTAAGTAAACAGCCTTGGTTGACTCCAACCTCAACTTTGAAAGGGACCGATTGCTGCCCACCAACACTGACCCTGGCTAGCATGTCATTGTGATAACGTTTTAACAGGTTCAGGAATCTGGAAGGGACACAAAATCTGCCTAGCAGCACCCAGAGGAGCTTGCGGTGTGCAGTGTCGAAAGCCTTGGACTGGTCAAGGTTAGGAAGAGGTATTTCTGTTATTCCCTGCCTAGCCATAAAGATCATGTCTGTGGTGCGTCAGTCATGTCTGAATCCACACTGGCTCTCAGGGAGGATGTGATCTGCTACAGGAGAGGGGCCAGGCAACAGAGCATGACCTGGGCTACAGAGCATGACCCGATCAAGGACTAACCACTGCCAGAAGAGAGATTCCTCTGCTATTTCCACAGTCTGCTCTGTCACCATTTCTCTTATAGATGGTCACAATGTTAGCATTCTTCCAGTTTTGAGGAATGACCTCTGAGGACCAGATCGCAGTGATTAGGTAGAACAGGCTGCATGTATGTTGTAGCCACTGTATTTGTACACCTCCACATGTATTCCACCAGGGCCCACACTCTTGTTATTTTTCAGCCCCATAACAGCCTGATGGACTTCTGCAAAGCTGGGTGGTGTATTGTGACTTTGGACCAGTGGCAACTCTGGCAGCTTGTCAAGTATGCTGGGAGTCACTGGGTTCTTTTAGTAGTGTGCTGAAAGTTTCTGCCCATCATTTAAGGATCTTCTGCTTGTCCTTCAGATTGTACCATCTGCTCATCTAACTAGTGCTGTTTTTGGTCCTAAAATGGACTTTATTGCATCACATAAACTGTGGGTATTGTTAGTGTCTCCATAGAATTGTATTTTGTTGGCTTTCTGTATCCACCAACGATTCTCCATTCTGCAGAGGGCTCTCTGGGCCTCGACCCTTATGGAGGTCAGACGAGCCTTGAGAGCTGCAGACTGTGGGTTGGCCAGGTGTGTAGCAAGGGCTTTATGTTTGGACCTGGAGTAGGTTGTGAATTTCAGCAGCGCTGTTGTCAAATCAGTCCTGGTGCCTCTTGCAAGTGTATCCCAGGGAGTCCTGTGCTGCATGAAGGCCGGCAGTGCGCAGGATGTCCCAGGAAACATTCACTTCTGAATCAGGGCAGAATTCAGGAAGGTCAGACAAGTTTGCTGCAAGTTGATCTCTGAGTTAGTTGATGGAGGGATTTCAGGGTTCTGGTGTTTATTTTCTTGTTCAGTGTCCTTCTTCTTGAGGGACATATCTCAAGGTGCAGCTGTGCCCTGATCATCCGATAGTTGGTCCAGCAGTCTGCACCACACAGGGATCTAGTGATAAGGATCACCTTCCTGTCCTCCTGTATTACAATGATGTGGTCGGGCAAACGCCAATGTTTCGACCGTGGGTGTTGACATGAGGTTTTGAATTTATTTTTCAGCTGGAAGAAGGAAGAAGGTGATTGATAGGCAATGTTCAGCACAGAGGTGTTAGGTGTAGGAGGGGGAAGGACCCAAACGCAGGCAGGAATATGAAAAAACCGAAGTTTTAATATGGGCAAGGCAGCAATCCGTGGTATAACAGGCAGGGTCAAAAACCGGGGAGACAGGCAAAGAAACTAAATACAGTCCAAAGAATGGTCAAGGAACAGGCAGGGGTCGTAACCGGGAAGGCACAGCAAAGGTACAAAACCGGAATCCAAAAACAGGGTCGCGAGAACACAGGCAGGGGTCCAAACCAGGGAGTCGACGGAGGAACACAATGAAAACAAAACAGACTGGATACAAAACAAAACAACAACAGGCAAAGAACTCTGGAAACAAAAACTAGAACACAGAATAAACAAACAGCTCGGGCAGAATCTCGGAAAAACAGGCAACACAGAAGCAAAACGAGTTGCTGGTCAGGAGGGTGAAAGGGAATAGGGGTGACAACTGGGAAGGTTCGTAATGTCCGGAACGCCAAGCTGGGTGGGTGGAGGGGGTCTGGAGGAGGGAAATAAAGGCCAGAAGGCGGCGCAGGAGAGACAGTTCTGGAGGCCGGTGGCGGCGCGGGCAAGACAGCTCTGGAGGCCGGCGGCGCAGGCAGGACCGCTCAGGAGGGCGGCGGCGCAGGCAGGACCGCTCAGGAGGGCGGCGGTGCAGGCAGGACTGCTCAGGAGGGCGGCGGCGCAGGCAGGACCGCTCAGGAGGGCGGCGGCGAAGGCAGGACCGCTCAGGAGGGCGGGCGGCGACGGCTGCATCGCCGTGGAGGCCGGCGGCGAAGGCAGGACCGCTCAGGAGGGCGGCGGCGACGGCTGCATCGCTGTGGAGGCCGGCGGCGACGGCTGCATCGCCGTGGAGGCCGGCGGCGACGGCTGCATCGCCGTGGAGGCCGGCGGCGACGGCTGCATCGCCGTGGAGGCTGGCGGCGACGGCTGGATCGCCGGGGATGCCGGCGGCGACGGCTGCATCGCCGTGGAGGCCGGTGGCGACGGCTGCATCGCCGTGGAGGCCGGCGACGAATGAGCGGCTGCATCGCCGTGGAGGCCGGCGGCGACGGCTGCATCGCCGTGGAGGCTGGCGGCGACGGCTGGATCGCCGGGGATGCCGGCGGCGACGGCTGCATCGCCGTGGAGGCCGGTGGCGACGGCTGCATCGCCGTGGAGGCCGGCGACGAATGAGCGGCTGCATCGCCGTGGAGGCCGGCGGCGACGGCTGCATCGCCGTGGAGGCCGGCGGCGACGGCTGCATCGCCGTGGAGGCTGGCGGCGACGGCTGGATCGCCGGGGATGCCGGCGGCGACGGCTGCATCGCCGTGGAGGCCGGTGGCGACGGCTGCATCGCCGTGGAGGCCGGCGACGAATGAGCGGCTGTAGGCTAGGCAGCTCAGGACAGGCGGAAAGCTGACTCAGCAGCTCAGGACAGGCGGGGTAGCTGACTCAGCAGCTCAGGACAGGCGGGTAGCTGACTCAGCAGCTCAGGACAGGCGGGTGGCTGACTCAGCAGCTCAGGACAGGCGGGTAGCTGACTCAGCAGCTCAGGACAGGCGGGTAGCTGACTCAGCAGCTCAGGACAGGCGGGTAGCGGACTCAGCAGCTCAGGACAGGCGGGTAGCTGGCTCTGCAGCTCAGGACAGGCGGATGGGGGGGCTGGAGCGGGACCGGACAGGAGGGCTGGAACGTGGCGGGACAGGAGGGCTGGAACGTGGCGGGACAGGAGGGCTGGAACGTGGCGGGACAGGAGGGCTGGAACGTGGCGGGACAGGATGGCTGGAACGTGGCGGGACAGGAGGGCTGGAACGTGGCGGGACAGGAGGGCTGGAACGGGCCGGGACAGGAGGGCTGGAACGGGCCGGGACAGGAGGGCTGGAACGGGCCGGGACAGGAGGGCTGGAACGGGCCGGGACAGGAGGGCTGGAACGGGCCGGGGCAGGAGGGCTGGAGCGGGACGGGACAGGAGAGCTGGAGCGGGCCGGGACAGGAGGGCTGGAGCGGGCCGGGACAGGAGGGCTGGAGCGGGACGGGACAGGGGCAAACACGGATGGGTGGAAAATGGATCCTCCTTTTCCGGAGCCGGGAACCAGGACCCCCTCGTCTTCTCCTGGGCCCATAGTTCCCCGGACACAGGACCAGGCGGGTCCCTTCAAAGGGTGACGGTTGGGGTTGGGTGGTTGAAGGGGTTGTGGGTTCAGGGCTGGCCGGCTGGAGGGTTAGAACTCCAAGCCCAACGGAGTGGGAGGTGGGCTGAAAAAGGGTCCGGGGTGATGGGTGGTGGTCGGCATGCCGACGGGCGAACTCAGGGTTCTGCCCCCAGATACCCATGAGGTATTCTTCATAGGTGTTGTTGTCAAAGGGGGTAAAAAAATCCTGATTCGCCATGCCCGCTGGGTCCTAACTGGCGAGTTCCTTCTGTTAGGTGTCGGAGGGGGAAGGACCCAAACGCAGGCAGGAATATGAAAAAACCGAAGTTTTAATATGGGCAAGGCAGCAATCCGTGGTATAACAGGCAGGGTCAAAAACCGGGGAGACAGGCAAAGAAACAAAATACAGTCCAAAGAATGGTCAAGGAACAGGCAGGGGTCGTAACCGGGAAGGCACAGCAAAGGTACAAAACCGGAATCCAAAAACAGGGTCGCGAGAACACAGGCAGGGGTCCAAACCAGGGAGTCGAAGGAGGAACACAAAGAAAACAAAACAGACTGGATACAAAACAAAACAACAACAGGCAAAGAACTCTGGAAACAAAAACTAGAACACAGAATAAACAAACAGCTCGGGCAGAATCTCGGAAAAACAGGCAACACAGAAGCAAAACGAGTTGCTGGTCAGGAGGGTGAAAGGGAATAGGGGTGACAACTGGGAAGGTTCGTAATGTCCGGAACGCCAAGCTGGGTGGGTGGAGGGGGTCTGGAGGAGGGAAATAAAGGCCAGAAGGCGGCGCAGGAGAGACAATTCTGGAGGCCGGTGGCGGCGCGGGCAAGACAGCTCTGGAGGCCGGCGGCGCAGGCAGGACCGCTCAGGAGGGCGGCGGCGCAGGCAGGACCGCTCAGGAGGGCGGCGGTGCAGGCAGGACTGCTCAGGAGGGCGGCGGCGCAGGCAGGACCGCTCAGGAGGGCGGCGGCGAAGGCAGGACCGCTCAGGAGGGCGGCGGCGACGGCTGCATCGCCGTGGAGGCCGGCGGCGAAGGCAGGACCGCTCAGGAGGGCGGCGGCGACGGCTGCATCGCTGTGGAGGCCGGCGGCGACGGCTGCATCGCCGTGGAGGCCGGCGGCGACGGCTGCATCGCCGTGGAGGCCCGGCGGCGACGGCTGCATCGCCGTGGAGGCCGGCGGCGACGGCTGGATCGCCGGGGATGCCGGCGGCGACGGCTGCATCGCCGTGGAGGCCGGTGGCGACGGCTGCATCGCCGTGGAGGCCGGCGACGAATGAGCGGCTGCATCGCCGTGGAGGCCGGCGACGAATGAGCGGCTGCATCGCCGTGGAGGCTGGCGGCGACGGCTGGATCGCCGGGGGATGCCGGCGGCGACGGCTGCATCGCCGTGGAGGCCGGTGGCGACGGCTGCATCGCCGTGGAGGCCGGCGACGAATGAGCGGCTGCATCGCCGTGGAGGCCGGCGGCGACGGCTGCATCGCCGTGGAGGCCGGCGGCGACGGCTGCATCGCCGTGGAGGCTGGCGGCGACGGCTGGATCGCCGGGGATGCCGGCGGCGACGGCTGCATCGCCGTGGAGGCCGGTGGCGACGGCTGCATCGCCGTGGAGGCCGGCGACGAATGAGCGGCTGTAGGCTAGGCAGCTCAGGACAGGCGGAAAGCTGACTCAGCAGCTCAGGACAGGCGGGTAGCTGACTCAGCAGCTCAGGACAGGCGGGTAGCTGACTCAGCAGCTCAGGACAGGCGGGTGGCTGACTCAGCAGCTCAGGACAGGCGGGGTAGCTGACTCAGCAGCTCAGGACAGGCGGGTAGCTGACTCAGCAGCTCAGGACAGGCGGGTAGCGGACTCAGCAGCTCAGGACAGGCGGGTAGCTGGCTCTGCAGCTCAGGACAGGCGGATGGGGGGCTGGAGCGGGACCGGACAGGAGGGCTGGAACGTGGCGGGACAGGAGGGCTGGAACGTGGCGGGACAGGAGGGCTGGAACGTGGCGGGACAGGAGGGCTGGAACGTGGCGGGACAGGATGGCTGGAACGTGGCGGGACAGGAGGGCTGGAACGTGGCGGGACAGGAGGGCTGGAACGGGCCGGGACAGGAGGGCTGGAACGGGCCGGGACAGGAGGGCTGGAACGGGCCGGGACAGGAGGGCTGGAACGGGCCGGGGCAGGAGGGCTGGAGCGGGACGGGACAGGAGAGCTGGAGCGGGCCGGGACAGGAGGGCTGGAGCGGGCCGGGACAGGAGGGCTGGAGCGGGACGGGACAGGGGCAAACACGGATGGGTGGAAAATGGATCCTCCTTTTCCGGAGCCGGGAACCAGGACCCCCTCGTCTTCTCCTGGGCCCATAGTTCCCCGGACACAGGACCAGGCGGGTCCCTTCAAAGGGTGACGGTTGGGGTTGGGTGGTTGAAGGGGTTGTGGGTTCAGGGCTGGCCGGCTGGAGGGTTAGAACTCCAAGCCCAACGGAGTGGGAGGTGGGCTGAAAAAGGGTCCGGGGTGATGGGTGGTGGTCGGCATGCCGACGGGCGAACTCAGGGTTCTGCCCCCAGATACCCATGAGGTATTCTTCATAGGTGTTGTTGTCAAAGGGGGTAAAAAAATCCTGATTCGCCATGCCCGCTGGGTCCTAACTGGCGAGTTCCTTCTGTTAGGTGTCGGAGGGGGAAGGACCCAAACGCAGGCAGGAATATGAAAAAACCGAAGTTTTAATATGGGCAAGGCAGCAATCCGTGGTATAACAGGCAGGGTCAAAAACCGGGGAGACAGGCAAAGAAACAAAATACAGTCCAAAGAATGGTCAAGGAACAGGCAGGGGTCGTAACCGGGAAGGCACAGCAAAGGTACAAAACCGGAATCCAAAAACAGGGTCGCGAGAACACAGGCAGGGGTCCAAACCAGGGAGTCGAAGGAGGAACACAAAGAAAACAAAACAGACTGGATACAAAACAAAACAACAACAGGCAAAGAACTCTGGAAACAAAAACTAGAACACAGAATAAACAAACAGCTCGGGCAGAATCTCGGAAAAACAGGCAACACAGAAGCAAAATATTTAGTACAAGGAACTCGCGAAGAACACTGAAATGACAAGGTATATATACACAGAGGGAGACAGACATAATGGGAATCAGGTGTGTAGAAGCAGGGAGGGGAGATTGCTCACAGGTGAGAACAGTGAGGGTTAACAGGGACCAATAAAACAATGACAGGGGAAACGTAAGACACGGACTGGAATACACATAGACACAATGATAACAAACGGCCTGGAGTTAGCAGGTAAACAAGTGCACAGCTCAGAGGGGAGGCACACGAAAGTGGACACATGTGCAGAGAATGCGAAATCACAGATCGATACAGGGATAGGATAACGAGGAGGGAAATGACAGCTGCAGATAGAAACTCAAGATGAATTAGTAATTAGTAATGTTAGTAGTGAACTCTAGAACCCTAATGTTAGTAGGTTAGCTGGTTAGTATTATATACATGTTAGTTTGTTAGCAGGTTAGTATTAAATCTAATCTAACAGTTAGTATGATTAGTACATTAGTATTATATACAAATATAAATAAAGCCAGAAGGAATAAAACGAGATATACGAAATACAGAGGAAACCCGAATGTTCCCAAAATCACCCGAATAGTGCAATGACAAAGACAGGGAGTGGAATCTCAGAAAACATGGAACGCGGACTGACAATCGCGAGGGAAAAGAAATCAGGAAAATAATAACAAATAAAGAAATAAACAGACAGAATTACAGGATCCTAACAAGAGGGTGAGGAGTCATAGGCCATTGTTGTTAAGATTGCTGATGCCATGTTTATTAAGTACGTCTTTCCGGAGCTCATTTTCTGAGTCTACCCTCACATTAAAATCTCCAAGGACTAAAAGTTTATCTGATTGTGGCATTCTGGAGAGGATATCAGAGATGAGTAAGTCTTCTTTGGTGCCTTGATCTGCGTCCAATGTTGAGGCATATGCACCGATAAGGGTGCAAATCTTTTTCTGGTGAGTGGAATTTGTCACATCATGATCTTTTCGCTAATGCTGATGGGGGACTCTGGGATGTTTTTAAGTAGTATGGATTTGTTAGCAAAGCCTATTCAGTGGAAGGGCAGGAGTCCTCCCCACCTTTCAATTGAAGCAGGTTTCACTCAAGGCTGTGATGTCTATGTTCTACCATCATGTTCTACCAAGCCTGTTCTTCTTTGAGGGCAGTTGGATTGGTGTGTATCAAGAAGTTTGCGGACGTTCTATGTAGGTATTCTGAGGGGTACTTTTCTACTTGTATATATGTTTTCGACCACAGGTTAGTATGACCTGGCAGCTGCAGCGGGCAGAAGGCGGAGCAGGCTATTTATATGCCACTTTTCTAGGCCCTTCCCTTTCCAGGGTAAGCAGAGCGGGGCTGCTCAGTCACATGGGAAGCTGCCGGGGAGGCACGCTGCTCCATTCCCATGCCTCGATGGCCATCATTCCCATGCCTTTCACGTGCAGGTTTGCTTCCACTCATCTCCTTGACCTGCAACCACCGCCCTCCCCTGTCGCTGTGTGAGTGGATTAGGAGTGGATTAGAGTGAGAGTCGGGGTGCACAGTCCCAACTCCTACTATCTTAGCTCCATCCAGCTTCTTCCAGTGGCATGAAAAAGTTCAGCACAACCTTCAGCAAGATGGAGTTGCAGAGATTGACAGTGAGCCGGCCTGTTGATTGCTGCCTAATGCAGATCCTCATCCACAGATTTTTCACGAGGGGTTTCTCCCTTAGCCATGTCACCTAGGTGACCCACTTGGCAGTGGGGCAGGTGCTAATGTGTGTCCACAAGCAAGTGTGCTACCTCTGCTATTCCGACATCCCCTGCTGTATAGCCTGGGGCCATGAGGTACGCAGTTGCCACAGGCTGCCACAAGGAAGCACAGCAGAAGACTTAGTGATGGAGAGGCTTTGCACTGCTTCTGTAGCTTGAAGAGCTTGCCAGTGGCCGCACCTGGAAGCAAGGTGCATCAAGCAGCTACCTACTAAGCAAGCGGGAAGCAGCAAGCAAGAACAGCAAGTATGCAACATGGCACCACAGCGTCGCTGCACTAGACATATCATACCACCCTGTGGGAAAATTCCCACCAGCCCACACATACACACACACACACACACACACACACACACACAGATCTGTATGCCTTTGCATTATTCAGCTTGTGGTCTATTCTCTTTTTTTATGTTTTCCCACAGGGTGATGGAGAATGAGGAGGTTAGGAAGGAGTATTTAGTTTACCCTACTGGTAAGAAACACTGCTTCAATCAGAAGGGCCAAATGATACCACACAAGGGCAATGGGAGGAGGATCGATTACATCCTTTACAGTGAGGAAGGGCTGCAGCAGGACTGGAAACTGGTATGTTCTGCCCAATGATGGACTGGGAATACAAGTTTTGAAACAAAGAACTTACACACAAGTGTCTCTGGCTGCCAAATGAACCTTTCCTCCATTTGGTACTGTTAAAAACTATGGGGTCGATTTACTAAAGGTTGTAAATCCTTGTTGTAAATGGGGTCGATTTACTAAGGTTGCGTGTACAATATCACGTGTAAAACTGTTACCACCCGCAAAAAATCGTCCGAGGTGATCAACTAATGAGGTGCAAAGAGGACTGCGTATGTTAAGATAGAAAGATACAAAAATGTTTCATTTTTGCAGGTTAGCCTGAATGGGTGTCCCTATGGTCCTGCAAATATATTACTTTAACATGTGTAACGTGATTTATTAAACCCAAAAGAAAGTTTAGGAAAGATATTTGCTTGTGCATTTAAGTACAAATGGAAGGCAGGTATTAAAAGACAAGCAATCGATAAGATGACGGCTGTCATTGTAGCAAAGTATGTACGAGGGTCTTTGGAATATCCATACCTGAATGTTCAAAATACACAAAAAGAGAATTTGTGGATACATACATCATGAATACTAACAGTAAATACATTTTTAGTCATGAAGCAAATCATATTACAGAATACAAGAGTAAATAGTATTTGAATCATACAAGCAATACAAAGTCTATTAGAACAAATAGTGAATAAAGCAACTAAAAACCCATGATCAGATGGAAATTAGATTTTATGACAGTAATGGCGCGAGTAGTGCTAGTAAGTATAGGTACGATCATTTCAGTCCTGACAAATATCTGTAACGTCCGGCAGAAAATAAGACAGATCCAGTGAAACAGTTTGTAATAAACCAACAGCTTGTTCAGTGTAAGAGCAGCCTATACCTACGCTATAAAAAATACCATAAAAACGGCAGCAATGTTGCCCGTGAAAAACTATTTAACTATTTAGGGCCCCTCGGAGAGAATAAAATTATTTTTGATTAACTCTCCGTCGTACCCACTGGTGCTGGGACATTCATGGTTAGGGTTACATAACTCTCATATCAGTTGGGGCAGAGATAGGAACCCTATTCGTCAGTGGTCTCCTCAGTGTCGTACGGTCATTTACTCTTCTTCGGGCTGCATCCCTGACCTGTCTGAACTCAGCTCCGAGAGTGATTCTGAGGAGGCAGAGTTCCATTCCAACCAAGATACTTCCTCTCTCCTCGCTCGGAGTAGAGAGGAGAGTTTGTCCCGGGATCCCTTTGCGGAGGGGGGTTCTATGGAGGAGGACGATTTTTCCGTCTCCGATTTCGAGTGGGACAGGTCGTCTGGCACCACTTCCGGGACACCGGAGGTGGTAGGGGCACTTGAGTTTAGTCTACCCACGGGCATGCCAACGGAATATTCTGACCTCACTGAGGTTTTTAGTAAACATTACGCTACCAAATTGCCACCCCATAGACCATATGACTGCGCTATTGAGCTGTACCCGGGTACTGTTCCGCCCAGGGGTTCTCTGTATTCCCTGTCTGTTCCCGAGAGTGCTGCTATGAAGCAGTACATTGAGGAGTCTCTGGCTAATGGGTTTATCGCACCATCTACTTCACCAGCCGGCGCTGGTTTTTTGTTTTAAAAAAAAGGGGCTGAGACCCTGTATAAACTACCGGGGTCTCAGTGATATCACCATTAAAAACAGGTACCCTCTTCCTCTCATGAATTCCGCATTGAGCGCTTACAGGGGGCGTCGGTCTTTTCTAAACTCGACCTTTGCAACGCTTACAATCTTGTGCGCATGCATGAGGTGGAGTGAGTGGAAGACTGCTTTTAACCCTATTTACTTTGGCCCATTTGGCCCAATTTTCGCCTAGTTTTTACTAGTGTCAATTAAGTGCCAATATCTCAAAAACTATTCACTGCACATCCATGGTTGAATGTTTCAATGAAAGAAGAGGCTTGTACCATTCAGAAATTTGCATCAGAATAAATTTATGTAAAAATGGTCACATACAGTTTATACATAATACACATAAAAAAACTAAAAAAAGTACAAAACGCCTTGTGTTTTTACAGTTTAGCACAGAATATTTCAACTTCAAAGTACTGGAGCAAGCCAGAATTCCTTACACTAGTGCACAGATATGTTGTCCACATGTGTATAGAATTTGGTAAAGATATCTACAGGCTTTCCTTATCCATTGGTAATTTTTCCAAAACTGTGCCCAGTGTCCCAATATTTATCCAAACCTCTCCAAATATAAAACATGTGCATATCTTTCTGTCCAGGCATGTCAATCATCAGAAAACTTTATCTTTCTATTGAAACAGTTTTTGTAATACAAAATGTAAAGAAAATAAACCTACACATGTTTTGTATATATGTGTATAAGAGTATGCTCTTACAAATTGTGCCGAAATTGTGCCCAAAAGTGCCCAAATACCTCTCCGAACAGGATTACTTGCCCTAATGTTATCTAACCAATCTGCTTTACATTTAAAATGGAAATACTGGAAATAAATGGAAATACATTTAAGTGAAATACTGTAAAAATAAATAAAATTATATATATATATATATATATATATATATATTACATCCAGTGCTTCTGATATTAGCTCCCACATAATTGGGAATTGTAGCCAACTAGGATTTATGGATTCATTTTAGATAACTAAAAACTAAATTACATTATTATAATATTATGTCTTGACTGAAATCGTGAAATAAAGCACTGAGAATGGCCCATGGGTTGGTTTCTGCACAAAAAAACGGACAGAAAATGAACGCTGCAAACCCGATGTTTCAAGGCGCAGTAATTTCTACTTCTGTTCCATTTCTTCCCCTCCCCCCTTAGCAGGCAATGTGCTCCTCTCCTGCTTGTCACAACATTGAAGCTAACTAGCGAACTTCTGCGACAATCCATTGATCATGAAACTAAAAATACTCTAGATCAGGGGTGGGCAAACTTTTTGACTCGCGGGCCACAATGGGTTCTAAAATTTGACAGAGGGGCCGGGCCAGGAACAGATGGATGGAGTGTTTGTGTGAACTAATATAAATTACATGTAAAAGCCATTACATGAAATGATTTGGCCTTTAACAGGTAGCAAAGCATGAATATGCAAGGCTCATTGTACAAATTGTTTTCCAAATGCATTAATTTCATAACACAGTAGAGAAACTCACGTTCAGTTTCAGTGGGAACAGTGTTGTTGATCTCCCTTTTTTGCCAGTGCATCAAAGTCTGGAGTTATTTTTGTTGTGGCAATTCTCAGGATAGATCCGAGGTGTTGGTCAGTTAACTTGGATCTGTGACGATCTTTGTTGATGTTCATGACGCTGAATGTCTGCTCACATACGTAGGTCGAGCCAAACAACGTCAGCATCTTCTGTGCCGTCCTCAAGAGGTTTGGAAACGTGGTTTCGTTAAGTGAAGCATAAAAGTCATTCAGTTTAAGAGAATTGAACTTCTCCTTTAAGACGGAGTCAGACTGAAGATCTATCAGTTCCAATTGCAGCTCCTGTGGTGCTGTTTCAGGGTCTTGTGACAGGGGACAGGACACCAGCTGAAGTGACTTTTCAATTTTTTCAAAGTCGGAGAACCGACGGCAGAATTCTCCGTGCAGGTCGTCCAGTGATTTGCTGTATTTCTTCGCGTTTTGGGTCGCTTCTTTCTGCATGGCTAGTGTGGGAAAATGAGCGAAAGATTTGTTTGAAATTTGTCTGGAGAATAAAGTCAGCTTGGATTTGAAGGCTCTAACATTTGTGTACATATCATGCACAAACTGATCTTTACCCTGTAGCTTCACGTTCAGCTCATTAATGTGTGAAAATATGTCCACAGCAAACGCAAAGTCGCAAAGCCAGTTCTTGTCGCTTAGCTCAGGAAATTCGGCGGATTTCCCCATTAACTCCAAAAATGCCCTAATCTCCTCGTTGAGCTCCCACACTCGTTGAAACACTTTGCCCAAACTTAACCAGCGGACACGAGAGTGATAAAGTAAGTCCTGGTGATCCGCATCGGTTTCCTCCAGGAACGTAATAAACTGACGATGCTGAAGTCCCCTTGCTCGTATAAAGTTAACAAGTTTTACAACTGGATTCATGACATGATTAAGCTGTAATATAGATTTACACAGAGATTCCTGATGAATGATGCAGTGAAGAAAAATAACATCCTGGTCAGGGTTTTCCTCTTTCACTTTATCCTGGATCCTTTTCAGCAGCCCAACATTTTTACCAGTTAAATTTGGCGATCCATCCGTGGTGACATTGGTAAGTTTACTCCAAGGTAGCTTCATTCTCTCGATGGCAGCAGACACCTGGTTATACAAGTCTTCTCCCCGCGTTTTTCCTTTCAGGGACTCCATGGTCAAAAACTCCTCCGTTATCTCAAAACTGTCATTAATCCCTCGGATAAAAATTAGGAGCTGAGCAGTGTCTTTTATGTCGTTACTTTCATCCAGCGCTAGTGAATATAACGTAAAAGACTCGGCCTTTTTGTTTAATTCGCTGGCTATATCTTCGTCAATAAGTTCCACGCGGCGAGTCACAGTCCTGCGTGATAAACTGATTTTTTCAAACTTGCCTTTGCTCTCCGGACACAGGAGACCTGCTGTCTCTACCATGCATTCTTTAAAAAACTCGCCTTCGGAGAAAGGCTTGCTAGCCTTTGCTAATTTGAATGCCAGCAAAAAACTTGCCTTGGTACTTGACTCTTGAATTGCGGTTTGTCGGTGAAAAAATTGTTGCTGAGTCTGTAAATTAGCCGTCAACCTCTGAGCCGTAGCCGCCCGTTCTTGCGTTGACTGCTTGCTAGCGTAGTTAGCATGCTTCGTGGCGAAGTGACGGCTGATATTGTATTCTTTGAAAACCGCAACAGTTTCTTGGCATATCAGGCATACAGCCGTTGATCGGACTTCGGTGAAAAAATATTTTGTTGTCCACTCATTTTTAAACACTCGGCACTCACTGTCCACTTTTCTTTTCTTTGGTCCGCTCATTTTAACAGAAGGGCTCAAAAGGCAAAGCACAAAAGTGAAGTAGAGTAATAGGCCTACACCACACTCCAATAAAGGTCAATGTGTCTGTAGTGCGCCATCTATTGGGGAAACGCAGGCATTGCAGGGAAAAGGTCAAATGAATGAGGTTTAATTATAATATAATTTAATTTAATAATATAATTTGGACAAGTTCGGCGGGCCGGATTAAAAAGCCCAACGGGCCGTATATGGCCCGCGGGCCGTAGTTTGCCCATGTCTGCTCTAGATAATAGCGCTTCAGACAGTTGATACTATAATAATAATAATAATTATTATTATTATTATTTGTGTGTGCATATACATATATATATATATATATATATTCAAAGAGAACACTTACATGTCCAGAAACGGGTCCTTGCCTTCCTCGAACGCCGCTTCTGCTACAGAGTCTTTACTCTCTGCCCCTGAGGACTCGCCTTCCTCACCGCTGGAATCACTGCAGTCCAGCTCCTCCAATAACTGAGCAACCGTGAAATAAACGGTCTTCTTGGCCATTTTCTCGGATAAAAACTAAAGTTTCGCTCCAGCAACGACATGTGACCAGCGCAATTGCTCAGCATAACAAACCACGCACGCGTAAGAAAAAATGTAGCCTATATTGTAGCCTATATGCAGCTAACACAGGGCTAATTTTATCTGGATAGGCTAAAAACGTTCGTGAACAGCAATGAAGTCCATCCCTTCCTTCACAAGCTCAGAAAAAAGCGCATGTGACTTCACGACAAATTTGATGCTAACTTCACAGTCATGGGGCCGATTGCGCATACCGCCATTACCCTATGGGCTGTCGTTACGCGTGGATACAGCGCCGTTCCCAGTCGCTGGAATATGACATCTTTTACTTCATTTAAAGGGGTAGGAAACCCCTTAGAAGATAATCTACGTGTTTTACGTTAGATCATTCCTGAAGCAGTCTAGTAATGTTTTTACGCAACGGTGGTAACGTAGTACAAAGGCAAATGCGAAGGGTACGCACTGTGGAAATGGAGATTTTGCTGGGCAATGGATTAATGGATTACGAAAAAGCGTTCAGGATTCTTCAGAAAACAGTTATAACTACATAACCAGGTAAAATATTTGGTTGATTAAACATGTTTACGAAGAGATTTTGTAGAAAATAAAATATATTTATACAAAACCGGAAGCACATCGGTTGTATGCATAGTGAAGTGAGCACAGGGAAAAAAACACATAATGTTTATTTATACAAATTTTCAATAACATACAATTGTTCCTAAATCGGATCTTGATTTTTTAGCGTGTAGAAACTGTACCAAAAGTTTTTGTGATATGCATTTTATTGCCTGTGACTGCGGCGAGGTGAAGGCTGTAAACAAATAAAAAAAGTGGGTTGGGCTATTAGCACCCTGCTGCTTTATGGCTCTGTAGTGTAACCTGAGAGCTGATAAGCATATAAACGAATGTGCTCGCAGGCTGTGACTGTTTTTAACAATTCTGCGTCGAAAGTTCCATGTTTTATTAACGTTATAATTTAGAATTTAAGAGAAATATGAACACTATAAAAAATTGGGGCGCATGCGTCTCACCACTAGGGGGCCAAAGCCTATAGGGTTAACATGCACCACGGGCACTACGAGTACCGGGTGATGCCGTTCGGTCTCACTGGCAGTTAAGAACTGGCCTCCACCCACGCTTCTTTGCATTACATTACATTACATTCATTTAGCAGACGCTTTTATCCAAAGCGACATACAATAAGTGCATACAGAGACATCATCAAGATCACTACGGAACAGACAAGACAAAGCACATCCTTCCCATAATCGTGAGCTGAGAATTAGAAGGTTCTATCTGACATTTTTATCAAAAATTAGTTAATTACATAAAAGTAATCTTTCAGTGGTTCTTCATACATGTGTTAATCATTATTCATGACTTATTTATTTTTTTGGTCAAAATATACAAAAACAGAAAGTTCTATCTGCACATCCCCCTCTGCACTTATACGTTATAAGGTTCTATCTGCAGTCCAATCACAGACCTGATTATAAACAAAGTAGCCAATCAGAGAATGTTGTATTCCTGCCTGGATTTGCAATATTCGAACACTGATAAGCAAAGCAAGGTCACTGATAAGCAAAGCATGGTAAAAAGGACAAACAGGGAAAAAAAACGTCACATTTTATAAAAAAAGTGAGGGATGAGTTTAAAAGACAGCAGGTTAGAGATAATTTATTGCTAATGTGAACTAAATAATAACTTTTGTTTCTTAACTTTAGCTACGTTAGCAGGCTAGCTAACGTTAGATAGTTGTCAATACAGTTTCACAGTCATAGTTTCACTCCTAAATAAAACTTTTTTATTCATGGGTAAAATCCTGGATTGAAAATGCAAGTGTGAAAACAACTGGGATTGCTCACCACAGGGTGAAAACGTAGCTAGCTAGTTAGTTTCTAATTGTTTACATGGTTAGCTAGCGATAGTGTTCAAACCTAGAATCTAGCTCCGCAGTTCGTTCATTGAGTAACTTAACTTAGTTTCTGACGAAGGAACTTGCCTCCGAAATGCATCAGTTTTTGATTAAATATATACTCCAAAAGGAAGAGTGCTGTCCTTAAACTTTATTTTATCTGTCTTACATAAAATAGTATGTTGTGCTGCAAGCTAGCTAGATTTAGCAACTTTGAGATAACATTGTCAATGCTTAGCTCACATGTGTGTGGGAGGGGGGTACCAAACATAGACTTTATAATAAGGTATAATACACCTACTACAGGCCTAGCTGTAGTAGGTGTAGTACCAGGGCTAATAAAGGTGTGCTGCCTTTCACTGTCTCTCTTGCACAGTCAACAAAGAAATTATACTCTGGCAGAAGCAAAGAAAAATTATCTGAGGTCCATGTTAAAATACATGCCTGCCATAGACAGGGGTTCTTCCCAATGCTCAAAAAATGCACCCTCCTTTCCTCCACTACCACCTCCTCTCCTCCGTGCCCCGTAAACCGATCTTTGTGTCTTAATCTAATGTTGCTGATTAGGCTACATATTAATTACAAATGGTTAACCGCAATGTCAGGTACAGTGTATACTGTACATGCAAGTACTTGTACTCAGAATGTTCAGGCAGTTTTGCATACTTCCGGGTGGGGGAGTGGAGGAAAGGAGGAGAGGAGTGACGAATATTTGGGACGCAACCAGGGAGTACTACATGGTAATATGCAAAGATTAAATCAGCTACTGCCTGGTCACTTGAGGCATGTTTTGGGGCAAGGCTTTGACCACACACACACACACACACACACACACGCATCTTAAATTAGAATATTATGCTCATCAACATTGACACGCACAGACACATTGGAACTATGCTTAAGTTAGAATAGTCCCATCAACATTGGCACACACACACACACACACTGGGACTATGTTTAAGTTAGAATAATGTAATGTAATATGCTTCTTTGTAAACTCATGTGCTTCTGTCCTGTCTTGTCCTGTTATTGTATTGTACACTGACTTTGTTTAAAATAGTAATAATAAAAAATATATATATATGTATATATATGTATGTATATACAGTGAGCACCATAATTCATTGGATGGTGGGATATTTTCTGTTATTTTGGTTCTGTACACCCCCCAATTCCCATAGAGATCCATTCAAATGCAGAGATAGTATCGCTTGTAAGAGTACCAGAAAATAAGATATCAAGAGTCTTTTGATATATTTGGGTCACAGACATCAGGAAGTCATGGCATGCAAAGGATATGCGACCAAATATTAAAAATTATTACTTTATTCTACATTATGTTAAACTGTCCAATATTTTTTGATGCCCGAAAATGGGTGGGACTATGTAAGAAAGGTTAGATAATTTCTAAACAGAGTTAGATAATTAGATAATTTCTAAATTTTCATCCGATATGGATGAAAATACCCTCAAATTACTGCACTTCAACCTCATTGTCATTGTATCCTTTCAAACTCAAAGTGCTAGAGTACAGAACCAAAATAACAACAAATGTGTCACTGTCCAAATAATTATGGTGCTCACTGTATATACTGTATGTATGTATGCATGTATGTATATACATACAGACGGGTGACAAATTAAAGGAAAAACCCCTACAGTGAGGGGGTCCGGAGGCTCTTATGCTGTGGGGGGCATTTTCCTGGCATGGTTTGGGTCCACTTGTCCCCTGAGAGGGAAGGGTCACTGCAAATCAATACAATGTTATTCTGAGTGATCACCTTTATCCTATGATGAAACATTTCTATCTTGATAGGAGTGGTCTCTTCCAGGATCACAATGCCCCCATCCACAGGGCACGGGGGTCACTGAATGGTTTGATGAGTATTAAAATTACGTGAATCATATGTTATGGCCTTCGCAGCCACCAGATCTCAACCCAATTGAACACCTATGGGAGATTTTGGACCAACATGTTCGACAGCACTCTCCACCACCATCATCAAAACACTAAATGAGGGAATATATTTTGGAAGAATGGTGTTCCATCCCCCCAGTAGATTTCCAAAGACTAGAATCTATGCTAGACTAGAGGCAGAATTTATGCCAAGGCGCATTGAAGTTGTTCTGGTGGCTTGGGATGGCCCAACACATTACTAAGACACTTGGGGCCCTATCTTACACCCGGCGCAAAGCGGCGCTAACGCAAACGCAAGTGTCTTTGCTATCTTACACCCGGCGCTAGGTCCATAATAACGCCTAACGCTTACGCCGTCAAACTAGCATTGCGCCATTAACTAGTCTTGCGCCATCATTAGTGAACTGGGCGTGTTGGTCTTAAGATGAGGAGTGGGCAGGATTCTTTTTGGCGTATTGCTATCTTGAGGCAGCAGAAAGCGCTTGCGCTAGAACCACCACGAACCTGGTCTAAAGTCATGTCGCAGTTGTTTACATGCTATTTTAACGGCGCATATAAGTGCGTCTACATAGGCGTGTGCACAACGCGCATACCCTCCTGTCTGTTACACACAGGGGCGTGCACAGGCATGACTAAAATATCTAGATCACAATGTGAAATATTATTATTGTGTAGGCTATATCAAAAATGCATAATAATAAAAGGTTCCATAGGTCCACATACCTTTCCCTCAGCGAAGGGAAACAATGCCACATTACATTGCTCTCAGCCCACTCCATCAACATCCAGGCGATGTGCGATGGTACGGGACAATGGCTATCCATTAAAAAGGAGCTGATAACACCTATAGCTATCAAGCCTAATGCGCGAATTGTCTTTGCACCTAATGCGTGAATTGTCATTCAATGGAAAACTCGCGCACGGCAATAGACGGACATTTAAGTTCTGAAAATGCGCTTCAGATGTCATTACAATACAGCTCTGTTTATCTATGAATACAGCCTGTAAATAAATAGAATGGTTTGTGACTGAAAAAAGTTCAAAACCTTGTCCAGTGAATATTGCATTTATTGTTTTTCAAATAGCCTAGGCTACAGCGAATTCGCTGTGCATAAGGTTTTTTTCGATAGCCTATGGTTAAAAAATGGAGATGTCACCATGTTAACTAAATTGTAACCTTAGCTATTCTTCGTCCTTCATATTTTTTTAAATTACAGTGACCAGGTTTCCATACTCTCACCGTTTAAAACCCAGCTGATTTCACCCGTTATTCCTTAACTGAACAAAACGATTTTAAAGAGAACTACGCGTCTAATTAGAAACTAAAACAAATTTGCAGCACGTTACACAATTAATTCACAATTCATTTTAATGCCATTCTCTGCACGTGAGCTGCATGTTCTGTTTCCCCTGCTGTAAGTCGCACGTTTAACGGTCTTCCTGGGAAAGTGGATTGTTTTAAAGGATTACGCTACGAGTAAAACAGGTTGGTCACATTTCCATAAACAGGACATTATTAAACAAGGGGAAATATGCGTGAACTTATGGGTTGCGAACCTGACAGCTTTATTGTATGGCTATTTAGTGTCATCATTAAGGCAAAATAACGGTATGTATGTTATTAATAAATATTAGCCTACTATGCAGGTAGCCTAATGAACTTTGGATGAAGCTTGAACTTCAAGAACTCCATGAGAACAGCCTCTTGGAATTGATGTTTGACACTTTCATTGTATAATCAAACGAAATTCGCTGAACAAGCAGGCTAATTTGGCGTTTTCTAAGGTGAGACTGAAGCCATTGATAGCTTATTCTCAGCTGTTGCAGGTCCTTTTAACGAAATTTAACCGCACATATTTTGTAAAATAACAGCCCTGTCTGGAATTACCGGGAACTCATAGGCTAATGGTTAGTCCGAATAATATTGATCATACTCCATTTAGCCTATTCCTTGATCACACTAAACACGCACGAGCATGTCTGTTTCGCCATCATAAGCAATCCGCCAAGGTGGAAAAGCAGGCTTTTAAAGGGAATGGGATATGACATTTTGATTGGTTTATTGAATGTCACGCCCAAGACACACCTATAATTAATGAAGCGACTAGGTTCAGCCCAGTTGCGCCATGCGCCGTGCTTAGCGCCAAAAAAACACGCCGTTAAAATAGCAAAAGTGGACTTGGACACGCCCTAAATGGATTTAGCGCCATGCGCTTAGACTAAGCGCCAAGATCGCCAAGATAGGGCCCCAGATGTTGGTTTTTGATAATGTATTTTGATATCAGCCAAGTGAAATTAACATCAACATTTTTAACTACTAAAATAACTGCAGTTTTCAGTAAACAATATTATTCGTTGCACCATCAGTGACAGATAGAACCTTCTAATTCTCAATCAAAATGACCTCTTCAGAATTAGAAGGTTCTATCTGCAATTTTGGCTCTTCAAAATACCCCACTTATAAATTTCACAACATTTTTATACTTTGCATTTGAAGTAGGGACAAAATAAGCAATAATAGAATAATACACTATGAAACAATTTTGAGATGTGGGGAGTGAAAACTTTGATGCTCAATATCTCAAAACTATGCCTAACGCAGATAGAACCTTCTAATTTGAAGCTCACGTAATGTAGCAGCTATCCCTAGTAATGAACGTTGACTGTAGTTCACAGTAAGCTGTGGGTAAATCAGCTATACTACACTTCTATTCTAAATACTATTATAAACTATAACAAACAGACAGGAAAACACAAGGAACTAGTAAACACAGGGAACTGATATTCCTAGGTTAAAATATCAGTCAAGGTGGAGTCTGAAGAGGTGTGTCTTCAGGCCTCGACGGAATGCAGGCAGGGTTCGAGTAGAACGTAGGGGAATGGGAAGTTCATTCCACCACTGAGGAGCTAAGGTGGAAAAACTTTGCAGTCGGGACGAGCGAGAGCCGTTGACACGGAGGGGGGGAAGTGCCAGTCGCCCTGCTGTAGAAGAGCGAAGTGGTCGAGCAGGAACATAGTCCTGCAGGTAGGTGGGGCCTGTCCTATTGGCTGCAGTGTAGGCCAGGGTCAGAACTTTGAACCTGATCCTGGCTGCAACTGGCAGCCAGTGGAGTGACCTCAGCAGGGGGGTTACATGGGTTACGCGGGACCTGCCTTTGCGAGTAGAGTCCCGTAAACTCGCACCTCGATTCGTGGGACCTTTTAAGATAGTTCGGAAACTCAACCCGGTTACTGTACGCCTTCAGTTGCCATCCACCATGTGCATCCATCCCACCTTTCATGTCTCTTGCTTGAAACCGGTGCTCATTAGCGCTCTCGCCCCGGGTGACAAGCCACCGCCTCCCCCTCGATTCTTGGAGGGAGGTATGGTGTACACCGTTCGGCGCATTTTGGCTGAGAGGCGTGTGGGCAGAGGGTACCAGTTTTTGGTGGACTGGGAGGGTTATGGTCCTGAGGAGCGCTGCTCGGTCCCTTCCAGGAACATCTTGGATCCCACTCTTATTAGGGACTTCCGTAGTAACAAAGCTGAGGGATCCCTTAGTAGGGGGGTACTGTCATGGTTATCGGCAGCCTGTTGTTTCTGCGGTTGTTATTAGATTTGGCGTCGTCGGGACGCTTTATCTGACTTTTGCCACCTCCGTCCCAGTGTTTGGATCTCGCCCGGTCACTATTCCTCTCACCTGTTTTCAGTTTCCTGTCGGTTATGTATAGCTCAGGACTTCCGCCTTCCGGCACTTCGATATTGTCTTTGCTATTTCACATCAAAGTCGGTAAGGTATAGGAATTCGGTCACTGCATTTCTGGTTGTTACAAATAAGAAGCAAGTCCGGTTAGAGTTAGGATAGGATTGGTTTTATCTTTTCTGTCCAATCTTTCTCTTTGTCCTTTAGTCTCTCGACCGGTTACCTTTTGGGTTCAGCTCTTTTGCTACAAGAGCTTAGGTAACAGGTTTGAATTTCTGTTTCATTCCTTCACCCGTTTGCTCGGGCTTTTCCTTTGTTTTTCCCAACCTCTCATCTTCACTCTCTGATTTAGAGCTTGAGGTTCTTTCATTGTTTATACTTGCTATTTTCGAGTTTCGCCTCCTTTTGAGGTTGTTTTCATTTGGCTTGTGCCGGGAAGTTTTTCTCCCATTCTTTTGTTTATTCCTTCCCCAGTGCGGTTATTTCCGCTTTTGTGGCGTATCTCTCTAGTTACGCTTTTAGATTCCTTATCGGTCGTGTCACCCACTACAGTTACAAGACACCTCCGGAACCAGCCAGACGTCAGGACGTTGTCTGCACATTCCCCAGTACACAAACACATAACATCATCTGTATGTTCCCAGACCAAATGTTGTGCTTCTACAAACCCCAATTACAAAACATTTGGGACAGTGTATAAAATGTAAATAAAAACAGAAAGCAATGATTTGCAAATCCTTTTTGACCTGTGTTCAATTGAAAACAGTAAAAAGACAAGATATTTAATGTTTTAACATGTTTTATTGTTTTATTGTTTTTTTAAATAAATTTTTTTTAAAATATACACTCATTCTAAATTTGATGCCTGCAACACATCCCAAAAAAGTTGGGACAGGGGCATGTTTACCACTGCGTTACAACACCTTTCCTTTTAACAACACTCAGTAATCTTTTGGGAACTGAGGACACTAATTGTTGTAGTTTTGAAATTTTTTCCTATTCTTGCTTGAGTTTCAGCTGCTCAACAGTCCGTGGTCTCCATTGTCGTATTTTGCGCTTCATAATGTGCCACGTGTTTTAAATGGGAGACAGGTCTGGACTGCAGACAGGCCAGTCTAGCACCCGCACTCTCTGGGTCACAGACATCAGGAAGTCATGGCATGCAAACGATATGCGACCAAATATTAAACATTTAAAGGCACAGTCAACTTAGTGTATGTGTCATGGTTTATGACCCTTTCTCCCTATTTTCTGGTATTAGTTGTGCTGTTTTGTGTGCGGTTTATTTTGCCCTATTAAAGTTTTAATCGTATGATTAGATCTAGGTTTTTAAGGAGACCATTTTGCTCCGTTGTGCTTTTATTGGAGTTTTGCGGTACTGGCCTTTGTGCTTTGAGCTTCAGGTTGAATTCCTGTTTGGTGTGCTCATTTCAGTCTCTGCTTTCTGGTCTGTCCTTTGTTTGTCATTTTACCTAGATCTATTGCCTTTTACTAAGAGACAGGGCATTTGTATCTTATTGACTTTAGGGTTTTATTTATTCTTAGAGGCAGGTCGGTTATTTTCGATTAAGTTTGCGTTGGTCTTTTGTTACAGCTTTTCCTGTTCGTCCTTTTCACCTACGGGACGATTTTGTTCGGAACTGTAGTTCTGTTCGTTCTCCGGGTGTGTCCCTCCTTATATGGAGCTTGGATGATGCCATGGACATGTTTGTGTTTGATTGCGCATTTATGAAAGTAACCATGGAACGTTATCTCTGTTCCTCCGCCTCGTTACATTTCCCATTATTGAGAGGCTAGGGCGTGTGTTTTCAATTAAGCTTGCGTTAGTCATGTTTGCTAGTAAAGTTATGGGACGACGGTGCTCCGTCGGCTCGCCTGTAAAATGTTTCTCTCTCCTGGGAGATCGGGCGTTTACCCCTTTACGTTTTCTCGATCAATGCGGGACTTGCCTATGTGGATGTAGTTATTCGGACTCTTCCCCCCTGGCGTATTTGCCTATGTGGATGTAGTTATTCGGACTCTTCCCCCCTGGCGTACTTGCCTATGTGGAAGTAGCTATTAGGACTCATCTCCCCTGGCTTTTCTGTTCCTGCTTCCTGGTCGTTGCATTTGACTGCGAGCCTATCAAACTAGCCATGGAATGTTATATCTGTTCCTTCGCCTCGTTACATTCCTCTTTATCAAGAGGCACGGCATTTATTTTCTATTTAACTCGTGTTGGTCTTTTAGCCGGTGATGTCCGGTGCAGCTGTCCTGTTTGTCCTTTTCACCTGCGGGACGATTTTATTCGGAACTGTAGTTCTGTTGTTCTCCGGGTGTGTCCCTCCTTATATGGAGCTTGGACGAATCCCCTTGCTGCGTTTGGCTCCTCCTACCTCACACGTCACGTCCCCTTACAGTATGTAAACTTCTGATCCACTGGGATTGTGATATAGTAAATTAAAAGTGAAATAATCTGTCTGTAAACAATTGGAAAAATGACTTGTGTCATGCACAAAGTAGATGTCCTAACTGACTTGCCAACACTATAGTTTGCTAACATGAAATCTGGAGTGGTTAAAAATTAGTTTTAATGACTTCAGCCTAAGTGCATGTAAACCTCCGACTTCAACTGTATATGGCTTATGCTTTGCATAGTAGAGTCTTAACTTGCATTTGTAGATGCAGAGACAAACTGTTTACTGACAGCCGTTTTTCCGAAGTATTCCAGAGTCTATGTGGTTATATTCATTACAGAAGCATGTAGATTTTTATTGCAGTGCTCTCTGAGGGATCGAAGATCATGGGCATTCAATATTCGTTTTCTTCCTTGCCCTTTACGCACAGATTATTTCTCCAGATTTTCTGAATCTTTTAATAATATTGCAATAACATGGAAATACTTTGGCTGCGCATGCAAAATAGCACCCCTTATTTGAGATCTTAGTAAATCCACCCCTATATCTACTACCAAGAAACTAACCTTTCTGGAATTTTTGTTCATGTTTGCTACTGATACTTTTGTCTTCCTTAGTTCAGAACATTTGTGTTGTCACTAATTAAACAGATATGAGGTTAAATTTACAGAAGAACATTATTGTCTAATTCCAAACTCATTAATTATCTTCATGAAGTTCAGAAGTTCAGTGGGGTTTATAAAAATATCTCATCACATTTTTAATTAACATTGATTCACTTTTCATTATTATGAACCATTTAAATGTTTTTAAGTTCTAGTTTTATTGTTATACATATTATGGACAATTATATTTATGGGTAATATGCAGGAAGGAGTATTAGTAAATTGCAACTTAAAATGCTGTGTATTTCACTTTGTCATAGTATAGGGTGATTTTCTTCTTTTCTAAATTACTATCATGCGTCGTATGTCTTGGATTTTCCAGCATTGTAATTACTGTATTGAAGTATATTGCGCATATAATGAATGTGTATGCACAGAGCATAGTGTATTACATTCCTTGCCATGTCAAGAGTGGAGACAGCTTACCCAGCTGGTGGTTTATTTCCTTCTGTCACCCCCTGCAGGGTGTAGAGGAGTACAGCTTTATCACACAGCTGGCAGGACTCACTGACCACCTGGCCATTGCCATGCGACTTACTGTCTCCACGGGGGAGGAAAAGCTATAGGCTGAGAGGAACAGAAAGACGAGGATGGAGAGAAAACAAAACACAATCATGAGCATAAACCTGCTGTGCTACATCCAAGGAGGGTATATCTCACATGTTTAGATCATCTTTCTTTCTGTTATGTTGGGAAGGGACACAAAGGGTTCTTAACCAAAACTTTCTGTCTTGTTTTATTTTTGGATTTAACGACTGGAATGTTTTGTTGCCATGGGAGAAAACAGGGCCAGGAGAAATGTCAAGAGAACTTCCAGAATTCCTGGTGTTTCCTCCTCTCTATTCCACCCCACTCTCACATCTAAGCCCGTCCTGTCTCTTCACTTTCTCAACAGTGTCTTTCAGAAGGATTAAAGGTTTTTACGGCTGGAGTAACTACAGAACTTTTTGGAGTTCATATGCTCGCCTTACAAACATATGCTAAAATGTTTAATTTTACTTTAATTTTTTAATTTTTATTTGGAACACACATTGGGCCGCATTCATGAAACGTGAGCAAGACGAATTTGTACGCAAATCGTTCGTATTAGCAAATTTGGCCGTATTCTGGCATTCATCAACTTTTTCGTATCTGAGATTTGTTCGTACTTACTAACAAATTTTACACATGCTCGGGACCACGTGTAGGCTACCGCGTTCGTAAATTCAGAATGCCGCTTAATGTAGCTTGTGAGTGATAATTAGAATATGGATTTATTTTTATTTTCTGTTCAATACAAAACACTAAATGTAGCATTTGAATTAGGCTACACATTGCAAACGTAATAAATTATGATTGTAAAAAGCAAACTTTAGATTACGCCCATTAATCAATTAGGCTATGAAGCTGTTTAATTAGACCTATGTTGGCTAATGGAACGCTCCCAGTGGCCTACTATTTTTTTCTAAATTGCTAAAAATATTTGAAATTCTACATGACCTTACATAGGCTATGCTAATTAAAACACACATTTAACCAAGGAACGACATTTGCTTTAAAGTGGTTTACATGTCTGTAGCCAGGGTTGCAATTGTGGTCAACAGCTTAATCCAGCTAATGCCAGCGTACATCCAGTTCCCCTACAAGATACAAAACCAGGTGGAGGTAAAGCGGGTTTTTTTATTAAATTGCCAACCTGCCCAATGTTATCGGTGCCATAGACTGCGCACCCCAGTGAACATTTGTGTTGAAAAGTCGGCGAAACGCCGTCTCGCGTTCAGGTTAAACATCGGATGAACTTGATTTAAAAGTGAAACTTTTTTAACCGGTTAGAATGTAGCCAGGCTGTATACCGGTAAAACCTGAGCTCGATTCTGGCTTTTGCTCAGTGGGTCACGCGCATCAATATGACCACAATTAGAACGCACCAGAGAGATTCTAAAATAAGGTAGCCTACTATGTGATTACCCGATTTCAAACCACAACTCACATGCATAGAATCCCAACAAAATTACAAAATGAATAACGTTGAATTTATTTCCAGGCTGCGATAAAGCAATGCGCTCGCTCGTCCGATGCAGACGTAGATGCGCAGCTATGCGTTTCTTCGCCTCCAATTTAATGTCAATGCATTTATTTATTTTTTATTTTACTACTTTAACTGTTCGTGTAAGTGGTGATCCTGCATTGATGGTACATGCTATCTCCTGCTAGGCCTTTACTTTCCCAGTTCATGACACCGGTACTGACAATAGCCAACTAAACTATTTTTTCCCTTGATTGAACATCCGCTAATAAAACTTCGCCTTTTTGACTCGGTATGGACCTTTAAATGGAAGTGACAGCCTCCATAAAATGCAATCAATGGGCGTGGAATCGTGGATTTATGCTAATCACAAAATAATGTGGACGCGCTTCGTAGCCTACGTTAATACGAAAAAAACTGCCTTTCCCACACGGGTTTTTTCGTACCAACTCGTTTCGTACATAAATGTACGCGCATATTAAGGAACGCTTCATGAATGAGGCCCATTTCGTACATTTTTCCTGGATAAATGATGTCTGAACAGGACCATTTTGGTTTGAGTGGTTTCCAAGGTGGGGGAAATATGTCTGTCAGCCCAAGTGAGGACAGCTTAGAATAGTATTGTTGGGCTGCCGGGGGAAGGTCTTTTTTACTGTATGATTCCTGTTCCTAATTATGGTTTTGTGTTTTTGAGCAGTGTAAAGTCCAGCCAGTCTATTTTCCTGCCTGCAGGGGGAGTAGTGGTATAGTTTACTCAGTTTTCACTGAATTCTATAATTTACTGTTTTTACTCAATACTAAGCCACTGAAGCGAAAGTTTACACTTGCAGATATTTGCTTCACAGACATTCTGAATATATAATCACCATTGATCTTTCTGTTTTTACACGTTATTATTGTTATTATTATTATTATTATTATTATTATTTGGCACAAATTATATTACGTTTTATTTAAGAAATATTTGCGATCATGCATCATGTTGCTGTAGTTCCAGAGTATGCCAAGATGCCTTTAACGGAGAAAAATGTAGTGCTGAACAGAGGTCAATTCCAGAGTGCAAAACTAGCAGATGGTTTCAATGAATCCTGACAAAATATTCTGAAGCCCCTGGTTAGTCTTTGTTTCTAGTGTGACACATCATCCTATTGAAAAACATGGGAGATGAAGATCTTCTGTTCAAGTATCTTTGATCTCCAGTCACCAAAGATGTTGGAGGGAATGGCAAGATGGACATAGTTTAATTGTTTTTAAAGTTAAAGTGTAATTTCTTTATTGGCCCAGTGCGATTAAGGATGTTTTTATAGATGTTTCTGACAACCAGCCAACTTTAAAATGGCTGCTATGGGGCATTTGGGCATCACTGTTCAATGCAAGAAAATACATTTCATTCAAGTCCAAAAAGCAGTTTGTTACAACGATGCTCTGCTTCTAGAGGTTGTGCATAAGAACATATAAATTTTTAGCATTTATTCACATTATCCATTTTTATACTGTGTGGTATTTTTGGTGCTCTATTAAAGTTTATGAACATTAATGAAGAAGTGTGCCCATGTTTAACACATCCATTGCCAACAGTATTGTACATGTTTATGAACATTAATGAAGAAGTGTGCCCATGTTTAACACATCCATTGCCAACAGTATTGTACAGTTTATGAACATTAATGAAGAAGTGTGCCCATGTTTAACACATCCATTGCCAACAGTATTGTACAGTTTATGAACATTAATGAAGAAGTGTGCCCATGTTTAACACATCCATTGCCAACAGTATTGTACAGTTTATGAACATTAATGAAGAAGTGTGCCCATGTTTAACACATCCATTGCCAACAGTATTGTACATGGTTACTCATGATTCTTTCATGAGTATTAAAGACCATGAGCAGTTTTTATCTTTTAAAATATTCATTAAGCAGTAATACAAATATATATATATACTTTTCAAAATGTCTACATGGGAAAATAATAGAATTTCCTTTTGATATTTAAGTAAAATATTTCTGAACAGTAGAGCTGAAGGACTGAGGGGGGTTGTCCCTTCTGTAATTAATATTCACAAGTTCACTTTTGCTATTCAGCCCACTAAACAGACTTCCATTAGTGTTTTGTTTGCTAGGTGGCAGAACATAGAGGTCTATTACTGGCGAACATGGAGATCCATAATTATGTTTTATCAACAACACTCATATATGTATGGCCCTTCAGCCATACATGTATGAGCCAATACTAGTTAATCCCAGTGATAGGAACATTACCACCTCCGGAGTGGGATCTGAAGCTGTCAGTTGGGCATGGTGACTGTCTGGGTGACTGTCAGATATTGGTATCTGGAAATTCAGTTGGATTTACAGCAAATTTCCAATATGAAAAACCAATTAAATGGCTTGCAAGGTAGCTAGTTTAATTTCTGATAATGAATCTGTTGACTAAATGACACCATACAATTGTTCCGGAGAAAGAGAACCATACCATCTTTTGGAACCTTGTTTTGCTGCTGACCGTGTTCTGCACAGCAGCATAGCATTATCCAGCTAACATATCTTGTTATTCTATTTGATTAATGACATGTTCCTCCCTGTACAGCTATATTTTAAAGTTAAATTACTCTTAAATTTTGACATTCCCACACAGCCGTTTATCCAAGCCATCATGTACTGGTACAGTCAGTACTGGTAAAGTGACAATCAGCTACATTAACATATTTGTATAAAGGGCATATTTTTCCATCACTGCTGATTAGTGGGAAGAAAATCTTATGTAAATCACTTTGTTGAAGACATCATTAATATTGTCTCCAAAGACCAATACCAAGTCCTCCTGCAGTGGGTAGTAGACTACTGGAACTCAAAAGAAAGAAAATCTCTAAAGGATAAAAATTTCTATTAATATTATAGTATGTATTATCTTTCATTCTTAATTTATGATATGGCTATTAAAAAAGTATTACTTTTGGTTTCACAGGGTCTTTCAAGAGGCATAATACTGGATTATTCCTGTTTATTGCAGCAAAGGCAGATTAATAGGCATAATGTCAAAGATTCATTTCTCTCACTGCAGCACGTGGCCTTGGTTCTATTTTGTTATATTGTTATATTATCTTATTTACTTTTACTGCTTTTGGAATCATTACTGTTACTGTTTATTTTCAATGGAAGCCATTGCCACTCTCTCAGGGCTTGCCTCCTTTACTGATGTAGAAAGGCTCTCCATGGTACTTTTCCAAAAGCTTATATGTGTTTTTTCTTCTATTAAAAACATATTATTTTCAGACACTTGGTTGTTTCTATTTCAAGATAATCGAGTCATTATCTCACTTTGTGCCAATTGTCCTCAAACACACTTGTACTTATTCTGTTTTAAGTTATACAACAGTGTCCATGCACATTTCTGCAATATTAATGAAAAACATATTGTAGAAAAATGGAGAAAAAAAAGGAGGGCTGGGTCAGCTGGGGAAAGGTCCAACAAGACGCGAGGGCAAACGGACGGAACAAGGCAGAAAACCAAACGGAGGGGAAGACAAAACCGAAACACGATACACCGCTAACTGGTGCAAACAAACTCACGCAAAAACACAGGGCAAGACACAACAAAATCACAAGCAAAGAGACAAGACGGTCTGGCCCCGAACAAAGAAACGAGGCAGTCTAAATACAAAAACTGACAAGGACCGAACGAGAAACAGGTGGAGGAAAACTAACGAGAAAACGAGAGAAAAACACAATGCAGGTGCGGGGAGTGAAAAACACAAGTGGAGGGAGAGAGGGAAAACACGGGGTGGAATGCCAGACAAACGAAAAACCAGAACAGGAGTACGGGACATGACACAAAGACTGCCGTAAATAATTAACAATTGCGCTAATGAACAATTGCGCTTTATTGCATGCTCAAAAATAGGGGGAAATTATATTATTTTATTCTAGCCCTTACAAAACTGGACAGTTTGCTGAAAACTTGCAGCTAATATGTAGCGCATTTTCCACAAATTAATTGTTTACCTCAAAATGTTTCCAGAGGTTTGTCAGAGTTTGCCCGTAGTGGTGAACTAAAAACTTTGCCAGAAGTGAATGGCAGTTCCCACAAAGCTAATTTGCATGTGAAAATATGAGCTTGCCGCAAACCTTCGGCAACAATGCCAAAGGTTTGACACAAATTTGCCAGAAGGCCTATATTTGTGTAAGGGAGTACAATGGCTCTGAGAAATTTGTATTGTTGAACCAGTATTTTTTCAACAACAAAAAAGTTATTCATACCCCTAATCATTTTTTTCTAATTAAGGAAAATAAATATATTAATAGGCTGCTTTTTTGAGGTCATCTCAATTTTGTGGAACTGTTTTGCAGCCTCAAGGTACTGAGAATAATTTTGGAGGGCACTGTATCTAACAGTGCATTGTTGATTAGACCTTGCTAGCTGCCAACATGGTTTACTATGACGAAAATACCATTATTTTGCAACCTAGCTTTTAACAACCTAGCTTTTTATTAGCAAAAACAATGTAATCTCTCCCTAAAGGCATGAATTTGCTGCAGCAGTCATGTCTATTTGTATCTATGAAGAGGGAAGGGTTTGGCTTGTACAGATGGTCAAAACTGGCTACCCAAAAAATCTTTAGGTCTACAGTCATGCTTGATATTGATAGAGATTCTGGAATAAAAACTATAGTGATGTGGTACATGGCATTGGCAGCTAAAATATGTAACATATAAACACTTTTATTCAGCATGTAAAAAAAAAAAAGCTATTCAACTATTCAAAGTTGAAAGAGTAAAATGTTTCAACAAATATTCAGACTGTTCTCCCAACACAAGTGAAATTGACTTGCATTTGGTGATGTTATGGGTGTTAATTTCAGGCCATGTAAATGAAACCTCAGCATTTCTGATTCTGACAGACATTGGAGGGGATTTTGGGGGATGGGGGCAGGGGTTGGTTGAACCTAAATGGCGTGCTTTTGTATGTGAGTATTTGTTCTTGCTTCACAAGTTTCACCGATATACTTCTGCATTTCTGTGTAAAATTACAAAAATAAACTGCCTGTCATTGATAATTCTGTGTACAGGTTCTGCTGGAAAAAAGACAAGGAACCAAAATAAAAAGAGTAACAAGAAAACATCTTGCACAGTGCAGATATATCTTATTCTGTGAAAACACTTCATCCGAGTAGTAACACGGATGAAGTGATGTGCTGACATTTGAAAAATCAAGTTAGGATAAAGTATTTGAGTGATTAGGTTGCATTACTTGTTATATGTTGAAATTCAAAGTTTGACAAATTACACTGTCAGAGAGTGTCTGCCTCATTTGATTAGTTCATAGTTTTGAGTGTCATTGCCATAGCACCTGCCTACATATAATTCATGTTCACGTTAATGTTTCCTAGTTTTCTTTCAAACGAACCTATTAATCTACAGTTTTAGTGTCCTGAGCAGGAAAGACATATGAGCAAGCAGAAAGCTGGCTTGAGATTTAAATTAATTTACTGTGGTCAGGTCAGAAAGTTGTCAATCACAGCTTCCAAGACCATACACAACATAAAAGAAGATGTAAAGATAAATGTTTATTAAAACCTTATAGATTAATACATTATATCATTTTGAAAGAGACCACTTTTATTGATCTATCTCTGTAGTGAGCTTTACAGAGACAGGTTTTTAATTTACTTTCATTACGCTTAAGCAGAGACAGGCTATTAGGGGTTTGCAGTAGATACATCACTGCTGGTCTAATCAGCTGGCCAGTCACCCACCAGAGCAATAGGAACAGGTATGGCTCATTTATTGCAACAACATGACCTCCAGCCTCTAGGTCTGTGGGCCTGTCTTCCATCTGTCTTGTTGAATGCATCTTTGAATGCATTCTTTGGATAGTGTAGAAGAATAATGCACATAGAAGAAGATATTTTGGCTTAACCTCTTAATACCAAGGGCAAAATATACCAATTTTCACCTGTTTTCACTAGTAACCAACAAAGCTGTTTATCTCAAAAACTGTAAAGGCTACAAATATGGTTCATAGCTGTTATTAAAACAGAGAACTGCACTATTATGACTAAGTAGTCATAATTCATATACATACACTTATTGCTACTTAACTACAACAATTTATGTACAGAAATTGTGGGGGGAAAACTAAAAAACGGGTACCAACATTCAAATTTTTGATTTTTTACCTGATGAGCTACAAGAGCTATGGAGGAAATACCTCCTCTTTGTGATTCCTCAATAGGCTGCCTATCTCTGCTAAAAATATGGTGTCAATATCTCAAACCATTCAAATTCTACAGAGCTTTTTTTCAGGTGAACCATTTTGGTTACCAAAGTTGGCACAAATTGTGCCAAATTGTGCAAAATGGCAAGGTTGCAGAAAAGTCTCAATATGATTTATTTTTTAAGTTTTACAATAAAATCTGATAATTGGAAATAAAAGTTCATTTTTAGATGTGTTTTTGGTGTGTTTCATATTACACAACTAACTAGCCTACCCGTGGTCCCCAAAAAGCTCTCCAAACCCATGTAGCAGCACAGTGAATCTTGTATTCCACCAGAGCCTCATTAGCCAGAAATGAGTCCAGGTATATGCATATAAAAATGGATATAAAATCAAATATCCACCCTAGATAAAATAAACCCCTGCATAATAATCAACAACAACAAACTCATCCTCATGTTATCTCTCCCTCATGTTACGTCATGCATAAATTCCTCATTCGTTTACCTGCACAGCCTGCTGTACTGCATACAGAACAATTTACTCATGTGGAACAAAACAAACCCTTAAGACGCCATTTCATTCAAAAGAAACTCGGAACAGCTCGTCTCAGACACAAATAGATAGCTAGCTGCTATGTGTAATTTTGCTGGCTAGCTTGCCATTGTTACAATATAGTAATGTTAGCTATATTCGTTTAATTCAGAGGGATTCGTTTTATACATAACAGTGAATTTGCACTGGTATACCGGCAAAATAATCTGTTACCTTACATCACTCACTGAGACCGCAAAACCATATTTGGCCTAGGACCTGCTGCACGGAGAAACTCCTGAATAACCTAGATATAACTAACCAAAAACTGTAAGAAAGAGACTGTAAAGTAAAAAGATAAACAGCGCAGTTACCTTATGAATTGTGCTTTGCTAAACGGAATGTAGCGAGCTACGCTACAAGGTAAAAACACTGCGCCATCTTGGTTCGATAATTACGCTAGGTCAGAGATTTTCTTGCCTCCTCCTCTTACGCGGGGCTGCATTTCCTTGGGCGTGTTTGAGTAGACATCGGTGAGCAGTTGGCTTGCCTGCCTCAGAAAATGACAAACGCCTGAGCAGATCGAACTGGGACAGTTTCGGACGTTTCTGAAACCGGCAGGGAGAAAAACAATATGGAGGAGTTAGCCCTGTTGTTTGTTGTTGCGGAGGACTTGGAGGCGACAGAGATGTCCTTTTTACTTCAAAATCTTAAAGAAATGGAGGAGAACGATTGAAGTCGTTTTAGTACTGACTTACATTATTTAATGACTTGTATTGTTAGGGTAGTCAATATTTATCTTTTGCTACGCGACTTTGGCTAAGCACCCTGAATTGTTCCACAGTGAAACTGCAATTAAAGTTCTTGAATAAATATATATACTTGCCATTGGAATTAAAGCGCTGGGTGCCGTCTCATTATCGAATAACTAAATTATTTAGCTAAGCTGTCACCTGTTATGGTAACATAGGCCTACCTGTAAACATTAGGCTGCTTATGTTCTATTGCTCATATTCAGTTGTTTCTTGTCTGTCAATTTATGAAATGGCCTAAACCACACCTGTCATCTCTGTGTAGACTAGCAAACATGGTAGACATGTCATTTTAGTTAATCTAAACCCAGAAGACATCGTAGCCATACATTGTAATGTGAGAATCTATGTAGCTATGTTAAGTATCATAACTTTATGCATGTTTTCATAGACCTTTGAGTGGTGGTTCTAAAGAATATTTTATTGCAGAATATCTGTACCAATATAAATGAGAAATGTCTCTTTCATGGGACTTCTTTAGAGTTGTACAGTTAATGCATTGAAGATATTACTTGTGACATAAAGGAAAAGTGTATTAATCCTAATCATTAATTAAGTTGCTATGAAATAATAATACTTGGTTGCATATTCTTTGCGTGTAATGACTGCCTGAAGTCTGTGAGCTGTAGAAATCATCAGATGCTCTGTATCTTCACTGGTGATGCTATGCCAGGCCTGTACTGCAGCCTTCTTCAGTTACAATATGGATGAAAATGCCCTCACATTAAATCTTACAGTCTGTACTTTAGCCTCAAATTCATTGTATCATTTCACATCCAAAGTGCTGGAGTACAGAGCCAAAACACAGGGAAAAAAAAATTCACTGATCACTGTACGTATATATCCTTTACTTGACCAGTCTGTTGAGATTTCTTTTCACACTAAAACATTACATAGCATCCATGATTCAGCTACTCATAATATCAGTGTTCATGATTTATTCAAATTACATGAGGTGGTCCCTTTGGACCCTGACAAAGAACTTATTGAATTGATGCCATCCAATGTCCTTAACAAGATAAATTGAGTTTGTATGAATTAATAACTAATATAGTACATATAGGGACATTGGGATACTGGGAGTCATTATGTGGTTTGAGGGAACAATGTCAAGAAAGATGACATTTTCCTTGCCAGTTATGGTAATGTATGGATAAATAGAATTGTATTTGCATAGGTATTCCAATATCAACATGTCATCTTCCTTTTACCTTTCACCAATCATTGTTCATATATTTCTGATTTGACAATAAAATTACAGAAAGAACCCGGGGTCATTGTGGCTTGAATGGTGGTGGAGGGGAATAGTTCACCAGTTTATTTACCTTTTGTGAATGTCACCATATTGTGTGAAATAAATATTCTGAAAATGTTCTCTTTGCTTAATTTCTGGTATAATTTATCTGTTTTGTTCTGGAGACCAGACCACCCATATCTAATCAACCCATAGCCATAATAACAGTGTTAGTGTAATGTTCCGCTCCCTTCCTGTTCGTTTTCCGTGTTTTCCTGTTTTCCCTCCGTGTCATGTTGGATCCTTTTGTCCGTGTTTTCCCCGCTGCTGCGGACTAGGCGTGTCCTTCCCTGTCTTGTTCGTCTGGTTGTTTTGTCTTACTTCCGCCTTTCACTCCTTCCCCCTCGTTGCATGCATTTCCTCACCTGGTGTTTCGCAATCACTCCCGTTTTATTTCCACACCTGTTCCTTATTTAGTTCTGTCATTAACCTCACTATATAGTCTTTCGGCTGGCTGCCAGTCGGCGCCAGTTCGTTAACTATCGTCACTTGGTGTTAGTGCTCGTTGTGTTATCTGGTCTTTTACTTCGAACTACTCGCTTGGTTGTGGGATATTATCCCCTTACAGCATTTGGTTCCGCTCGAAACTACGGATTGGTAGTTTACCTCCCCAGTTATTTCCTGTTGTGAATGTAGCTAACCTGTTTCCCTTCTCCTCCACCTAACCCAGCTCCCACTCTTCAGCAGCAGTGTTCGTAAGCCCTGTGTTCGTTGTGTGTGTTGCGGTACCTCCACCTCCTGCTCGCGTAGGCTCCGCGGTGGCGTTATTCCTGGCTACCCTCCAGCTGTTCCTGTCCGGCCGAAGAAGCCACCAAAGTCTTCGGTTACGGTTCCGGGAGCTCTGGAGACCAGTCAGCTCCATCCGGACCTACCGCAGCTACGCCACACTACCCTGCCCTGCCGTGCTTCATCATTCACCTACCTGCCAAGCCCTGCACCTCCGTGAGAACCTCCCGGTCCTTCCCGTGCCTTTCCTTGCACTAATCCCCCTCTGTTTTTGTTTGTCCTGTACCGGTGCAGTCATTCCGGTCCAGTTCCAGCCCTGCCGTAGTGAGTCGCTCCCCTGCTAGTTCCAGTCCAGTCCAGGCGTGAGTCGTATAACTACCTGTCCAAAGTCCAGTTCCGGTTTGGAACATTCCGTTCCAGACGCGGATTCCTGTGTGGACCTCCCGGTCCAGTTCCAGCCCAGTCCAGTTCCGGTTTGGAACATTCCGTTCCAGACCCTGATTCCAGTGTGGACCTCCCGGTCCAGTTCCAGTCCAGTCCAGTTCCGGTTTGGAACATTCCGTTCCAGACCCTGATTCCAGTGTGGACCGCCCGGTCCAGTTTCAGTCCAGTCCAGTTCCGGTTTGGAACATTCCGTTCCGGACCCTGATTCCAGTGTGGACCTCCCGGTCCAGTTCCTGTCCAGTCCAGTTCCGGCTTGGAACGATAAGTTCCAGATCCTCCAGTCCAGCTCCGGCTTGGAGCAGCCCGCCCCGGGCTTCCAGGCGATACCTGTGTTATTCTGTGTGTTGCCATTCCTGTACAGTGTTGGGACTACCCCAACACTTAATTTATTAAAAACTCCTTTTTGTGAATCTGTCTCCTGGTCGTTGCACTTGGGTTCGTCCCGTATCTGATACGTAACAGAACGAACTGGCCAAAAACATGGACCCAGCCGACCTGGAGCAGATTCGGCACGCCTTCTCCTGCCAAACTGCGGTCAGCGACCAACAGGGCCGCCGTTTGGATGACGTGTTGGAGGTGCTGAGGGGCATCACGGAACAAGTGACGCAGCTGACTCTTCACCAGCCGCTTCCGCGTATACCTTTGGGCCCTACACCGCCCGCACCGGATCCACCGGTGGACCCTCCTGTGTCTACTTCATTTCGTGAGCCCCGCGTTCAACATCCAGAGTTATACCGCGGGGGATTGGGAAAATGTCGCGAATTCCTTATGAAGTGCGACATTGTATTCCGGATGCAGCCCTCCTCCTTCGCCTCCGACCCATGTAAGATCGCTTTTATTATGATCAGCTTGGGAGGAGGTGCCCTGGAGTGGGCTACATCCATCTGGGATAGCCAAGTCGCGCTCTGCAACAACTTCGCTGCCTTCACCGCCGAGATGCGGCGTGTGTTTGATCACCCTACCTGTGGGCGAGATGCAACTCAGCGCCTACTTCAGGTCCGTCAAGGGAGTCGTAGCGTCGCTGAAATGGCCATCCAATTCCGTACCCTCGCAGCGGAGTCCGGATGGAACGACACCGCCCTTCAGGGAGCCTTCCGCCAGGCACTCAGCGAGGAGCTTAAAGACCAACTTGCCACCCGTGAAGAATCCACCTCACTCAATAGCCTTATTAGCCTGGCCATAGCAATTGACAACCGTCTCCGTATCCAGGCCCGTGAGCGAGGGGGGAACCCCGGTCATCTACCACACATACGCTCTCACCCTTCTGCTTCTGGATCCAGGGCGGCGTCTGGGGTCTCCGAAGAGGAGCCCATGCAACTGGGCAGAGTTGCGGTCAACTCCGAGGAGCACCAACGTCGCCTGCGATCTAGATCCTGTTTTTATTGTGGCAAACCTGGCCACCAGATCGCCTCATGCCCCATTCGCCCAAAAGAATAGGCTCGCCAGTTAAACTGGGCGTACTGACGAGCCCTATCATACCCTGCCATGCAGCCCAGAATCGCCTTGTCTTTAAGGCCACTCTCCTGTGGAGGGACAAGTCCGAAGTCTCGTCGGCCCTCATCGACTCTGGGGCCGACGCCAACTTTATGGACACCACCTTCGCCAGGAGGGCCGGCATCCCCACGGAACTACTACCCTCTCCCATTACTGCCTTTGCCTTAGACGGTAGGAGTCTGGGGTTAGTGACCCACTCCACCGTTCCCTTACAGCTCGTCTTATCCGGCAATCATCGGGAGAGCATTCAACTCCTACTCATCAACTCAAAACAATCCTCCATAGTTTTGGGTCAGACCTGGCTCCGCCTTCATAACCCTCATATCGACTGGCAGGCCGGTCGCATCCTGGCGTGGAGTGGCCACTGCCTGGCTAGCTGTCTCCGTTCCGCTCTCCCCCCTCCGGGGTCCAAGAATCCCAGCACCAACCTACCCGAACCCGATCTGTCCAACGTTCCCAAACAATATCACGACCTCTGCCTGACCTTTTCCAAATCACGCGCTCTGTCCCTACCTCCTCACCGACCTTACGATTGCTGTATAGACCTGCTGGCGGGAGCCAAACTTCCGTCTGGCCGTCTCTACAGTCTGTCGGGGCCAGAGAAACTCGCCATGGAGGAGTACATTCATGAGTCCCTCGCCTCGGGCATCATCCGTCCCTCCTCTTCTCCTGTTGGTGCTGGGTTCTTTTTTGTAGGGAAGAAGGACGGCTCACTACGGCCCTGCATCGACTATCGGGGGCTCAATCAAATCACCATCCGCAATAAATATCCTCTCCCCCTCATTAACACTGCTTTTGAACCCCTCTCGCAGGCCGTCATTTTCACCAAGCTCGACCTCCGTAATGCGTACCACTTGGTGCGCATACGGGAGGGGGATGAATGGAAGACTGCCTTCAATACCCCGTTGGGCCACTATGAGTACCTGGTGGTCCCCTTCGGCCTTACTAACGCCCCGGCAGTCTTCCAGGGCATGGTGAATGACGTGCTGCGAGACCTGTTGGGGAAAACTGTTTTTGTTTACATAGACGATATTTTGATTTTTTCCAAGTCCCCTCAGGAACACATTCTCCATGTCCGGGAGGTTCTCCAGCGTCTCCTTGAGAACCAGCTCTTCGTCAAGGCAGAGAAGTGCTCCTTCCACGTCTCTTCAGTCCCGTTCCTCGGCTTCATCATTGAGGAGGGCAGTATCCGGGCGGATCCTGTCAAAGTCAAGGCGGTGACGGAATGGCCCCAACCCACCTCTCGTAAGCACCTGCAACAATTCCTTGGTTTTGCTAATTTCTATCGTCGTTTTATCCGTAATTACAGTGTCATTGCTGCTCCCCTTACCAAACTCACCTCCACTGTTTTTTCTTTCTGTTGGAACTCCGAGGCTCAGCTCGCTTTTGAACAGCTTAAAGCTCGGTTTTCCTCGGCCCCTATTCTTTGTCACCCTGATCCCACCCGTCAATTTACGATTGAGGTGGATGCCTCCGACACCGGCGTGGGGGCCATTCTGTCCCAACGTGCCGCCTTGGACAACAAACTCCATCCCTGTGCCTTTTTCTCCCGGAGACTGTCCTCCGCCGAGCGAAATTATGATGTCGGGGATCGGGAGCTTCTTGCCATAAAGCTGGCTCTTGAGGAGTGGCGCCACTGGCTGGAGGGGGCAGGTACCCCCTTTATTGTTTTGACTGACCACCAAAATTTAATTTACTTGAAGTCTGCTAAGAGGCTTAATGCCAGACAGGCTAGGTGGTCACTTTTCTTTGCCCGTTTCAATTTTTCTGTATCCTTCCGCCCCGGTTCCCGCAATATTAAGGCGGATGCCTTATCCCGTGTGTTTTCCCTTCCCTCCAGTCCTGCTGACCCCGAGCCTATTCTACCAGCGTCCTGCGTGGTGGCTGCGGTCTCCTGGAGGATTGAGGAGATTGTGAGGTCCGCCCAGACTTCCCACCCTGACCCCCGTAGTAACCCTAACTCCTCCCTGTTTGTTCCCAACTCCGTCCGCTCCCAGGTCCTTGAGTGGGTTCACGCCTCCTGCCTGGCGTGTCACCCAGGTGTTGCCAGAACGACCACCCTCGTCAGGAGGAGCTTTTGGTGGCCCACTCTCAAGGAGGATACCCGTGCTTTTGTCCTGGCCTGCGCAGTGTGCGCCAGGAGCAAGGCTTCCCACCAGCCTCCCTCTGGTCTTCTCCTTCCCCTCCCTGTCCCGGGCCGTCCTTGGAGCCACATTGGCGTGGATTTCGTCACCGGTCTGCCTTTGTCAGAGGGCAACTCTGTCATTCTGACAATTGTGGATCGGTTCTCCAAGGCGGTTCACTTCATTCCCCTCCCTAAGCTCCCGTCCGCCCTCGAAACTGCGGAGCTCCTGGTGGTACATGTGGTCAGGCTGCACGGGATCCCATCCGACATTGTTTCGGACCGTGGGCCCCAATTCTCCGTTCTGTGTAGCCCTGGGGGCCTCGGCCAGTTTGTCGTCTGGCTTCCATCCCCAGTCTAACGGCCAGGCAGAGAGGGCGAACCAGGACCTGGGGGCCGCCCTGCGGTGCGTCACTGCTCGCAATCCCGCCTCCTGGAGCCGTTTTCTCCCCTGGGTAGAGTACGCTCACAACTCCCTTAAAAGTGCCTCCACTGGGTTGTCCCCATTCGAGTGCTCATTGGGTTACCAACCCCCTCTCCTATCGGCCCAGGAGGCCGAGGTAGCAGTTCCCTCCGTTAATTCTCACATCCTCAAATGCAAGCGCATTTGGAGACTTGCACGCACCGCACTCCTGCGTTCTAATTCCCGTTCGCAGCGTCTGGCGGACCTGCACAGGACCGCAGCCCCCAAGTACAGGGCCGGTCAGCAGGTCTGGCTATCCACATCCAACATTTCCCTTCCCTCCTCCTCTAAGAAACTTCGGCCCCGGTTTATTGGTCCCTTCCCTGTTGTATGTCTCATTAACCCAGTTTCTGTTAAGCTCTCCCTCCCTGCCTCCCTCAAAGTTTACCCCGTTTTTCATGTGTCACAAATCAAGCCTGTCGCCTCCAGCCCCCTCAGTGCCCCTACCCTCCCTCCTCCACCTGTCCGAGTCATCGACAACGCCCCGGCCTACACGGTGGACCGCATCATCGACATCCGCCGTAAGGGTCGGGGTTTCCAATACCTCGTGGACTGGGAGGGGTATGGTCCTGAGGAGCGGTCGTGGCTCCACAGGGGCCTCATCCTGGATCAATCACTGATCCAGGATTTCCACAGTCGCTTCCCATCCAAGACCAGGCCGCCAGGTACGCCAGGTGGCGTACGTTGAGGGGGGGGGTACTGTAATGTTCCGCTCCCTTCCTGTTCGTTTTCCGTGTTTTCCTGTTTTCCCTCCGTGTCATGTTGGATCCTTTTGTCCGTGTTTTCCCCGCTGCTGCGGACTAGGCGTGTCCTTCCCTGTCTTGTTCGTCTGGTTGTTTTGTCTTACTTCCGCCTTTCACTCCTTCCCCCTCGTTGCATGCATTTCCTCACCTGGTGTTTCGCAATCACTCCCGTTTTATTTCCACACCTGTTCCTTATTTAGTTCTGTCATTAACCTCACTATATAGTCTTTCGGCTGGCTGCCAGTCGGCGCCAGTTCGTTAACTATCGTCACTTGGTGTTAGTGCTTGTTGTGTTATCTGGTCTTTTACTTCGAACTACTCGCTTGGTTGTGGGATATTATCCCCTTACAGCATTTGGTTCCGCTCGAAACTACGGATTGGTAGTTTACCTCCCCAGTTATTTCCTGTTGTGAATGTAGCTAACCTGTTTCCCTTCTCCTCCACCTAACCCAGCTCCCACTCTTCAGCAGCAGTGTTCGTAAGCCCTGTGTTCGTTGTGTGTGTTGCGGTACCTCCACCTCCTGCTCGCGTAGGCTCCGCGGTGGCGTTATTCCTGGCTACCCTCCAGCTGTTCCTGTCCGGCCGAAGAAGCCACCAAAGTCTTCGGTTACGGTTCCGGGAGCTCTGGAGACCAGTCAGCTCCATCCGGACCTACCGCAGCTACGCCACACTACCCTGCCCTGCCGTGCTTCATCATTCACCTACCTGCCAAGCCCTGCACCTCCGTGAGAACCTCCCGGTCCTTCCCGTGCCTTTCCTTGCACTAATCCCCCTCTGTTTTTGTTTGTCCTGTACCGGTGCAGTCATTCCGGTCCAGTTCCAGCCCTGCCGTAGTGAGTCGCTCCCCTGCTAGTTCCAGTCCAGTCCAGGCGTGAGTCGTATAACTACCTGTCCAAAGTCCAGTTCCGGTTTGGAACATTCCGTTCCAGACGCGGATTCCTGTGTGGACCTCCCGGTCCAGTTCCAGCCCAGTCCAGTTCCGGTTTGGAACATTCCGTTCCAGACCCTGATTCCAGTGTGGACCTCCCGGTCCAGTTCCAGTCCAGTCCAGTTCCGGTTTGGAACATTCCGTTCCAGACCCTGATTCCAGTGTGGACCGCCCGGTCCAGTTTCAGTCCAGTCCAGTTCCGGTTTGGAACATTCCGTTCCGGACCCTGATTCCAGTGTGGACCTCCCGGTCCAGTTCCTGTCCAGTCCAGTTCCGGCTTGGAACGATAAGTTCCAGATCCTCCAGTCCAGCTCCGGCTTGGAGCAGCCCGCCCCGGGCTTCCAGGTGATACCTGTGTTATTCTGTGTGTTGCCATTCCTGTACAGTGTTGGGACTACCCCAACACTTAATTTATTAAAAAACTCCTTTTTGTGAATCTGTCTCCTGGTCGTTGCACTTGGGTTCGTCCCGTATCTGATACGTAACAGTTAGATCGTTAATCTCAATTATTAATCTTACAACCATTTGTAAGATGGATGTACAGCATTGTACCCAGGTTGTGTTGCTTAATATTGTTTCATTGTTAATACCCTTCATGTTATTATGGCATTGGGTTGTTTGTATGTGGTTCTCTCTGCTGGCATGTGACATGCAGAGGTCTGGCTATACACTGTCCCATCTGGATATAGGGAAAACTCCACTTCTCCACAATGACGGACAGCAGGTCATACCTTCAGATCTTGTCTTACTGATAACAAGGATGGTGAAGAGAAATATTGATTAAGTAACAGTTTTTACCCATCAAAAGACATAATATAAAATAATTATAAAATAAATGAATGAGTTATCATTTGGTGGTGCTACCTTAATGTTCTATATGGTCACACCAAATGTTCTGGAGGACACTTTTTTGGACAACAGTCCAATTAGGATTTTACACTTAAACAAGCTGTGCAAAAACAAACCACTCCGTATAACAAAGTTGAATCTTTACTTTTCTATAGAATATGGTATAATTACAAATATAGTTGAATAAATATTGAATAAAACATTGTTACCTATATTTGGACAGGCCTTTTTTTGTTATTATTTCTTCATACACTTTTTTGTTCAGTCAACAGATTTTATATAGGCCTACTGTTAGAGGTAATTTTTTTATCTCTTTTATCTCAAGGCAGATGGATTACAGAAGCAGTCAAGAATGACAATTGGCAACTTCATTTGTTTGTGTAGCATTACCAATATTTTACTTTTCGCATTCATATAGGCTTAACGTTACTTCAAGAAAGTACATGTATGGTACAATATATAATAACCAGAGTAGCGACCTTATGTTACTCAATCCCACACTCTCAAAACACATATTTATTTATGTATTTATTTATTATTTGCACAAATAAAGAACAAATGCAAGTACACAAAGTAATTTACAGAAATATGCTAGAGAGGTTTGAAACCCTACAGGGCTTATGCTAGAAGCTCACATTATGAAACAAAATCACATTAATTGAAGAACAATAAAGGATTGCATTATATTAAAAAATATTTTAAAATATAGCAATAATAAGAAAAAACTGAATAAATATTAATTGTGAAATTAGAAAAGAGAACAGATGAGGGAAAGAGGAAAATACTGCTATTACATTTTAGGATTTAATAAATAACCCTTATACCTGTGCTTGAACACATAGGGAGGGGTACGCCGATAGGTGGCGATATCGTGAAATGATCCGCGTGTGTCATGACGAAACACCTATCTCTCCTCACTCTCTAACTAATGCTGTTGTTGGTTTGTTTGAAGGCGCGGCGATGTTGATGAAGGCGCCCGAGAGCTGCTGCACCGCTGCTAAGGCGCGCCTGCTTAACCTCCTGTTGTCATTTCCTTAGTTTACGCAGCACCGATTTTTCGGCCATTTCGGACAGTTTCCGATGCAGCCCGACGCAGTCCGACGCAGATATGACGTAAATCGGCTCTAGCCGAACACGCCATTTGTGTTGAATGAGGGCTTGTCTGAAAGATAAGAGTCTTGGCTATTGGCTGGAATATTTGACAGACAGTTTTAAAACCCAATGGAAAGCAAATAATACTCGGGAGGCGGGTCGATGAGAGTTTTTCCCACTTCAGATAGGCCTATTGTGCTATCCGTCAAAGAAATACACCCAATTGATGACGGTTTTGCATAAATCTCTGCAATCAAGTACAAAACCACTCTGGCTAAAATATACTAAGCTACGGGAGTGGTAGGCCTACTCCAGAAACTGGCTGAGTTTCACAACGCCAAACTGAACACAGCCGAACAACTCGTAATGAAGTCGGTTTAAAATTGGAAAAAAATCATGTACAGCCGTATGAAAGTTTTTAAGTATTTTTTCTTGAAGCTTAAAGGTATAATGGTTTTCAAACCAAAGTTTTGTGAAATAAAATTAAGCAGAACAGTTTACCAGCACATTGTTTATGGTGTGACATCAAGCTGCAATAGCCTACATGTTTGAGAATTAGGTCAGGACGTTATTTACTAAGTTTTATCTCGACGTTTTGGGCTTAAAAACCACTTTCCCAGAAGGAATGGATATATCTTAAGGATATTTAATCAAAATATTGAAGTGAGCAGTTTATTATATATTATTAAAGGATAAGTTCGCTATTTTGGACCTTGGACCCTATTTGCGGTCTGTCTTCCATGAACCTGACACATTGAGTCCATATTTTCGCTGATCGGTCCAGTATTGAGCTAGCTACAGATTTCCTGTAGGCTCTCACTGGGCTACAATAGAAGTCAACGGGGCAATTAGAAATGTTATGGAAAAACAACGATAAATGTGCTTTCATGTACAATAAATGAGACGGGAAGCTCAGGGTGTATTGTTACCGGTCTCAGTATGCTCTCCTGTGAAATGTATCTCAATCCGAACGACCATCACACAAATTAGTCAACGTGAACTAAGTTAGCAAGCTCTATGTTTAATTGAAATATCAAACAGAGTAGGCTAATAACATGACACCAATCATTTTAATACTGTTTTATGTAACGTTACTTACCAACAACTCCACCACTGCTTGCTGCCAAAGCGATTCCAAACGAGATTCCAAACGAGATTCAAATTTCAGTCACTCAAACATGTCTGACCAATGGGGAAGCATCCGCCCCCACTGCGGGATGTTTGTGTCAAAATGATTCAATCAAAAAAAAAAACGACTTCAAAACTTTTTTTACTTCAATCAAAAAAAAAAAAATCACTTCAATCGAAAAAAAATTCAATCAAAGAAAAAAAGTGTTCAAATGATTTTTTTGGGGTTTCAATTTTATTTTGGCATTTGAACAGTTTTTTCTTTGATTGAAAATATATTTTTTGATTGAAATGAATGTTTTTTTGGTTGAAAATATGTTTTTTGATTGAAGCAACTTTTTTTTAAATTGAATAATAAAGACACAAATGTCCTACCCATAATATGGCCCAAACACAAAAAACATTACTTCAATCAAAAAAAATATTTTCAATCAAAGAAAACATTTTCAATCAAAGAAAAAAAGTGTTCAAATGCATTTTTTTGAGTCTCAAAATTTTTTTTGCATTCAAACACTTTTTTTCTTTGATTGAAAAAGTTGTTTTTGATTGAAGTGAAGGTTTTTTTTGATTGAAAATATATTTTTTGATTGAAGCAACCTTTTTTTTGATTGAATAATAAAGACACAAATCTAGCTTCATACTGTGAAAGGGAAGGTGCTTTTGTGACTGAAAAGGGAGGTTTTTATTAACGGCCTCGTCAAGTTCTTGCTTTCTGGAACCTATGGCAAAATAACAATATGCAAATGTATTTTTATCAACATGTACAGTGCATCCGGAAAGTATTCACAGCGCTTCACGTTTTCCACATTTTGTTCTGTTACAGCCTTATTCCAAAATTGATTAAATTCATTTTTTCCCTCAAAATTCTACACACAACAGATATGGAGTAGATGTGGATGGATCACTGCAAGGGTTATTTCTCCAGACTCATTTTCCTATAGAACTCTATGGGGAAAAAAGTCAGGAGAAACAACCCTTGCAGTGATCCATCCACATCTACTCCATATCTGGCGACAGAGTGATGGTTTGGGGCTCGTTTGATAGCTCAGACCCTTGATAACTTACAGCCATTTAGCCAGCCATGTGTTCCATACTGTACCAGTGTAATTTACAGCTGAATCTAGTCTCACCCCCCAATTTCCATAGAGATCCATTCAAATGCAGAGAGGTTATAGTATCGCTTGTAACAGTACCTGAAAATAAGATATCGACAGTTTTTTGATGTTGATGGTCACAGACTTCAGGAAGTAACAGCATGTAAAGGATATGCGACCAAATATGAAATATGATACTTTAAAAATACGTTAAAGCAAAGGGTATGAATACTTATGTAAATGAGAAATTTTAGTTTTTTATTTTTAATAAATTTGCAAAAATCTAAAAAAAACTTTTTTCACATTGTCATTATGGGGTGTTGTGTAGAACTTTGAGGGAAAAAATGAATTTAATCAATTTTGGAATAAGGCTGTAACAGAACAAAATGTGGAAAAAGTGAAGCGCTGTGAATACTTATCGGATGCACTGTATGTCAGTATGATTATGATAAAGCAACCATAACTGCTATTAAAAAGTAAAATAAATAAATAAATAACCTCCGCTGGTTTCTTGCTCATTGGCAGGTGCATTTTCATGCATTGCCCGATAATGCCAGGACGAGGTATTATTGCTGTAAGCCAGCTCCTTTAGGCACAGCAAGCACTTTTGTTACGAACCCAATACGAGACGAACCCAAGTGCAACGACCAGGAGACAGATTTCACAGAGAAGGGGTTTTATTAATAAACTAAGTGTTGGGGTAGTCCCAAAACTGTACAGGAAAGGCAAACACGTTATCACACAGGGTAATGTCAGGAAGCCCGGAACGGACTGCTCCAAGCCGGAGCTGGAACGGAAGATCAGGAACGGAATGTTCCAAGCCGGAACTGGACTGGACTCCAGGCGTATGCAACGCCTGAACTGGACTGGAACTGGACCGGGAGGTCCACTCAGGAAACGCGGTCAGGAACGGATTGTTCCAAGCCGGAACTGGACTGGATCGGTAGGTGCACAACTCACACCTGGACTGGACTGGAACTGGACCGGGAGGTCCACTCAGGAAACGCGGTCAGGAACGGATTGTTCCAAGCCGGAACTGGACTGGATCGGTAGGTGCACAACTCACACCTGGACTGGAACTGGACCGGGAGGTCCACTCTGGACAATGGGTTCAGGAACAGGTTTGTTCCAAGCCGGAACTGGGCTGAATCGGAAGATGCGTGACTCACGCCTGGACTGGACAGGTAGGTGGGCGACTCACTACGGCAGGAATGGAACTGGACCGGGATGACTACACCGGTACTGGTCAAAACAAAACAGAGGGGGATTAGTTGGAAGTAGGCACGGGAAGGACCGGGAGGTTCTCACTGGATGGCAGTGCTGGGTAGTGCGGCGTAGCTTAGGTAGGTCCGGTAGGATCTGGCCGGTCTCCAGTGCTCCCGGAACTGTAACCGAAGACGTTGTGGGCGGCTTCGGCCGGACAGGAACAGCTGGAGGGTAGCCAGGATCGGAGTGCCACACGGAATCCTACGTGAGCTGAAGGTGGAGGTACCGCAACACACAAAACAAACAAAGGGAGAACGAACACTGCCACGGTAGACTGGGTAACTGGAGGTTTAGAGGGAAAACAGGTTAGCTGCATGAAACACAGGAATTTCACGGAGGGTAACTACCAAAACGTAGTTTCAGACGAACTACACGCTGTAAGGGGATTGAATTCCCACAACCAAGCGAGCAGGACCGTAGAAGACCACGAACGACAAAACCAAACACAGAGTGAGGATAGTTAACGAACTGGCGCCGATTGGCAGCCAGCCGTGGGTATAAATAGTGACGTTAATGAAAACCTAAATAAGGAGCAGGTGTGGAAATTAAACGGGAGTGATTACTAAACACCAGGTGAGGAATGCATGCAACGAGAGGGAGAGGAGTGAAAGGCGGAAGTAAAAACAGAAAACCAGACGAACAAGTCAGGGAAGGAAACGCCTAGTCCGTAGCAGCGGGGAAAACACGGACAAAGGGATCCAACATGACACGGAGGGAAAACAGGAAAACACGGAAAACGACAGGAATGGGGCGGAACATTACAACTTTACCATCAAAATTAAATAATATGCCATTTGAGAAGGAATGCAGATGATAATGATAATAAGAAAGAATAAGAAATAACAATCAAATCATAATAATATTAAACAAATCGTAATAATCTGCTGTAGTTACGTTAAAATAACAACCAACGAACTACATGCACAGTCGATTGCTAGCCCAGTGTTCGAATAACGTTTCAGTGTGTTTTTATATCTACGCCACTTAGGCCTGCCTTATTTGGAGATATCGGGTCAAAATATTCCCAAGCAGGAGAAGATTTTCGCTTCCATGCAGGTTCCATTAGCCTATTTATACAAAAACGACAAAACTGTACAAAATAAAAAAATAAAAAATACTCCAAAAATTCCTCAAAAAAATACTCCAAAAAAACATTCAATAGCAATAATACCAATAATAATAAACTCCCCGCAACAACCCTCGAAATAAGGGGGGTATCGCTCTTTTATATCTACAATTCAAAACCCCTAATTCCGCCCAAAACGCAAAACAAACCGATCACATGGTTCTACAGCACCCGAGGCCTCGTTTGTCATCGATCACGTGCTTCTCTGAAAGCGATACAAGCTTCGGTGCGAGGCTTCTGTAGAAACTGCCATACGTAGCTACTCGACACACAGCTCGGAGCTTCGGTATCATCCGTAACATCACTAGAGATTACTCATTTGTTGTTGTTGGTTGGTAAGAAAACAATCGCTATATCAAAACTTTTCAATCTTGCAAAAACTGGACTACTTTTACTATAATTACATTCTTCAGACTTTGAGAGGAAATCCATTTTGCATTCTTGATTTTCTTGGAGGAACACAGGTAAGCAGTTCACAGTTGCGGCAGTGACTCCCACCTGGGATTCAAAATTTTGTCAGAATCCCCTATTAAGATATTATTAATTTCAGTCTCAGAAAGTAATTAAAAAGTATAGTACACAGGCTAATAGTGTCATCGAGAAACCAATATAGTAGTAATTATGTAGCCTACGTGACAATAAAAATTTAGTCTGGGATTCAGCAATTTTATACGAATGATTTGTAATAGAATAATCTTATAGTAACAGATAGCTTGCAAGCTGTAAGTTAACAGTAGGAAATGCTGTTTTGTGTACATTTCATGACAGATCATGTGGCCTTGACAATTGATTGTTGTTTTTTATATGTGGTACCAGTTTTTCCTGGAAAGTTTCAATAACAGTGTGTTTGTCCCATAAATCATCTAATGAGATGACAAATAAAGCCTTATAGGCTACAGTATGTCAGTGGTTTCTTCTAAGCTTAGTGATACATAGGCCTACCTGACCTGAATGAATCAAATGTACCTAATTATGATAACTCTTTCTTTGAATAGTCATTCATAAGTTGGCTAATGTAATTCCTTCGTAAGCATTACATAGATATTTATATATGATGTTTTCATTGACTACAAATAGGTGTATAGTGGTATGTAATTCCAATGCCACTTGCTGTATCAGTGGTGATATAGCATAGCCTGCCTATTTGTGGTTATTGAAAACCTTTTATGCGTGTTTATGTTGTGTGTTTGAAGAAGGTATTCTGTTTATACAGGAACATTAAGAAACTTTAAAGAAGTTTAAACAGTATTTCTATGCCCATGTACTTATGAAATGTTTTTACTCATCTATTCCAATGAATAGCATCCAATGAGCAAGCTGAGGGATGCATTTTGTTGGACACTGGTTACAAACATGTTGCCATAATTGCATGGTTCATAAAAAAGTATTGTTTAAACTATGTTTTCACATGGTTTGTTATTGTTTCTGTTCAATTTAGACATTTTCCAGTAGCATCACAGTCAACATGCTTTTGTCATCGACTGCTGATAGGCACAATGCTGTCAGGATAATCCATAAGTAGTGACAAACAACCTGCCTATTTGTGGTTATTGACAGCCATTTAAGAATGTTTCTGTTGTCCTGATGTAGTCTTTTATGTACTGCTCATGAAGAAGTTATGTGGCTCTAAGGAACATTCAGAGAAAGGATTCTTTGTTATTAGTCTTGTGAACTCAATATGTTGATATTACCTTACTTTCTAGCATAACATGTTCCTTAAATGTGTTTTCATAAGTAGATTGGTCTATTGTATGACAATAGGTCATTTTTATTCTAAGTAGATATTTCTGCAGATCAAAAGGAATGTATAGGCATTCTCACTTGTACCTGTTGGGTTGATGAGATTATCCGATTGGAAATCGTGCAGTAAATTTACCAGGGTAGGATGGTTTGTTTTTATTAATGTCAGCAACTATATATAATTAAACATCGATCTGATTTTAGATTTTTTTTTGCCTTGGATCCACATTTTTCATCGGGAAAACATGAACGTTGAACTGCATTTTTCACAGGTATGCAACATGCCCCCTCACAACCCATCTTCTCATTTGCAGAGCTTTTCCAGGTCCATCGAAAAGTTCCGGTGCTCAATTAGCTGATCCTGTGTCAGGGTTCACTGAAAACATTCTATAATCCAATAGTACCATTCATAGAAATATGTAAATGTTTGAGGAGTGTGTTACAGTTCCGAGTATGAACTGGACTCAAACCCACGACTCAAACACAGGAAGTTCCAATACTCAAATATTTTATTGCTTTGACCAGAATTCCTCCTGAAGCATAGGGAGAACAAGAAAAGTCAGTTACAGTTCCTAGCAGGAACTGGGCTCAATGCACGACAGACATACAGGGAGCGCTAGGCTCCAATAAATTATGCTTCGACCAGAATCCCTCCTGAAGCAAGGGAGAACATATAAGACAAACAGTCCAGATGGTGGGTACAGCAGGGGAACAGCGGGAGCAAGAGAGGCCAGGGGCTGGTGATGGTGACAGGAATCCGGGCAAGCTGAGCAGAGGAGGAGCGGGGAGCGGGAACCAGGGCAGAGCGGAGTGGCAGGAACAGTTGCAGGTGAGCTGAGCGGGGTCCCGGCTGGACTTGTACACAGCAGCAGGATGGCAGCAGCAGCAGCACAAGCAGGAAGCAGGCACCGCCGCAGGATAGTAGAGCTGGAGCTCCGGCTGCATGCACACACAGCAGTTGGTTTGGCAGGAACAGCAGCACAAGCAGGGAATACGAACAACTGCAGGTTGGTAGACTCAGAGCAGACAAAAGTTAGTACAGCGAGGCAGGACAGACTGAACAGCGAGAAGCGCCATTCCTGGCGAGAGCTTGATTAAAACCGGACAGAGTTGAAAGGCGAGTTAACACCTGAATGCAAGACAAGGCTTCCAAAGTGCAAGACAGAACTAGATACAATGTATCCACGAGACAAGACCAGAGGTTTTCACAAGGAGAGTTAACGAACTGGCACAGGACAAAGAACACCGGGTGACTAAATACAAACATTAACGAGTATCAATTAGGTGCCGCGTGCGAATGTGTGCGAGAGTGACAAACGGAGCAGAGAGTGTGTGGAATGCATGCGAAAGGGAGGAAAGGGATAGGCGGACGATGAGCAGTGGAACAGAGTGACACGAAAGGGAAAAAAACCATGCCCAACCTGCAGCACGAGGGAAACCAACTAGGAAGAGACAAACATGATACGAAGGGAAACAGGTAAAACACGGGACACAAGAGGACGGGAGTGAGAACATCACAGAGTGATTGTGAATGTTACATTTTTACAAAGCTTTCTGGGTTTTCAAAATGGTTACAAATGTTATCGATACCCAAAATATACAGTATATAGGCATTACTATGTTAATCCTCCTTTCCTATCTCCGATCTAAGCTTTCTATGACAGGAGGTCCCAGGCTCTCCCAGCAGCCATTCACTGAAGCTGTACAGCTCCACCAGGCAGAACATGCCAGGAAACCTTCAATGAAGAAGCTGGCTGAAGGGAGCCGGGACAGGAGGGAGGAGGACCCTGACCAGGACGCAGGACCTGTATGGGAAAATGCGCAGTATCCTCAATAAGCTGACCCCTGAGGTGTTCCCGCTCTTAGTGAAACAGGTAAGTGAACTTAAAATCGACAGGGAGGAGCACCTGAGGGGAGTCGCAGCCATCATCCATGAGAAGGCCATCGCTGAGGGGAAATTCACCACCATTTACACCCACCTGTGCCACTGTCTCAGGGAGGTGAGTGTCCCTGTCTGTCCCTTCTCACTGCTTGAGAGATTACTTCCTAGTCATCATGCTACAAATGTTGGATTTAGATGTACATCTACACTCGTGTAATAAAGAATAACGAGCCACATGCAGTCTGTTCCTTTCTGTATCTATCTGTGCATAGCTGTCCTCTAAACACTCCACACTGCCACCTACGCATGCTTCAAAGAAGGGAATTGTACATTGAATTTTAGAGGATTAGATCCAAATAGAGGAGGGTGGCCTTCTTGCTAAAACACTTTTCTTTCCCTCAGATAAACGTGCCATCCAAGGAAAGCCCAGGAGTTGCCATAAACCTCCGCTTGGTGCTGCTGAAACTCTGCCAGGCGGAGTTTCAGAAGCTGGGTGAAGGGACATTGGCGAATAGTGTCAATGGCCACCGCCAGCGGTCCATTGGCAACATCAGATTCATCGGAGACCTCTTCAAGTTAGAGATGTTGAAGGTGACAGTCATACACAATTGCATCAGCAAGCTCTTCTACAACAAAAGCGAGGATGCACTTGAATGCCTCTGCTGCCTGCTCTCTACTGTTGGCCAGAAACTGGACTCTGAGAAGGTATGGCACTATATGGCTACACTGTTGTTCATTCAGATACACTTAAATCGCCCCATCCCCCCATACACAAAGATGTACCCACAATCACACTGTAACTTCCGACTGCTCCCTGTTTCTACAGCACCTCCTGGATGAGTACTTTTTCAATGTCACCCATATCATCAAGGAGGGAAGGACATCACCCCGGATACAATTCCTTTTACAGGATGTACTTGAACTAAGAACGGTACTGTCAAAGTATTTGTGCATCTTCCTCCTTTTTCTCTAAACCAATCTATTTCTCCACCACTTGGCACTCCCAGTCCATAAATTCAGTCTTTCCCATCAACAGAAAAATGAGGTCAAAGAAAAATTGTAAAGAAAAATGATGTCCTTCTTTGTCTCTGCATCCCTGGCTAGTGTTTGTCTAACATAGCAAAAAGGATCCTTTATATTGTTTGCATTGTCTCTTCCAGAATAATTGGTTCTGTAGGAGAGGTGACCCGGTACCAAAGACCATCAGGCAGGTTCGTAGGCAGGCTGAGATGGAGAGGCAGTGGGAGAGGAGCCTCGTGCAGGAATTTCATTTAAAGACGGACAACTGGCGCCATTGGGGGCAAGGATCTCCGGGTCCATGAAGAGCCACACCCAGCCTGGCGCCGCAGCTGCCTCTTGACGGAGGAGCGTCCAAACTCAGAGAAGGTGTGGAAGCCGGAGGTGAAGAGGCTGACTGAAGGGGGCCTAGACAGGAGAGAGGAGGACCCTGAGGCAGCCAGGACCCAGGAGCTGTACAAAAACATGTTCAGTGTCCTGGATAGGCTCGCCCCACAGATCTTCCGCCACCTGATTGAAGAGGTAAACAAGTTCCCCATCAACACAGAAGAGCGTCTCAGGGGCATTGCAGCTCTCATCTTTGAGAAGGCCATCTCTGAGGAAAGATCTGTAGCCACTTGTGCTAAGATGTGCCACTGTCTGAGAGAGGTGAGTATGTCCATCTATGCTTTCACACTACTTCAGAAATTACTCTCAGTTTATTCCACAAGTCTGCTTCAAAACATCAACTTCAAAAACAGTGGAAGGAGAAACTAAAGAGCTAATTGTAGTCTTTTCCTTTGTGTGTGTCTATATGTGCACATGCACCTTCTCCACACTGCCACCTCGGCATGCTTTTTTTTAGTTTAATTTAGTTTAGTTTATTGGACAATTGTTAAAATACATGATAGAGCAAGTCATGCATCATAAAAAATGTCAAGGATAGCACAAAAAGTCACAGATTTATTTCCCTTGTGGTCCTTGGTCTCGGCACATAATAAACATAACAATATACTTAAACATTATCATTACTTGCATCATAAAAGGCAAAATCAACAAAATACAACATTGTTAATACGATATCTTACAAAATGTACAGATCTTACCCACACTAAGGCTGAAACCCTCCCTCCACTGTCAGTCTCCTAAGCTTACTCTTGGACTTTCTCAAGGAGCCATTTCCTAACGTTCCCCTTGAAACTATCTAGGTTCCAGCTCTGTTTGATAGTGAAAGGCAACTCATTCCACTCCTGAGCTCCTGTGTGAGCAAATGAGCATTGCCCCATCTTTGTTCTACACCTTAGAGGATGCAAGTTAGCTATACTGGATCTGGTTCTGTGGCTGTGTGATTCCCTAACACTAGGAAAATAGTTAAGATATTTGGGGGCCCTGTGATTGACTATTTTGTGCACCATGTTGAGTCTAAGCTGAGCTACTCTGGCCTCAACTGGTAGCCAGTTGAGTTCCTGAAAATGGCTCCTCCCAACATGATCACCAGGGCCAAGACCCATCACAACCCTGATTAGCTTATTCTGTGACACCTGTAGTTTCTTTTTTAGTGAAACTGACAGCCCCCCATACCATGTTACACTAGCATAATCAAAATGGCACTGCACTAACTAGTAGTCTAAGGCTTTCTCTGTCAAGCAGATTGGCCTTCCTAGCCAAAAACTTGGTGCGGGCGTTTACTTTACCCAGCACCTGTAAGGCCATTCCCTCCCCCCCAAGACTGTCATCCAGCATACCGCCCAGGTACTTCACTGTTGTTTTTGCTACTAAGACCTCAGTCCTTAATTCTACCTTGAGTCCCGGAGCCTTCCTTAATCTGGGCTTAGATCCGAACCCAATAGACTCAGTTTTACCTAAATGATGTGAAAGCCTATTGTCAGACAGCCAGTTGCTAATTTTAGAGAGCTCCTCTCCAAGCATTCTTTGGAGCGTATTCAAATCCTTGTGTGAGATGAGCAAGGTTGAATCATCTGCAAATAAGAAGAAATTACAAGAACATGCATCTCGCATATTATTTATGTACAATAAAAATAGCAACGGTCCTTGTGGCACCCCACAGTCTATTGGTTTGGCATCCGACATAGAACCATTGACCTCTACTCTCTGGTTTCTGTCTGACAGATATGAGGCAATCCACTTGACGGCTGTGTCATTCAGTCGCAGAGCCTTCAACTTATCAAGCAGGAGACCATGATTTACTGTGTCAAAGGCTTTTTGAAGATCAAGTAAAACCATTCCACACATTTTCCCTTCATCCATCTCTTTTCTAATAAAATCAGTTAGATAAAGGAGGCATGAGTCTGTGGAATATGACTTCCTAAACCCTGATTGGAATTCGTATAGAAAATTTTCCTTGCCGACATATATTCCGATATCTGCTCGTGCACCACTCTTTCTAAAATCTTGGATGCAACACTCAAGATGGATACTGGCCTGTAATTACCAGGCTCAGCTCTATTCCCTTTTTTATACAAGGGAATAATCTTTGCATGTTTAATGCCACTTGGTACAATGCCTTGCTCCAGGGAGAGGTTAATTAGATGTGTAAAACAGGATGCTATTTCCGGCGCCCCATCTCTTAAGAACTTATCAGGAATGTTGTCCAGGCCAGTGGCTTTTGCTATGTTGAGCTTGGCCAACATCTCTGCTACCTTCTCAACTGACACTTTGGTAAAAGCAAACAAACTGGCTAGTACCCCTCGGTCGGAATAAAACTTCTGAATAAACTCATCTCAATATACTCCTGTCTTAGGAGACAATGCATCAACAAGCTTGTTAGCTACTGAGGTAAAAGAAGGCACTGAATTCATTGCCCACCTGCACTTTTTCAAATTCTATTTTCAAATTGTACTGCTAAAGAGAGGATTGTTGCTTTATAAGATACTTTTTTCTCCCTCAGATAAATGCCCCAAGCACTAACAACCCACGAGATTCTTTGAATTTTTGTTTGGTGCTTCTGAATGTCTGCCGTTTGAAATTTTATTAAGCTGCATGATGACGATAAGGTACTTGGGATTATGGGGTGGGGTGATGCTACAACATTTATTTTCTGGTATGATTGTGGAACTAACTTGTATAGCCACATACCTCTAGTGTTCATCTATAGCAATTTTTTCTTTCTGGTCGATATTGTCTGAAGAAATCTGTAAAAAGTTGTCACAAGGTAACCTGAAAGATGGTCTAACCTTTCCACTAGATCAAATGTGCTGTACATATGTGGCTTCTCCCTCCTCATCTGCTTTGGTCCTCCTCACCCTATGTCCAGATGGAAGAAGGGCAGCACCAGCGATCAATCAGAAACATGAGGCTCATCGGGGAACTGTTCAAACTGAGGATGGTGAAGGAGACTGTGATGCACAACTGCATCAACAAGCTGCTCAACATGCAGAGTGACGTGGCACTCGAGAGCCTGTACTGCTTGTTGTCCATTATTGGCAACATCCTGGACTGTGATGAGGTATTGCAGTGAGGTCATACCACGCGTGTAAAACACACACTCATGCATGCACGCACACACACTAACTATTCATTTTAGTCATTTGCATTTTAGTCATTTGGCTGATGCTCTTATCCAGAGCGACGTACATTAGTGCATTTTAAAACTAGGAACAAGTGCGTTAAAACAACCCTAAAAGGTAAATACGATTTCAAACACCAGGCGCAATCAGTATGATTTTATTTATTTAATTGATTTTTTTTGGTGGGGGGGGGGGGGACCACACGATATCGATCATTGGCGTGTACAACAGTAAGCCAATAAGTAACCTTAAGTATAAAACTAGCAGTTTGAACCACTTAAACAAGGATTCAGAAAAACACAATCAAGGGAGGTCACAAGGAGGTAGGGAGGGGTGGAGTCTTCAATCTGCGCTTGAAGGTGGTCAGACTTTCTGTTGTTCTGACCTCCACGGGGAGCTCATTCCACCACCGTGGGGCCAGGACAGACAGACGTCGAGACCGGGTGCTAGTATGCAGTGGGGTGGGTACCAGTCATCCTGAGGTGGCGGAACGCAGGGATCTGGTAGGTGTGTAGGGTCTGATGAGCTTTTGGAGGTATGGAGGGGCTGATCCTCGGACTGCCTGGAAGACGAGCACCAATGTTTTGAATTTGATGCGAGCCATCACAGGTAGCCAGTGGAGGTCAATGAGCAGGGGGTGACATGGGAGTGTCGGGGGAGGTTGAAGACCAGGCGCGCTGCTGCGTTCTGGATAAGCTGAAGGGGTCTAATGGCCGATGCTGGTAGGCCAGCCAGGAGAGAATTGCAGTAGTCCAGGCGGGACAGCACCATCGCTTGGACCAGGAGCTGGGTTGAGTGGGTGGTGAGGAAGGGACGGATTCTCCTGATGTTGTACAGGAAGAACCTGCACGCCCGGGTTACCACTGCGATGTTCTCGGAGAGGGACAGCCTGTTGTCCATCACCACTCCGAGGTTCCTGGCACAGGGCGTTGGGGTCAGTGGAGTGTCCCCTAGGGAAATGGAGAGATTGAGAGGGAGAGAGGTTAGAGCAGGAATGTAGATGAGCTCAGTCTTGCCTGGATTGAGCTTCAGATGGTGGTTGTCCATCCAGCTCTGGATGTCTCTCAGGCAAGCGGAGATGCGGGCTGACACCTGAGTGTCAGAGGGTGAGAAGGAGAGAAAGAGTTGAGTATCATCAGCATAGCAGTGGTAAGAAAGACCATGAGCAGTGATAACCGGGCCAAGGGATTTGGTGTAGGTGGAGAAAAGGAGGGGACCAAGGACTGAGCCCTGGGGGACTCCTGTGGTAAGGGGCTGGGGTGCCAATACTTTACCAGCCCAGGCAACCTGGGAGGAGCACTCCGAGAGGTAGGACTCAATCCAGGCCAGGGCCGAGCCGCCGATCCCCGCTGCAGACAGGGACGACAGGAGGATGGAGTGATCTACGGTGTCGAAGGCGGCAGAGAGATCTAGGAGTATTAGCACAGAGGAGAGGGAGGCTGTCCGAGCTGCGCGAAGCATGTGTGTGGTCTCCGTTGAGTGGCTAGGTCTGAAGCCGGACTGGTGGGGATCTAGTAGGTTGTTCTGGGTAAGGAAAGAAGACAGTTGGTTAGAAACAGCACTTTCAATGGTTTTGGAAAGAAAAGGAAGAAGAGATACCGGTCTGTAGTTTTGGATGTTGGAGGGGTCCAGCATGGGTTTTTTCAGTATCGGGGTGATGTGGGCTCTCTTGAAGGATGAGGGGATGCAGCCAGAGGTCAGGGAGGAGTTCACCAGAGAGGTCACAAACGGGAGGATATCTGGGGTGATTGCCTGGAGGAGAGATGAAGGGATAGGGTCGAGGGCACAGGTAGTGGGGCGATGGGAGAGTAGGAGGTGGGATACATCGGTATCAGACAGGGGAGAAAAGGTGGAGAAGCAGGGGGGGGACACGGAAGGGGTAGAGAGAGGAGGAGAGTGGAAAACTGTCCGTGAGGGGAGGGGGAGTGGGGAAACAGGGGGGGGGGCAAAGAGAGAGGGGCTGAGGGGCTGAAGGAACTGCGGATGTCTGCGATCTTCTCATCAAAGAAATCTGCGAAGTCGTCTGCAGTGAACGAGGATTGAGGAGCAGGAGGGGATTTGCTGAGGAGGGAGGAGAAGATGGAGAACAATTGACGGGGGTTAGAACTGTATTTGTGAATTTTAGTGTGATGGCAAGCAGTTGGAAACTTACTATTTCAGCAACACCTTATGGGGGGAATATGTCCATCAGATGGAGGAGATCCTTAACAGGAGGAAGGTCTCATCGCAAGTCTCCTTCCTACTGCAGGACATAGTGGACCTGAGAAAGATATCACTCCTATTTGACTAACCAGAAATGCTACCATCCCTGCTACTATTTTGAAACTACTCAACTTGACCTCCTTTACAGTCAATCTCCAACCCACCCTCTTTAACTTCATTGCTCTTTCTCTCAGTCTTTATTGTAACAGCTAAAATTTCCCTCTCTTGTCTGCTCCTCTCTGTTCCAGAATTATTGGTTCCCTATAAAAGCTGAACTGGGGTACAGGCTAATCTGTCAACTCAGCACGGAGGCTAAAATGGAGAACATGCAGGAGAGGATTGAGGAACAGCAGCAGCTTGTGCCCAGTTCTGATTGCAATCGTCCTGGGGGACAACACCTTGCCCTATGGCAAAGCATTCAGCTGCAGGATGAAGGCCAAAACACACCATCTCACCTGGTAAAAATGACCTCGAACCCTGCCACCACATCTTCATGCAGTCAAGCACTGAACAGGTTAGTTGCCTACTAACAAATGTGTATAAATGCAGAGTGATTCTGGACAGTGATGCCTTTCTGATCTTTTGGTGTAGAAGATGTATCCCTTTGGTGTTAGTTCTACTGTACTTTAAAGTTTATCATATAGTGTAGCAGTTCATTAGAAAGTTTTTAACCAGAAGATCTTCTCCTCCAGATTGACACATTGGACTCCAACATCCAGATTTCCGTTCCCAGGCAGGAAGGCACCTGGAGGGGTCATTGCATGGAACAAGGTGGGGTCACACCTTCTCTAACTTTCACATGCTCACTCACACTCATTATCACTCATAATATCACCTACAAACACACACATGATTTATTTCTTGTATATCACTTTCATTTAAGCTTGACGTCTCTCACACATAGATAACCATCCTCATCCATGTAACATGTTCTAGACACAGTATTTCACACAAGTTTTCCACATATGCTCTCTCCCATGCACCCTCTCTTATCCAAAAACCATGACTGCCATGTGCCTCCCCTCATTCTACAGAGTTGGGATCTCTCTCCTCCAGCACCCTCAACCTCCTTCCCGCCCTGCTGCTGTCCTCACCTTTCACCTGCAGCCTCAACATGCTGTTTGACAGGTCAGCACCCAAAATTATCTGTTTGTGTTTTTGTTTATCAAACTGATGATGTGCTGTTTGCTAGTCTGTGTATTCAGAGTAGAACTATCACATCCATATGACATTTATGACTTCCACAAACACTCTTATTTCTTGAAGCCGACTGGTCTCCTTATTTCTGAACATCCTATACTAACCAACCAGCAGGACCAACTGTATCCAGGACAGTGCAGAGGTGTTCAACCAGTTCAAAGTGCCTGAGAGTCTGAGCAGTGACTACTCCAAGCTGGAGGTTCTGGGACCTGAGACCCATGCCCTACTGACCCTGCCGGCTTTGCCTGCCCCAGCCAATCCCGCTGGGGCCATGAATACTTTGTCCAATCCTGCTCCAGCCATGCTCGCCACAAATGAGGATGAGCTGGGGAGGGTGGCCAAACCTACTGAGATGAAGGTAAAACTTGGCTTCAGCTGGGCAGTAGCATAGCCATGCTGTGGCCACGTGAGAAGACAATGAACCTTGCTTGTTTGTGCTACCATTACTATGCGTACATACAATGCTGTTCCTTGTCTGGCCCACAGAGGTTACTGCTGTGTGTACAGGACACTAACTGCACACTGCAGCTCTTAATTGTTGAGCAAAAGTCCATCAAGAGCAACCCTGCTGGCCAAGAGAATGAGGTCATCGTTATTCACCGGCTGGTGAAATTGGCCCCCCCTGCAGCCATGGCAATTACGGCGGCTGCAGGAGATCTTACATATGGCAAGAAGCAGTCATCTTATCTTGGACCATGTGGTAAAGGCAATCAACCGGTTACCCAGCGGAGGATGCATTCACATGGACCAGCTCTTCAGGTGAGTCCTCTCCTTGCAGGCCCAAACATGAGAATGATTGCTGGACAATACCCCCAATATTTAGCCACTGGACATCTCGGGACTGCGGGGGGTATTTTTAATAATGGCAGCATGGCTGTATTCCACTTTAATTCACTTGATTAATGCAATGATTCTCTGGAATGTCTTTATTTGATGTGTGTTTGTGTGTTGTGGGTCTGCCCCACTGTCTATGTCTTTTTGTTGTTGCTGGGGCTACAATTGAAGTTCCCAAATGGGAAAATAAAAGTTATTCTATTCTATTCTATTAAAACAAAAATCGAAGGCATTGTCCATCGAAGTAAAGAATTAACAAATGACCATAACTTCTGATCTCTGAGCCCTCTGCTGCTGTGCACTGGCAGGGGAGTGTCCATGCTCCCAGTCCATATGGACAGGACTGGTGTCCAGAAGTTGGATATCATCTTCATATCAGAGAAGCAAATGGTTAGTACTGAGAGCTCGCAAATACTGTGCTTTATGGCTCTGACCCTCAAAGACATACTTCTGATCTGAGGATGTGCTTGACGGTTACCCTGTGTGGCACTGCATGACTGGGTTTGTGTCTATACAGAGCTTTTCTGTATTTGTGTAACAATGTGTGTCTTACAGTCTGTGTATAACAGTACATGTGCACCAATTATAGAGTAACAGTGTTTACCTGTATGTGTGTGTGTGTCTCCCAAGAAACACGGGATCATCTGGCTACAGAGAGAAGAAGAAGAACACTGGAAACCCTCATTACCTGAGGAGGGGGTTGGCAGTACATTTGTGACTGAAAAGGCGAGCGGACACAATGGAGTGAGAGGAAGGGAGAGTATGTGACAGTGGGAAGTGGGAGGAACAGAAAGAGGGGGACAGAGAGGGAGGAGAATGACAATATAACAGCAAATTTGAGCTAATGGCACCACACGAATAAATGTCAAAAGTAACCTGTGCCAGGTTGGCAGAATGAATAAAAATGCAGTCTGGGAAAAAATGTAAAGGAGATGGTGGGAGGAGTCATCTTTTTAGGTGGTTGGATGGGAATCATCCTGACTGATGGTCTTGTGCTCCTTCTCCAGAAAATGTTGAGCTTAACGTGGCCAACAATGGAGGCACATGAGGATCAAAGTAAGCTTCAGTGGTCATCCAGTGCCAGAGTGCAGACAGCAGCGGTATCCTCAACTGAAGGAAGATTCAGCGAGATTAAGCCACAATATAACCAGAAGAAGAAGTCAATGAAAAGTAGAGTAGGATCATTTATAAAATACCTTGTTTTACTCTTCTTTATTTTTCTTTTCACTTGTTTTCTTATTCTGGCAGTGGCTATAGACTGTTACTGTGATTAGAAAAGAAACGCTATCCCACACAATCAGCTTTATGTTGCCTCTGATAGCAAAAAAAGCTTCTTAGCAGGTCTGTCCATTGCGTTGCCTGGTGCTGATTCATGCTGTAGTATTTTTCTGGTTTCTTTACAGTGCCTTTCTTTAGTGCAGCCATGTCCTCATGGAAACTTTGCTCTAGAGCAGGGGTGTCAAGATCCGGTCCTGGAGGGCCGCAGTGTCTGCTGGTTTTTGGTGCGTTTAAGCACAAGTGATTCATTTAAGTCACTAATTGGCTAAGAAGTCCACACACCTTGTTCTCAATGCTTTAACTGGGTGCTGATTGAAAGGAAACCACAAATACCTGTAGACACTGCGGCCCTCCAGGACTGGAGTTTGACACCCCTGCTCTAGAGAAAAGGGGACAAAAGCCACTTCTGCCTGTGCCCTGAACGGCTTTCAATTTTCTCACTTTTGCTTTAAACTGATTCACACTGAACATGTGCGGTTGCTTGCTGTAGTGCATTTTGTACATGGATATGCTTTAGTGCCTTTTTTCTTTCCTGGCAAAGCTGAAGTACTTTCTTAACCTTCTAAAATCCATACTGGCACTCTCAAGTTTGTCCCACCCGGACGAGGGTTTATGTTTTCTTGTCAGATTCTTCTCGGTTCACTACTGTCTTTTCTAACCTCAGGCCTTGGCCTCTGCAAACATAGCTGTTGTCTTGGTAAGATCCAGCTCTGCATTTTTGCACATTAGCTGATACTGGGCCCATTGTGGTGTGGGAATACCTAATGGTTAGAACTATTGTTAGACTGCTGTTCCTCTCAGGACCATGTGTTCAGTAAGGTATGCCTGAATCCTCACACTTAAACATATAAACATTATAGTTAGCTCCAGTCCGATCCACTTTCATGTAGTCCTATGACTACTTCTCTTGCTTTTCTCTTCAGATGCCATTTCTTGCTCCATTAAAACTTTGACTTAGGAATTGTATGCTTATAGCTCAGCTTCCAATTCTAGCTGTTCTCTCCTTGCCCTCAGTTGGGCCTCTTCCATATCAAGAGCATGTTTCTTCTCTAAAGCCACGGCCTTGGCTTTCAGAGCAGCCCACTGCTTCAGCCTTCATACCAGCAGTGGATTTCGTTGAACTGCTGGTTACATTTGTACTCTTAGACACAACAGAGGTTTCTCCAAGGAAGGAGCAGCTTCCAGATCCAAAGATTCAGCCTCCAAGGAAAATGCAGAACACTTGCCTAAATGCAGTGGCGGCTCCTGAGCTGAAAATTGGGGTAGCGGAAAACTTCCCTTTAAACTGATTATTGGTCTTAATAATTTTTCAATCCGTTTCCTTGAACAACAATAGGCTACATCAGCGTTTAATTCACCAATTACTCAATGCCATAAAATGTAGCCGGTTCTCCTCAATTAGGCTATTAGGCAAGTAATAAAATAATTTTAACTTGCGTCGCAAAATTGTGCACATTTTAATCAACATTATAATTGTGGATACATGTGCTCTTTTTTTAATTTAGCACAACCTGCAATAAAACAATAATCTAACAAAAGCTGAGCTTTAAGATCGTTTAATTTCCATTAATATTTTCGGAATTAAGAGTGCGGAGAACGAAGAGCACATGTATCCACAATTATAATGTTGATTAAAATGTGCACAATTTTGCGACGCAAGTTAAAATTATTTTATTACTTGCCTAATAGCCTAATTGAGGAGAACCGGCTACATTTGATGGCATTGAGTAATTGGTGAATTAAACGCTGATGTAGCCTATTGTTATTCAAGGAAACGGATTGAAAAATTATTAAGACCAATAATCAGTTTAAAGGGAAGTTTTCCGCTACCCCAATTTTCAGCTCAGGAGCCGCCACTGCCTAAATGTAACTGGCCATCTTGTTTGACAAATCCAATCTTTACTGAATCTTTAATTTTGGTAAGAGGTTAGAACGAACTAGATGGACAAAAGATGCGGGGAACTGTTGGCAAACTTGTTCAGATGCTTGGGATCCACAAAGACCGACCCTCAGCAATCTCGCTACCGTTATGGTCACATATGTATGTGCATGATTCTTGGAAATTGTTGCCGATGACGACGGTTGTGGAAAGGTTTGCCAGCCACCAATATGTGCATAGGCACCAGGCTTATTTTTTACCAGGGGGTACCCAAAATAAATTTAGACACAGGCAAGCCTCCAAACTGCACGACAACCACAACATGACCATATATGTTCCATTCCAATTCCAAACAACAGAAGACCTCATCGCCAAGCAATGATGGTTACACAAACAAATATTTCCCCATCCAGCAAAATATCCATTAAAAGAAATTTGTATGGGTGTACATTGAAGATGGGAGTTTTGAGGAATTTCTTTCAGGGGGAATTAATTGAGGCCTCTGGCAACATTGTTCCACAAATTGTCTATCCACTAATATATATACACTTATATGTACACCTAGCTTGTCAATTTTGTGAAATGTTCACTGTGATAATATTATTGAAGAAAGCATAACATGAATGTAGCCTACATCAGAGTTCATGTTAGCAATTGAAAGATGTAACTTATGGTTAGCTAACTGGCTAGCTATTTGTTTTCCATACTACCTACTTGTGTCCATACAGCATAAATACTAATGCCACATCCGCCTGGGACTTACACACAAAAAAAAAATGTTATGTGCTTTTACTTTCAATTAAATAGCAATCATGCATGGTAGTTTCGAATAGCTTAATAACCGCCTGCTAATTATCTTCTAAAATTCATCCATTTTTTATAGTCAGCAGTCACAGAATGCTTCTCTGGTACGTAACTATGGTGATGACACACTACAACAACAATGGAAATCACTTTCTGAAATCTCCTGTATCCCTGCTAGACATGCCTTCACCGATTTTAGGCACTAAACAGTTAGCATCATACAAGTTCAGCTCGTTTGCAGCGCAGAAAAAAATTCAAACGTTGATTGTGGGCCCCATGAACGATTAATCGAATATTCTACTATTCTGACTCATCCCTAACGAATGGCTTAGTAAACAATCAACACGCTCAAGATTCTACAGTTTTCAATACACAACCCAGCCAGTTTGCTGAAATTAAGCAAACTGACATTAGAACCTGCCTAAAACACATACAACACATCCAGCCGGACTGCTGATCTGTACCCTATTAAAACCATAGACTACAGAAAAAATACAGATAAAGTGATGGTGAAGACACCCACTGACTTGCCATGGACTTTTGAAAAGCGTTTTGAAGCTGTGTAAGTGCTGCCATGTTCTTAAAAAATTGGACCCAGACACTGCGCAATAGGGAGCAGGAGGACCTTTATACTGTATGTAAGGTGGTCGAGAACGGAAGACTAAACGCGACAGGAGGTTTCTAAAAGTGAGCCCCCGAGGAGGTCGCCACAAAAGCGGAAATACTCCGCGAGGAAAGGGGAAATACCTCGGAACTAAAAATAGACACGGGTCTAATAAGAGGTATAGAAGAAATGAAACAAAAGAAATCAACCCCGTAATTATAGGGCGAAATAAAATTCTTGACTAGAGTATAAAAAATAATGTCTCTCTTTCGACACAGGAGAGATGATATTTTAAGTAATAGTAGAACTTAAAGCAACCCGAAAATCTGGGCGAGTAAACTAGTACAAATAACAAAAGACTAATAGGAAAATAAATTCTCCAGTTAGAACGCGGAACTGAAGAGGAAATCAAAACAAAGGAACAACGGGAGGCAACGAAAAAAGGACTACGAAAAGAGTAACTAAGGGAGCAGACAAGATACAACGATCTAACCCTAACTCTAATGTATAACTGGACTACCTGCTTTGCTTATTAGAAACAAGCAACGCAGAGACCGAATCCTATACCTTACCGGCTTATGTGAAATCGCAAGATAACAGCAAGCACCAGAAAGCGGAAGTGCGTGGTTTAAATACCTGCAGGTAACGAGAGCAGGTGCAACTACTGAGTACCTGGATCAAAAGAAACTCCAGCGAGGAAGGCAGAGAATCCGATAGATTGCCCTGTCGTCGCCAAAAGAATAAACGTCCGCAGAAAAAAGGAAAAGCGGGCGCAGCCCATGACATTATATTGTCATTAAGACAGGGCCGGGTCCGGGTCGTCGAGAACGTCACAACCCATAAGCGCGTGAGCTAGGAAGTGTTACGGATTGGTCCACAACTTATTAAGAAATTCCCACTATTTGTCCAAACGACACTAACTTAACAAATCAGCCCATGCAGAGATATGAGATGAAGAAAAAGCACCTAACTTGTGTAACTATGCAAGCAAGTGTGGGGAATAATTATGCCATTTGTATTTTCACCGCATTTGTACCATTTGTACCACTTACATTGAAACGGGTGGCTGAAAGACCTATACTGGAGCCAACCGCACTGGCACCAGAGAGCAACGCTCTCAACAAGACCAGGAAGTGAGCTTCAACAATGAAACACGGTCTTGGGCCCTTGATTAAAACCAGCAACAATCTATTTGACAAGCAAGCACATTTAACCAGATATAAATAGCCTATTAATACAGAGTAATAATATATGATAATATGATATTAACTGTTGAGGAGGAAAGTCTTTCTCCTTCAGACTGTGTGCTTGATAAATTCATCCTCTGCGGGATCCAAATATATATTAATTGTGAGGTTCTTGTGACAGTTAATAGAGTAAAGTGGTTCAGTCTTCCTTTCCCCATTGTGGATCGTAGATACGTCTTAACCCCTTGGCGCAGATGGCAAATTTCACCTATTTAGGGGTGCTCTGTTTAAGGCTTTATAACTCCAGGTGTGAGCATCACATAAACTTGGTAAATGGCTTAAATGAAAGACAGGTGTACCATTTACAATACAAACTTAGATTTGTTTATTTTCATAATTGAAGTCAAAATAAAGTGCCACAAATGCAAAGAAACCTAGGGAAAAAATGTTTTTAAATAGTTTTTTTTTATTTTGCTGAGAGCTACATAAGTGAAATCGGTAATATATATACATTTCCTGGATCATAAACTCCATGTCCACAAGTTTTGCAAAATCTGAGGATGATATGCAGAACTACTAAAGGTCTATGATGCAAAATATAGCAGTGTATCCTGTTGTCCATTAGTGTCTCCAAATCTATCCAAATGGCTAAATTGTGCACTGCTGCAAATAAAATAAAAAAATGAAATATTTAACTACAAATCAACAGTTTGGGCTCATAAAACTCACTTGTGCATAATTTCCAAGTGAGAATTATATATTTTCAGCAGTATAGGGGGGTAGATATCTATGGGTCCAAAACCCCTATGCAAAACATGTCATAAAATGAATAAAATTAGGTTTGTACATTATAACGCATACACATTTGCTCCCTCTGGTGGCTTAAGATAAAAAACATTGATATCACAGTGTTACATGCACCTAAATATGTTGCCTAATCATTCACTCTTGTACCTCAATAAAACATCACTTGTCCCTGTACTCTACAGTATGTATACTTTTGTCCTGGGATTGCATTTTTCTGTATTCTTTTAATCTTTTAAGTTTTCCTATTCATAATAACTCCAAGGAAATTTTTTACCTTAATCTACCACATATCAGCGCAACAGTAAATTGGAATGAGCACTTGTCATGCCCTAAGAGACTCGTATACGCCAAAGCCTATTTTATGTATGATAACATGAAGATAAAATAGTTTTCCACCATCTGTAAAATGCTGCCAAATAATCTATCGTCAATGAACATCGGTAGCCTAGTTCAAAAATACATTTAGCTAACGATTGCCCTACAGTATGCGAAATGCACTCAAAATGCGAAAATAACAACAGGGCTATCAAACATATTGGAAAGACAGTGCTCGAGTGGAAACACGAACGTACGTATGTAGCCAGCGAGACCAACGGTATTTTAGACGCAAAAATACTTACATATCGCAAAAGGGGAATTCCCTTGCATGCGTATTGTATATCGCTTGCGTAATACTAGATAGTTAAAACGAAAACTGCCGTTACGCTGGGCTGTAGTAAATTGCTCAAAGCACCCAAAAAGACTTGGCATATACCGTTGCGAAGGTTATAATGTACTCTATTGGATAAAAAAGCCGACAATTAAACCAGAGTGAACTGTAATGCATGAGACAGGGTTACAGGGCATGGGACTATTACGCGGCGACGTTTCAGATAGTGTAATAGCGGTATAAAGTGTTGTATATTTCTCAAACCGATTGTACCAGACAATAAATGACAACTGAATTTTGAAAGGAACATCTCGATGTGTAAAACCAATGGTAGGATTGTATATTTATTTCATATTTAGTAGCATATATTGCTAGTAGAATACATGGTAGAATGAGATAGTACTTTCACAGTTTATTTTGCATTTGAGTGAGCAGGGCTTTTTACAGCTTTTCTGGCATACGATCAGGCTATTGTTGGGTTTATCTCGTTGCTATGACGTTATTCTAATTTTATATGATGAATAAATATATGTATGAACTCAAACATAGACGCTATTGTCCACTATGTCACGCATAGGTAGGTATAGACTAGGTGGGGTTTGCTTGATAAATGGACTTGCTACAGGGAAATAGTGGCACTTAGAAACTACGTATTCGGCAGAAATCGTCACGAACCGTCTACCAATAAATTTAAAACACAGAGTTTGTGATGTCCAATAATAGTTCGGCTGCAGTAGCAACGAATGTCTCAGTTGAGCAAAAAAGGTTCCGCCGGCGGGAAGTATGCGCCAAGGTGTTTAAGTCACCAGGTGCAGTCAGGGCGAGTTTCACCAGTTTTGATAATTGATAATTCTGATAACATGAATCCTTTGGGGGGGAGGGGATTCCCTGCTCCTCTGAAGGTTTGATTTTTCATGGTGTCCAAATCTCTGTAGCGCCTTTTTTCCAGCTGGAAAATCCATCTTTCACAAATGCCATGTGAGAGTAATGGTCGTCTGGAATTATCTGGAATGTTTTTTGTTGTTTTGTAAATTTTCATTTTTGTATTTTTCATTTTTCTGTAAATCCGAAGACATAACATGATATTTAGAAGAACCTGACTGATGTTTAGTTTAGGAAGATCTGAAACAGTCATTGACCATGAGCAGAGACTGATCTGGAGTAAACACTATTGTTTTAAATAAAACAAGTGTGTAAATAATCACATTCATAAAATGAAATGAAATTAAGCAAAGCCCTGTTTTTAATTTTTAAACAAATTGGTAGAATATTTGAGGCAGAATACAACAGCAAAAAGGAATTACAACAGCAAAAAACCGAAATATGTACTGTAATTTATTTAAAATAATAATCCCTGTTCTTTCATTTGCTGTGACCCTGTTATTTTATACTGGACTAGGCACTAATACTCCAAACTGTGTCATCACAAAAATATTGCATAACCTAGCTAGCCCTACTGTGGCTAGCTTGCTACACTCCTGTCAACAAAACACACACACACACACACACACACTTCATACACACAATAACACATAGCTAGCTAAATATACCCGGTGTCTATGCACAGAGTGGTAGCAAGCAAACCTTTCCACAACTGTCATGGTTATCAATGATTTCAAAGAAACATGCACATACGTATGTCACCATATCAGTAGTGAGATTGAGAAATTAACTAACCTGAGGTGATGTCACTACTGAGAGTCATGTATATATTTTGCCTAAGAGACTAGTTCTAATTTACCAAACTTACTAGTTGGAGTACATAACTTAAAGACACGTTAAAGATTGGATTGCTCAAACAAGATGGCCAGTTATATTTGGGAAAGTGAATTTCCAGCTAATTCTTATTGACTGGACTTTGGGCTGTCGCAGCTGAAAAAAATCCATAGGTAAGAGGATATAGTTTTGACTGTGAGCAGAAAAAATCTGTAAGCGAGCAACGCAAATTTGAGTGCAAGCAGGGCAAGTGTGAGTGCATGGACTGAGTTTTGAGTGCGAGAAGAGCAATTTGGTGGTGGTGACCGGCTTCTCTTGGCTAGTTGTGCATAAAGATTTGTTTTACTGTTTTTTTCATCTTCAGAGATTCATCTTCTGCATATTTCTTTTTCTTCTTTTCCTTTAGACTTGCCCTGCAGAATACCGGGATACTTTTGTTCCCATGAATGACAGATTATGCTTTTCAGAATGTTTGCTCATATGTCCTTTCTCTAGACAATCAAAAGCACAACTCTCATGCATTAGCTTCAGCAAATTCTAATTTTTAGGCCAATGTTTATCTTTCAGTCATAACTCCATTGTGTGATCACCATCAAAAAACATGGATGCTTTTGGGAAAAGTGCTTAACCCTACTGTCCTTTAATAATTTCTTGACTTCAGTTTTGGCTCACAGCATCTTCAGTCATTAACATGGCATGCTTTCAGAGCAGCCCACTCTGTTTCTGCCTTCATACCAGCAGTGGATGCAATTGAACTGCTGGTTACACTTGTACTCTTGGACACAACAGATTTTGTCCTCAGGCTCAATGGCACCCTCTAGTGGCTGTTCAGTTTCATGCATTCCTGTACTGTCATGCAACTAAATTTCAACTTAATTTTAAAAACCCCTAAAGCTTATTAATTTCAGCTCACAGCCAGTCAATATGATCAGCTCTTTCCTCTTCAGGCAACATGCTTTGCACAGACACTTGCAAATCTCTAAATTCTGCTTTGGCATAAAGCATCTCACAATGTAAACCTCATGCTGTCCTTAGTATCCCAACGTAAATTTCGGGATTTGCCAATAAAATTTATTTCGTACGTACACTGCTTCCCTCTGTGGATGCCAATGAACAATGTATGATTTCTGATTATAATTTCACATCTAGTTTTATCCATGCATACATACCTGTACCTGCCTACATACCTGTACACCAGGAGTGGATATTATTTTCTTTTTTTATTTATTTATTTATTTATATTTGCATGATTTCTGTGTTATTGTACTGTATTTGTTTTTTATGTATGTATACTGAGGTGAGAACAAAGACAAATGTTCCGCCTTTGCTTGAAAATAAAGTTATTTTATATTCTATTGTGTAGGGGACACGTACGAATCTGATAGCAGTGAGCAAGATGATCAGTAATATGATTTTTCAATCATCAGAGTCCGCACGCTGGACACCAAAAATGTAGGGAATATTCATTTATTTATACATGGGGCATCACTTATGTACTGCAATACGCCACTACCATCCTTATACAACTGGTGGCATGGTTTTGTATAATAAATCAGTCTCATAAAATTTATATATTATTCTCAAAAGAGAATATACTAACTAAAAATGGGTAACTTGAATGAATAATTAAATTAATTACCAATAGAATTACACATTAATAATTGTCTTAGCAAAATCACAATATCATGTACTCAGTTGATACCGAATTAATATAAATGATCCAGCTAGAAGGTGAAGGCATTTTGGGGAATTCCTGCGATTAGCATTGGCTGATTCAGTTCAACACAAGAGCAACATTAATACAGGCAATCTTGGATAAATGTAATAGTTTATTGAACACAAAGTACCAAACAGAGCAAGGCACGATTCACTACTATAATGTACAACAAACTGTGTGTGTGTGTGTGTGTGGCGCGCGTTGGGCGCATGTGGGGTTTCCATGTTCTCCTGCGTGTGGGGGGGTTGCCTCGGACACGTATTCAGAGAGAACAAAGAAACTAAAATGGAGGGAGGTTTGAAACTAGCTTTCGCTGGAGCTAGCTAATGGTGGCGCATGAACATACCATACACAGAGGGGATAGCCGTAAGCTTATCAATGCGTGTGCATTGCAGTGTTAATATTACGACTGGTTAATGTTTAAAGACAGATCACATGCAAGATACGTTCTGTGCGTGATGCATTAAACCTAACGCAGCGCGGTGGATGGCTTGCAGCCATCCAAAGTAAAACGGTAACACTAAACTTTTACAGAACACATTCAATAGTATAGTTGCATACATCCAGTCACAACATGTTGCGGTTGCTAACTAATATGCTATTGCCCATGTTACAGCCTTACTTGAATCAAAGTCTTTTGGAGGGTTTCCTGCGTTGGATTGCCCACTCACAACGAAAGGGGAAAACCGGTCGCCCAATCCTGTGGTTGCAGTTCGTAGGGTTGTGATAGATAGGGGAACCGGCCACCTCATCTTGGGTCTCTGGAACAGGTTTCTTTCGTCGTCAGGGTTGAAGTTCGTAGGGGTGGATAATGGAACCGGTCGCATTATTTCTCCTGAACTATGCAGCGTCATCCTACTGCAGACCGCTTGCCTCTTTGGGGACTCACTGGCAGTGCTCTGCTGCAGGATAAGGGGGGCTGCGTGGTCCCAACTCAAAACGAACTTTTACTCACTAGCATTCGATTAACCTTAAACCTTTGGTCCGCTTGGTGGTTCTTGTTGACCACCGGGTGTTCGCGTTGCCTCCTTGCGTCTTGTCTCCGGTCCTCCGTGGCCAATAGCCGGGGGTAGATGAGCCCGTCTCGCTCAGTTGGATCAGTGTCATGGACGACCGTGCTTCCTTGTAGAGCGAGGGCTCTTCCCCGGGCATGTAGGCTGCACGGGGCCATGAGACGAGACACTGAAGGCCCTGCCGAGTTGAGCGGACTAACTGGGAAGACCTGGGAAGAACTGGCCGTGTTGCCCCTTTTATAAACTTTATTGCCAGTCACGCATTCCGCTGTGCAGTATCACATTACAGTGCGGAAATCACAACTGGTACAACGTCCTACGTCACTTCCAACGTGGAGGAGGAGCCTCCTGTGGACTGTATGGAATTGTAGTTCCTGTTGTTCCTACAATTGTATTCTCTTATATTATGCATTAGGTCAGGATATATTATTTAGTAAATACTGTAAACATTGGCATTGCTCAGTCATGCAATGAATTTTTGTTGTGTATATGAAACTGTAAACTGGTTGTCCTGCTGTCAGGGAATATAATTTTGTAAATATTGTCAGTGTACAGTGATGCGATTAATTTTTGTTGTATATATGAAACTGTAAACTGGTTGTGCTCCTGTCATTGTCTCTTGTTATATAGATCATTCATCTAATCTTGTAAATAATGAACAAACCCAAAAAAAGTATATAGTGTATATAAACTAATGGAATGCAATCTTCTAAATTCATTTTCCTAGTTTACCAGAACACATACACACTCAGGGCACTGACATTTACAACAGGACTGAATATAGTGAAGTGGCATTACCCAGAACGAGAGAAACAAGACAGGTGTCCTGTCCAAAGGTTTTTTTATAACTCATGAACAGGCAGGCAGGGCTGGTAGGCAGGTAACATCACCAGTACCCTGCACTGATTGTTCTATGGTCTGGGAAACAATACAGAATATGTGCCTGCTCATTCCTTCTATATGACTTGCACCAAAGTAATACAGTCAAGCCGGAAAGTCTCCCCACCCCTTTCACCTTCTCCACGTTTTATTACGTTACAGATTTATACTACAATAGATTGAGTAAATTTTTTGCCTCAAACATCTACACACAATAGCCAATAATGACAAAGTGAAAACAGATTTTTAGAAAATATGCAATTTTATTTTACTGACAAAAATAGGTTATTTAGGGGTTACATATCTGTACACACCCTTAGCCTAATACTTGGTTGCTGCACCTTTGGCAGCGATTACAGCTTCAAGGCATCTTGGGAAAGAAGCTACGAGCTTGGCACACTTGTTTCTGGACATTTTTGCCCATTCCTCTTGGCATATCCTTGCAAGCTCCATCAGGTTGGATGGGGAGCGTCGGTACACAGCCATTTTCAGCTCTTTCCACAGATGTTCAATTGGATTCAGGTCTGGGCTCTGGCTGGGCCACTCAAGGACATGCACAGACTTTCTCCGAAGCCACTCCTTTGTTCTCTTGGCTGTGTGCTTCGGGTCGTTGTCATGTTGGAAGGTAAACCATCGCCCCAGTCTGAGGTCCAGAGCGCTCTGGAGCAGGTTTTCTTCAAGGATCTCTGTGTACTTAGTTGTATTCATCTTTCCCTCTATCAGGACTAGTCGCCCCGTTCCCGCTGCTGAAAAACATCCCCACATCATGCTGCTGCCACCGCCATGCTTCACTGTAGGAATGGTATTAGCCAGGTGATGAGCGGTGCCTGGTTTCCTCCAGACGTGACGCTTGGTATTCAGGCCAAAAAGTTCCATTTTGGTTTCATCAGGCCAGAGAATCTTGATTCTCATGGTTTGAGAGTCCTCTAGGTGCCTTTTGGCAAACTCCAAGCGGGCTGTGATGCGCCTTTTACTAAGGAGGGGCTTCCGTCTGGCCACTACCATAAAGGCCTGATTGGTGGAGTGCTGCCTGGATGGTTGATCTTCTGAAAGGTTCTCCCATCTCCACAAGGATACGCTGGAGCTCTGTCAGAGTGACCCTCGGGTTCCTGCTCACCTCCCTGGCCAAGGCCCGTCTTCCCCGATTGCTCAGTTTGGCCGGGCGGCCAGGTCTAGGAAGATTCTTGGTGGTTCCAAACTTCTTCCATTTACGAATGATGGTAGCCACTGTGCTCTTTGGGACCTGTAAAGCTGCAGAGATTTTTCCGTACCCTTCTCCAGATCTATGCCTTGACACAATCCTGTTTCTGAGGTCTGCAGATAATTCCTTTGACCCCATGGCTTGGAGTTTGCTCTGACATTGAGACGGGTGTGTGCGGGTTGGACCCGTAATGCACGACTCAGAACACAAACGTAGTAATAAATGTCCGCAAGGACTTTATTATAGGGAAATCCAGAAATCGTAGTCACACAAGCGAAGTCCAAAAACCAATAAATCCAGCCAATAACCAAAAATACAGTACCAAAGGAAAAAGCAGTCTCGTAATCAGTATCCATGCACAAGTTCAAAACCAGAGTAGCTGTCAGCGGAGCAGAAGTACAATCCAGGGGTAAAGCAGAGTTCGTTGGTCGTGGGGCATTGCAGGAGTCAGACCGAAGTCCTATCCGCGGGGCAGAGGTACAAAACAGACAGCAGGCAAAACTCGTGGTCAAAAAACAGGCAGTAGATACGGTAGGCTGGCAGTAACGATGGTCAGTAAACAGGCTTGATCTTAAACGGTAGTCAGACAAAGTAAACGCTCAAAAGTGACAGTAGAAAACTAACAGGCAACAATTTCGCGAAGACAAGACATGAACACAGCTTATATGCAGGTGTAGACAGGTGCAGACACTTAGCTTGAGAGCAGCATGCGAAGGGGAATCAGGTGTGGAAAGCTGACGAGGTAACAAGATAATTAGTAATCGTTAGTAATAAACCTATCCTGACCTAGCGTTAGTAAATTAGTAAATGACATGCACAAGAAACGTAAGGTAAACATGAACACATGGTTAGAGAGTTAGTATTACCCAATCCTGATCTAATGTTAGTAGATTAGTAAATAGACACGGGAAAATGAAACAATTAGGGAAGGCTGAGTGACAGCAAGAGAGAGAGGGAAAACAGCATGAATGCAAGGCTGCAGAAAAACATGGAAATGTGTATGCTACCAATTAACTGCATCATAACATAAACAGAACACAAGCATGACATGAACCGAAAATAAACTGTGACAAACTAAACATGAAACGTGGCATAAACATGACAGAAACGTAACAGGACCCCCCCCCTAACGACCGACTCCTGACGGTCTACACAGTTTATCAGGGTGATCGCGGTGAAAGTCACTTATCAAAGATTTGTCAATAACAAGACTGGGAGCTATCCAGGAACGCTCCTCAGGGCCATACCCCTCCCAGTCCACCAGATACTGGAACCCCCGGCCTCGCTTGCGAATGTCCAGTAGCTTCTTAACAGTGAAGGCCGGGTGGTTATCTATGATACGGGGAGGAGGGGGTGGGGGATCAGGAGGGCAAAGGGGGTCAGTGGAATAGGGTTTAATGCATGAAACATGAAACGTGGGGTGAATCTTAAGGGAAGGGGGCAAAGACAGCTTGACAGAGGTGGGGTTGATAATGCTAAGAATCTTAAAGGGACCAATGAAACGGGGTTGCAGTTTGTGGGAAGTAGATTGTAGGGGAATGTCTTTAGAGGAGAGCCAAACTGAATCGCCAGGCTTGTACTCAGGGGCTGGAGTGCGGTGGCGATCAGCGACTCTACGATTCCGTTCGGCCGTGCTCAATAGCGCGGCCCGGGCGTCCCTCCAGATCTTGAGGCAGCGGTGCATGTGGGTGGCAAGGGAGGGAACAGCAATCTCGGCCTCTTGGTCGGGGAACAGTGGGGGTAGGTAACCGAGGGAAACTTTGAATGGGGACTTTCCAGTAGCGGCGCAGGGCAGGGCGTTGTGCGCATACTCGACCCAGGTGAGCATCTTGCTCCATGAAGTGGGATTCTTGGCCGACACACAGCGTAGAGCAGCTCCGAGGTCTTGGTTGGCCCTTTCGGTTTGACCGTTAGACTGGGGGTGGTAACCTGACGTGAGGCTGGAGGTGGCTCCGAGAGCCGAACAGAATGCCTTCCAGACCTGGGAGATGAACTGGGGACCACGGTCAGAGACAATGTCCGCGGGAATGCCATGGATCCGAAACACTTCCTTGACTAGAACATCAGCAGTTATTTGGGCAGTGGGCAATCCAGGCAGAGGGATGAAATGCGCCGCCTTACTGAACCTGTCAACCACCGTCAGGATGGTGGTGTTGCCCTCAGAAGGGGGAAGTCCGGTCACGAAATCCACCCCGATGTGGCTCCAAGGGCGACTGGGCACTGGCAGAGGTTGGAGCAGACCAGCTGGGGCCTGGTGAGAGGCCTTGCTCCTGGCACAGGTGGTACAGGCCTTGACGAAACGCCTGGTGTCGGGGATCATGGAGTTCCACCAGAACCTTCTCTTGAGGACAGCCAGGGTGCGGGTAAACCCGGGATGGCAGGACATGAGAGATGAGTGAGCCCATTGGAGAACATGTGTCCGGGCGGCGGAGGGAACGTAAAGGCGTGTACCGGGATTGGACCTAGGATCGGGCTCCTCATTAAGCGCCTCTTTGATGATGGCCTCAATCCTCCAGGACACCGAAGCGACGGTGCAGGACCCAGGGAGGATGTTCTCCGGCGCCTCTTGCTCGGAACTGGCCATGAATAGTCGGGACAGGGCATCTGGCTTGACATTCTTGGAACCGGGGCGGTAGGTTAGAGTAAAATTGAACCTGCCAAAGAACAGGGCCCATCTGGCTTGGCGGGAGTTCAACCTCTTGGCCGTCTGTAGATACGCCAGATTCTTATGGTCGGTCCAGACCACAAATGGTTTCTCGGCGCCCTCCAGCCAATGCCTCCACTCCTCCAGTGCTAACTTGACAGCGAGTAGCTCACGGTTTCCCACGTCATAATTCCTCTCAGCCGGAGACAGCTTACGGGAGAAGAATGCGCAGGGGTGTAGAAGGTTGTCAGTGGGGGAAACCTGAGAGAGCACGGCCCCAACTCCAGTGTCGGACGCATCAGTCTCCACGACAAACTGACGAGTGGGGTCGGGGTGCACCAGAATCGGAGCGGAGGAGAACAGTCTTTTAATCTTTTTAAAGGCATTTTCAGCCTCAGGATTCCAGCGGAACGGCATGGCAGTAGACGTGAGCTTGGTGAGAGGGGCGACGATCTGGCTGTAGCTCCGGATGAATCTCCGGTAAAAGTTTGCGAATCCCAAGAAGCGTTGCAAATGTTTCCGAGTGGCAGGCGTGGGCCAGTCTGTGACCGCCTGGATCTTCTTGGGATCCGCCCTGATTTGTCCCCTCTCCAAGATAAACCCCAGGAACTCGACCGTGTCGGTGTGGAACACACACTTCTCAGCCTTAACATAGAGTCTGTTCTCCAAAAGTCATTGGAGAACCTGCATGACGTGGCCTTCGTGTTCCTTGACATTGGAGGAGTAAATCAAAATATCGTCCAGATACACAAATATGTAACGGCCCAATAGGTCCCGTAGGACGTCATTAACTAACGCCTGAAACACGGCGGGGGCGTTAGTAAGGCCGAAAGGCATAACCAGGTACTCAAAATGTCCTAACGAGGTGTTGAAGGCGGTCTTCCATTCGTCCCCCTCACGAATGCGCACCAGGTGATATGCGTTGCGTAGGTCCAGCTTGGTGAAAACAGTGGCGTCGTGGAGTGGGTGGAAGGCTGAGTCAATGAGCGGTAGTGGGTATTTGTTCTTGACCGTGATATTATTAAGTTCTCTGAAGTCAATACAAGGACGCAGCGAGCCATCTTTTTTCTGGACGAAGAAAAATCCAGCGCCCACAGGTGACGAAGAGGGGCGAATCAGACCGTTGGCTAGGCAATCCCGAATATATTTCTCCATGGCTTCCCTCTCAGGTTTGGAGACATTGTAGAGTCGGCTTGAGGGAAGAGTGGAACCGGGTAGAAGCTCAATAGCGCAATCATAGGGTCTGTGAGGGGGAGGTGTCTGTGCTTGCGTCTTGGAAAACACGATGCCCAGGTCGTGATAAGGGGCTGGCACGTTTTCAAGCGACGGCTTGGTGTCTTGAGGTGGGGTAGGTGCGCCCCCGGCAGGTGCAGGTGCGGACCGAAGACAGGTTTGGTGACACTGGCGACTCCAGGCTTGAATGTGGTGGGACTTCCAGTCAATGACGGGGTTGTGTACTTGAAGCCAGGGTAGTCCCAGAATGAGCGGGTGGTTGGGGGAGTGGATGATGTGGAACTGGATGAACTCATGATGGTTGCCAGAAATGATAAGTTGAATAGGTTCCGTGATGTGGGTCATTTTGTAGAAAATCTTGCCGTCCAGCGACCGAGCATTCTCGGTGTGGGGAAGTGGAAGGGTGGGAATGTCCAGATCTCTTACCATAACTTCATCAATAAGGTTAGCGTCAGCTCCAGAGTCAATGAGCACGCTCACTTGAACCTCCCTCTCAGGTAGCATGATTGTGGCAATGAGGTTAGGGCGAGTATCGCTCTTGGAGATCTTCTCCTGATGGGTTGAAGACCTCACTTCAACAGATGACTCGGATCTCCTGGACCGGGCGGTGCACTGTGCCTGAGAATGCCCCAGCTTACCGCAGTAAAAACATGCCCCGGTCTCCCTCCGACGTCTCCGTTCCTCAGGCGAGATCTTGACTCCGGCACGGGAAAGATCCATAGGTTCGACTACCCCGTCCTGGTTCCCCTCCGTCAATGAGGCAGGTACTCGTCTGGGGTATGGCTGACCGGGCGGAACCGGTCTCTCCGTCTGTAGCGGTTATCCAGGCGAATGGCGGCTCGGACGAGGGCGTCAAACTCCCTGATGGGTTCCTGATGGGCTAACTCGTCCTGGAGCGCCCCGTTCAAACTGGCCCGGAACAAGTCCGCAAGGGCCGAGTTATTCCAGTGGGTAGCCGCAGCGATTGTCCGAAAATCAATAGAGTGATCTGCGGCGCTTTTAAGGCCTTGGCGGAGGGCAATGAGTTGCTGTGAGGGCTCTTGGTCACTGGAGGCGTGCTGGAACACTTTGCGGATCTCTTCCGTAAAGGCCAAGTAGCTGGGAGGGAATGAACCTCCGGACCACACCGCAGTAGCCCAGTCCAAAGCCTTCCCCTTAAGTAGCCCCATCACGTAGCCAATCCGTCGCTCATCGGTCGGATAGGTCAATGGCTGTTGCCTGAAAACAAAGTCACATTGCAATAGAAACGCCTTGCATCTCTCCGGTTCACCACCGAACCTCTCTGGGGGGGGGCTGTTGTGGCTCCCGGAATTGCCAGGCTCCCATGGGGTTAGAGGGTGGGATAGCAGGCGGCTTAGCAGGTTGCTCTGGAGTACGTGGTTGAACGGCAATGGCCAGTCTCCTCATCTCAGCGCACAACTCTTTAATCTCCTCCCGGAGCTCGGAAATCCCCTGGGCGTGCTGCTGCACGATGAGGCCTTGTTGCAGAACGTGGAACATGGTGGTTGAGTCAGCAGGGTCCATCGTGGCGAAATTGTTCTGAGACGGGTGTGTGCGGGTTGGACCCGTAATGCACGACTCAGAACACAAACGTAGTAATAAATGTCCGCAAGGACTTTATTATAGGGAAATCCAGAAATCGTAGTCACACAAGCGAAGTCCAAAAACCAATAAATCCAGCCAATAACCAAAAATACAGTACCAAAGGAAAAAGCAGTCTCGTAATCAGTATCCATGCACAAGTTCAAAACCAGAGTAGCTGTCAGCGGAGCAGAAGTACAATCCAGGGGTAAAGCAGAGTTCGTTGGTCGTGGGGCGTTGCAGGAGTCAGACCGAAGTCCTATCCGCGGGGCAGAGGTACAAAACAGACAGCAGGCAAAACTCGTGGTCAAAAAACAGGCAGTAGATACGGTAGGCTGGCAGTAACGATGGTCAGTAAACAGGCTTGATCTTAAACGGTAGTCAGACAAAGTAAACGCTCAAAAGTGACAGTAGAAAACTAACAGGCAACAATTTCGCGAAGACAAGACATGAACACTGAGCTTATATGCAGGTGTAGACAGGTGCAGACACTTAGCTTGAGAGCAGCATGTGAAGGGGAATCAGGTGTGGAAAGCTGACGAGGTAACAAGATAATTAGTAATCGTTAGTAATAAACCTATCCTGACCTAGCGTTAGTAAATTAGTAAATGACATGCACAAGAAACGTAAGGTAAACATGAACACATGGTTAGAGAGTTAGTATTACCCAATCCTGATCTAATGTTAGTAGATTAGTAAATAGACACGGGAAAATGAAACAATTAGGGAAGGCTGAGTGACAGCAAGAGAGAGAGGGAAAACAGCATGAATGCAAGGCTGCAGAAAAACATGGAAATGTGTATGCTACCAATTAACTGCATCATAACATAAACAGAACACAAGCATGACATGAACCGAAAATAAACTGTGACAAACTAAACATGAAACGTGGCATAAGCATGACAGAAACGTAACAGACATGCACTGTCAACTGTGGGACCTTATATAGGCAGATGTTGGCAATCCCCAATCATGTCCAATCAATTGAATTTATCACAGGTGGACTCCAATTAAGTTGTAGAAACATCTCAAGCAGTATCAGTGGAAACAAAATGCACCTCAGCTCACTTTTGGGTGTCATATCAAAGGGTATGCACACTTGTGTACATATGATATTTTACATTTAGATTTTTTATAAATTACCACAAATGTCTAAAAACCTGTTTTCACTTTGTCATTATGGGCTATTTTGTGTAGAATTTTGAGACAAAAAATGTACTCAATCTATTGTAGAATATGTCTGTAACGTAATAAAACGTGGAGAAGGTGAAAGGGGTGGGGAGACTTTCCGGCTTGACTGTATATTTGATCTGATAATGTTATTTCTGCAGGTATGTTCCCACAGGACACACATTGTTCAGAGTATATTTGTGAAGGATGTCACAGGACTTCTTATATGTTATTTCTGAGGGGTGTCCAGAGGAGTCCGACACAAATTTCCATATGTTGTATTGCAGGAAAATTATGAAAATCATCTTGGTCTCCTGCAGGAATCATAAAGTATTGTTCAGTAGGATTATTTTTGCAAGGGATGGAAAAACATGTGTGAAGTATGGGAGAAAGAGAAAAATTGATGTGAATGACTGGTTAGGGCCATTATACTTAAATTACACCAGGCTCTTACAAAGCACACAGCAATGCACAAACACAAAAGACCTATCAATCACAATGTATTTGTTAGGTAATGATTCCATCTCTTAGAGTTGCATACATTTAAATTTAAATCCTATAAATTTAGCATAATTTTTTAATCAAAGTTTTAATCAAAAATGGTTTATTTGAAAGAAATAAAATGATATATAAGTTGCATTAAATAATTTAGGAAAGTTTGGATAGTATTGCTTTGGAATAGAGCTAGTTCATTTAGTGTGAGCTACGATAGGCAATATTGTTAGTTGTAACTTGGGCACAATTTGATATCAATACTTTAAATGCAGGCCTAGTTTTTGCAAATTGGAATTAGGGACTTATAGACAGCGCTCTGTAGGCTATGCGTGAGTAACTTGGCTTTTTTTAAATGTCGGAGACGTTTTTGTTCAGATATCACTTATTTTTGGTAGCTAACTAATGATGAACAATGCATGAAGATAATGACATCGAGAGAGACATGTATACAGAATAGTACATGCATTCCAAATCAATGCATGCAGACATTCGCGTAACCATAACGCCCTCTACTGACGAGAATGATAACATTTCTCCTATTACCGATAGCCCACAATTACATTAAAAGAGTCTGTAGATGAGCTGTATTTAATGCTTAATGAAAAGCACCACCTGAACTATGGATCATGAAGAAGCATGTAAATTAATTAACCAAGTCTGTATGGAGACATGCATGCACAATAGGCTAGACGCAAACACATTGTATCTGAAAGAAATACATACAGCCTAAAATATGGAAATACAGTTGTAAAATAGGCGTATTAGTATTCTATAGAAATAACGTTAGGCTATTCAACACTGGCTTGTCGGATGCGTAACTCCAAGCTTCCATGTCTGGGCTACGAGCTGCCGAACTTCATAAGCACAGCATAATACCTTCGCGTTTTTTTTTTCTTCCCGGTAGTGTAGTCTAACGTTCTCTGCGGGAAGTCTTTTGGTACCGGACCATGTAGCTAGGTTTAGTTTAGTTTTCTGTAGTGCAATGGATGTAAGGCATGTTGATTCGCTTCATAGTAGCCTAGCTTGTACCTGCTTCCTGACTAGCAGCTGACTGACGTTTCTCTGGCAAAACTCACGTTGGCTAACAAGCTTAATTGGACAACGCATATTTCCCAGGAATCTTAGCCAGCAAGAAAACAATAGATACTACTAAGAAAGTAGCCTACCACAGATTATTCTTCTGATTATAATTATAATTAAAAGTGTTTGCAGTAAGATACATTGTCTGCAGAGTACCGTAGACTAGAGCAATGTTCGGAGGCTATAGTAATTTTTTTAAAGTGACTAACCATGAATCATATATGTTTAGGGAATTGGAGGCTTATAAATCCGATGTCTTAAGAGATTGCAGCTTATAGTAGGCAATCGTCAATTCTTAATGTATTATCGTAAATTCTTAATTTTCCTAGTGATTAATTTTATGGTGACATTGTGTTATGGGTGAAAACATTTACATTTTAGACATTTGGCAGACGCTCTTATCCAGAGCGACGTACATTAGTGCATTTTCCAACCTGACACAAGTGCATTAAAAACAACCCTAAAAGGTAAATACCGGGCACAGTCAGTATGATTATATATATATATATTTTATTTTATTTTATTTTATTTTTTTGGGGGGGGGTGGGGGACCACACGATATCAATTATTGGTGTGCACAACCGTAAGCCAATAAGTAACCTTACAAGTATTAAACTAGAATCTACAACCACTTAAACAAGCATTTATAGAACACAATCAAGGGAGGTCACAAGGAGGTAGGGAGGGGTGGAGAGAGGTGCAGCTTAAAGAGGTGAGTCTTCAATCTGCGCTTGAAGGCGGTCAGACTTTCTGTTGTTCTGACCTCCACGGGGAGCTCATTCCACCACCGTGGGGCCAGGACAGACAGACGTCGAGACCGGGTGCTAGTATGAAGTGGGGGGGTACCAGTCGTCCTGAGGAGGCTGAACGCAGGGATCTGGTAGGTGTGTAGGGTCTGATGAGCTTTTGGAGGTATGGAGGGGCTGATCCTCGGACTGCCTGGAAGGCGAGCACCAATGTTTTGAATTTGATGCGAGCCATCACAGGTAGCCAGTGGAGGTCAATGAGCAGGGGGGTGACATGGGAGTGTCGGGGGAGGTTGAAGACCAGGCGCGCTGCTGCGTTCTGGATAAGCTGAAGGGGTCTGATGGCCGATGCTGGCAGGCCAGCCAGGAGAGAGTTGCAGTAGTCTAGGCGGGACAGCACCATTGCTTGGACCAGGAGCTGGGTTGAGTGGGTGGTGAGGAAAGGGCGGATTCTCCTGATGTTGTACAGGAAGAACCTGCACGCCCGGGTTACCACTGCGATGTTCTCGGAGAGGGACAGTCTGTTGTCCATCACCACTCCGAGGTTCCTGGCACAGGGCGTTGGGGTCAGTGGAGTGTCCCCTAGGGAAATGGAGAGATTGAGAGGGGGAGAGGTTGGAGCAGGAATGTAAATGAGCTCAGTCTTGCCTGGATTGAGCTTCAGATGGTGGTTGTCCATCCAGCTCTGGATGTCTCTCAGGCAAGCGGAGATGCGGGCTGAAGCCTGAGTGTCAGAGGGTGAGAAGGAGAGAAAGAGTTGAGTATCGTCAGCATAGCAGTGGTAAGAAAGACCATGAGCAGTGATAACAGGGCCAAGGGATTTGGTGTAGGTGGAGAAAAGGAGGGGGCCAAGGACTGAGCCCTGGGGGACTCCTGTGGTAAGGGGACGGGGTGCCGATACTTTACCAGCCCAGGCAACCTGGGAGGAGCGCTCCGAGAGGTAGGACTCAATCCAGGCCAGGGCCGAGCCGCCGATCCCCGCTGCAGACAGGGACAACAGGAGGATGGAGTGATCTACGGTGTCGAAGGCGGCAGAGAGGTCTAGGAGTATTAGCACAGAGGAGAGGGAGGCTGTCCGAGCTGCGTGAAGCATCTCGCTGACGGAGAGGAGTGTGGTCTCCGTTGAGTGGCCAGGTCTGAAGCCGGAAAAGGATAAAGTGAGCAGAGCTGAAGTGAAGAAATGAATGAATAAAGAAATGTTGGCCGAGGCAAGGGTACGTTGAGGTTCGGACTTCAGTCAGTCATGACCGCAAGAGCAGAGCGTAACACCCTCCCCAAACCAGACAAGAGCGAGCGTCCGGTTTGGGGAGGGTGTGATATAGTACAAGTGAAATACAAGTGAAACATTGAACAGTTCATATTGGAAACCTCTTTTGCCTTTGCAATAAAAATACAGTCAAGCCGGAAAGTCTGCACACCCCTTTCACCTTCTCCACGTTTTATTACGTTACAGACATATTCTACAATAGATTGAGTTCATTTTTTGTCTCAAAATTCTACACAAAATATCCCATAATGACAAAGTGAAAACGGGTTTTTAGACATTTGTGCTAATTTATTAAAAATCAAAATGTAAAATATCATATGTACACCCAAAAGTGAGCTGAGGTGCATTTTGTTTCCACTGATACTGCTTGAGATGTTTCTACAACTTCATTGGAGTCCACCTGTGATAAATTCAATTGATTGGACATGATTGGGGATTGCCAACACCTGCCTATATAAGGTCCCACAGTTGACAGTGCATGTCAGAGCAAACTCCAAGCCATGGGGTCAAAGGAATTATCTGCTGACCTCAGAAACAGGATTGTGTCAAGGCATAGATCTGGAGAAGGGTACGGAAAAATCTCTGCAGCTTTACAGGTTCCAAAGAGCACAGTGGCCACCATCATTCGTAAATGGAAGAAGTTTGGAACCACCAAGAATCTTCCTAGACCTGGCCGCCCAGCCAAACTGAGCAATCGGGGAAGACGGGCCTTAGCCAGGGAGGTGAGCAGGAACCCGAGGGTCACTCTGACAGAGCTCCAGCGTATCCTTGTGCAGATGGGAGAACCTTTCAGAAGATCAACCATCCAGGCAGCACTCCACCAATCAGGCCTTTATGGTAGAGTGGCCAGACGGAAGCCCCTCCTTAGAAAAGGCACATCACAGCCCGCTTGGAGTTTGCCAAAAGGCACCTAGAGGACTCTCAAACCATGAGAATCAAGATTCTCTGGTCTGATGAAACCAAAATTGAACTTTTTGGCCTGAATACCAAGCGTCACGTCTGGAGGAAACCAGGCACCGCTCATCACCTGGCTAATACCATCCCTACAGTGAAGCGTGGCGGTGGCAGCATCATGATGTGGGGATGTTTTTCAGCAGCGGGAACGGGGAGACTAGTCCTGATAGAGGGAAAGATGAATGCAGCTAAGTACACCGAGATCCTTGAAGAAAACCTGCTCCAGAGCTCTCTGGACCTCAGACTGGGGCGAAGGTTTACCTTCCAACATGACAACGACCCGAAGCACACAGCCAAGAGAACAAAGGAGTGGCTTCGGAGAAAGTCTGTGCAAGTCCTGTGGAAAGAGCTGAAAATGGCTGTGTACCGACACTCCCCATCCAACCTGACGGAGCTTGCAAGGATATGCCAAGAGGAATGGGCAAAAATGTCCAGAAACAAGTGTGCCAAGCTCGTAGCTTCTTTCCCAAGACGCCTTGAAGCTGTAATCGCTGTCAAAGGTGCAGCAACCAAGTATTAGGCTAAGGGTGTATACAGATATGTAACCCCTAAATAACCTATTTTTGTCAGTAAAATAAAATTGCATATTTTCTAAAAACCTGTTTTCACTTCGTCATTATTGGCTATTGTGTGTAGATGTGTGAGGCAAAAAATGAACTCAATCTATTGTAGTATAAGTCTGTAACGTAATAAAACGTGGAGAAGGTGAAAGGGGTGTGCAGACTTTCCGGCTTGACTGTATGTTAATGTGTTAATGTGAAAATAATAACAGTGTAATAAATGAAAAGTACTTAACAGTTGCACATTGTTTTTGTGGAAAATAAACATGTGCCCTGCTAGGCTCGAACCCACAATCCTCTGTGAAAAAGATAGCAACTCTGACCATTAGGCCGCAATAGCTTCTTGGAAAGAGTGAAGCCATTAGCTATATTGACATTAAAAAACATTAGTATGAAGCGTTATTATTGGACGATAAGCTTGATGAGCAGGTATACGGACCATACCCTCAAATAATAATTCTCCCCATTGGATAACATCGCGACGGAGGCAGGCAGTTTGGCATGAAAAATAGGAAGAAGAAGGAGAAAAACGGCAAAATAACCTAAGTTTGGGGCTTTATTGTGTGGATGTGTGAAGTTGTATCTGAATGCTGTGTGGTTACATTACATGAGGTCAGAACATACAAAAGTTAATGTTTTTAAGGGCTGAGAGTCTATGGTAATTGTGGTTACTTCTGTAGGAAACCCTGAAAAGTGCCAAACTCTCACATACCTGCCATCCCAAGGTGCTGTATAGGTATGGGGCATGCCCCGCCAAGCTGTAACTTGGCGGATGGCATACCTGCCATCCCAATACTTGTACTTGAAAAGTACAGGCTGTTTTGCATACTTCCTTGTAGGAGACGAGTAGAGGACAAGAGTGGAGGAAAGGAGGTGGTGAGTGAGGAATATTGGGATGTAGTTCAGGGCAGTGACCGAATATGATCCCTTAACCCCTTTGGAGGTGCATATTTGAGTCAACGTTGTCAAAAAGATTTTGATTTTCTCACAAATGGGGGAACTTAAAAAAAATCCCAGGATGAAACCCTTATTTCCGGGGTTTTGTCGAGGGAATTCTGCAGCACACTCATCCACAGAACTGTGCACTCATCTGACAATTTCGGGAAGTAAACCAGAAGTAAAAACTAAAACAAGAACGGGACATATTACCAAAGAGTGTACAGGATGGTCTCTGTTATGACAAACTACTCTCTTTTTATTTTTATTAATTCTATATTAATTCATAATCTACACTTTGTAACCATCGTCATATGTAAACTGATTGGTATTCTCACTAGTTTTAAAAGGGTTTTGCAGGATTTCCTCTTCACTCCCCACCTCCTTTCCTTCACTCCTCTCCTACCTGGAAATATGCAACACTGGCTGTACTACGTTTCAAGTAGTCTACAAGTACCTGACATTGCGGTTCGCATTGAGACATTAATTAGGCGAGTATTTAACAATTAATATGTAATCAGCAACAATAGATTGAAACACACAGATCAGTTTCCGGGGCATAGAGGAGAGGAGGTGGTAGTGGAGGAAAAGGAAGGTGCATTTTTCGAGTATTGGGATACACGCCAGAGATTTTTTCGGAGGGTCTCTGAATAAACGTAGCCGACGAGCTATCTAAAATGCATAATGAGGTTAGCTGAAATCTTGCTAGGAAAGCATGCACTAGCCTACTTATAGATTTGCAAACGAAAATACTTAGCAGCCACCTTTACAGCAGGATAGGCTACGTCCACAAAAGCCAATGTGCTCTCTTAAAACATTGCGCTTCAAGGCGGCCCAATACCAAACTGGGTGGTCTGCACACTTGCAATTGCATTCCCTAAATTCACCACTTAAGAGCAAGCGCTGTGCAAATCGTAAATAGTTCGGTAAATCCATTAATTTGTTTTACGTTGTGTTTTTGTTCAATGACTTGCTTTGTACATGGTTTTCTGCAATAAAACAAATAAGAAAAATCTGTTCATTTGTGTGTGTGTGTGTATGCGCCCAAGGCGCGTCTACAGGGAAGGAGGATGAGCAAGTCCTGGGATACAATTCATTGGAATCAGCACGGTGTCATAATAAATTGGGTTAATAAGAAAATATTGTTTAAATAATTTTTAACATTGTTTGTTATTGTTATTGTTTAACACTGACATTTTCCAGCAGCGTCACAGATGTATTCGTGCACTGATGCTGAAGTTACCTATGACGTTTCGGTTCCGAATCAGCGGTATGGTCGATTGCTACTATTATTCAACAATGAAGTGTGTTGTAAATGTAACTACATACTGGAGATTACTCATTTGTTGTTGTTGGTTGGTAAGAAAACAATCGCTATATCAAAACTTTTCAAACTTGTGAAAACTGGACTACTTTTACTACTTTAATTACATTATAGGCTACAGTATGTCAGCAGTTTCTTCTAAGCTTAGTGATACATAGGCCTACCTGACCTGAATGAATCAAATGTATCTAATTGTGATAACTCTTTCTTTGAATAGTCATTCATAAATTGGCTAATGTAATTCCTTCATAAGCATTACATAGAAATTTATATATGATGTTTTCATTGACTACAAATAGGTGTATAGTGTGTGTCACTTGGTATGTCATTCCAATGACACTTGCTGTATCAGTGGTGATATAGCATAGCCTGCCTATTTGTGGTTATTGAAAACCTTTTATGTGTGTTTATGTTGTGTGTTTGAAGAAGGTATTGTGTTTGAATAAGTTATTCTCCTTATACAGGAACAGTAAGAAACTTTAAAGAAGTTTAAACAGTATTTCTATGCCCACGTACTTATGAAATGTTTTTACTCAACTATTCCAATGAATAGCATCCAATAAGCAAGCTGAGGGATGCATTTTGTTGGACACTGGTTACAAACATGTTGCCATAATTGCATGGTTCATAAAAAAGTATTGTTTAAACTATGTTTTCACATGGTTTGTTATTGTTTCTGTTCAATTTAGACATTTTCCAGTAGCATCACAATCAACATGCTTTTGTCCTCGACTGCTATCGAATACAGAGGATTTCTGGATGTGTGCTTTTTGCCAAAAACAAGAAAAGAGACCATTAGTTTTATTAGTACATTGTAAATAAACTATTCTATTAATGATGATAGGTTAATCATTTAATATTGAAAAAAATGTACCTAATGTTCTAATAATTTAGGACCTCTGTCAGTCAGGGGCCCTTAGAATCGTCCTAACCTTTCCTTTCCCCCCATACGGCGCACTCCTGGGTACAAATACCAATTGTGAAAGGGTGTATGTGTTTTAATTGCCAGAACACGTAATATAATAACGTTATAACTTCTTCCATTTAGGTTTGGCGTTTAAAAATAATAATTTATTAATATGCCTTCAGGCACTAATTCGATTTTCATATTAACAGTTGGCTATTTGCATGGCTGGAGTGAGGCTCTCTATTTTGGGCTACTAGAGAAGCTGGGTTCTCAGCAACCCATGTTCATATCTCCACATTTTCGTAATATGACTATGACAACAAAAACGCAATATTTTTTTTTAACACAAGTAAGTAGCTCAATAAAGAGAGGCTGTGACTTGACACGATATGACGTGCCGAATAGTCGTGTGATAATCACGTGGTAGGCTAGTGCAGTGAAACTTCAAGTACCACAATGCCGTTGTTTTCTTCTTCTTTTCTGCATAATCCAGTCTGACATCACAGCGCCAGGCTGTCCTTGGCCAATCGATGTGTGGGTCTGAGGGCGGGGACGATCGCCTTTTAAGATTGCCACTCTAAAACATTTTATCCCTGAAGCTGGGGTTCTGGGTTCTGTTAGATTGTGTTACCTGCGACTCTATTTAAGCAATCCATTCATTTCAATCTTCTCAGTGATCATTCAGGATTTTAGTACCACGTATACAAAACGAGTGCGTCGCGAGGAGAAAGTAGGTCTTTTAAGAAACAGGGGCTTTTACCATTTATTTCCGTCGATTTTTTTTCTTTTTCATTTTTATGCCTGATCTATTCGGTTTTTGGGTGGGTGTAGTTACACTAAAATGATCGAGAGACCAGATTCTGCAGTTTCCGGCATAGCAGTAAGTATCTGTTCAATTCTATGCGATAATTTCTCTATTATTCAAGTGTAGGTTACGGCTTTTGGCTGTTTGTAAACTGTTTTTTTTAGGCTATGTTGCCGTTTGGTTTACTGTCGCATACCAGGGCAATGTTTTTAATGGAGAACGTTTTGTTGCACCGTGTTCGGTTTCCTGGAGAGTGCGACGAGGATCCGTTTCTGTCCTGGCCCTTGGCCGCACGTAGGCTATTGTAACGTATTCCAGGGGATTTCATATGCCAATTTGAGTCTTCCTTCCCCCACCCTCGGCGAAGAGACGCCACGGATAGGAGTCCAAATGAAGGGCCTTAGACAACGAGGTGCAGCTCTGTCCAGTATAAAACACTAGTTTATAGGGGCACAGTTGTGTGCGAAGGCACCCAAAGTTAACGGTCCCTGGTGTGAAATCTCGGCCGTTCTAATTAACGTAACGTTAGGCTATTATTAAGTAGCCTAGTTACTGCCTTGGTCAATATTTCAACGTTGAATGTAGGTATTGAGAATGTTTACAACGTATTATTATTATTATGACCATAATTATTATTGGTGATTTTCTTAAAATTACGTAGTGTGCCAAATGTACAATAATGTTCAATGAAACTATATTTGCTGAGTCGCAATTATTTATTAATTTATTTTGAGTGGATGTAGTCACTATACTGAAGGAAAGGGGACAGCGCTGGAGGTTTGTGGACTTGCATGTTAATTTGTGCTTGGAAAGATGCAGGCGAACTGGGAGCACGCCTGTCCGCGTCAGTTTAGCGATTGAAATGGTTAAAACGAAAATTATGCAGAATGTATAGGAATGCAATTGTCGTTGTCTATTCATGAATATTCTCGTGTTTATATTTATAGTCAGAATTCTATATTTAAATAAAAATGGTGTGATCTAAGGTGTATTTTGGGCGATGTGATGTAACGTTCTGTCAGGCCGGCTGGGTTCATGGGTGTTCACTCCCCTTGACTGTTTACGTCATGCTTGGATCATGATTGGGGAAATGGCAGCATTATCAGAGTGATAATACGCATTGACATCTCTACATGAGCTGGTTTTACTCAGCTAAATGACGTCACCCATTCCTTATCTTCAGCAGGCAGGTCAACTGTCATATCAGCCTGATCAAAGAGAGACCTCTCAGTTAAAGCATGACTGTGGTCTCCTTCCAGCTCTGGAAAGCCTGATTTCAGCTCCGGAGCAGCGGTTGTCTTGTCATGGTCCCTCTGCCTAATTTCCAGTTTTTCCAAAATAACAACATGGTTCAGTTAATGAGGGAAATGAGAAATGACTGATAGAAGGGTAATCCCAAACGCGCTACAGGCCGACTATACGAAATAGGACTATTAGGTGCTGAACAAACAGGACCAGCGAACTAGAAGAATATTCCTTACCCGGACCACTTTGCTAGGACTAACCCGAAATAAGGAGGGCTGGAGCACACAGAGCTCAGAGCAAAAATACCTTTATAGGACTGATATTTCGACGTCTTCTTCAGAGTCAAAAGAAAATTTTAGCTCTGAGCTCTGTGCTCCAGCCCTCCTTATTTCGGGTTAGTCCTAGCAAAGTGGTCCAGGTAAGGAATATTCTTCTAGTTCGAGAAATGACTGATCTTGCCTCCTCCATGCTCAATGACCCGCCTGCCACCACTCCCCAGCACACACACACCCTACATCCATACGCACATACTGACACACACACTTGTACATGCCTGCACACACATGCTCGGACACATGGCGATGGAGCGCAACCGATTGCGTCGACAGCCGTCTGCGATGTGTGAAACTACATATCAGACAAGTTGTACAACAACTCCGAACACAGAAACAACATCAGGGTAATGTTATGTAACCAACACTGGGAGCGACGGGGTGGAAACTGCTTCCGGACCATGCAAAATCGCACAAACCCCAGTGAAGTCATGTGACCTATACCGGATGATCTGTGTGTAGCACTGCAAGTGTAGTTATGAGCGTGTGTTTACCTTTATGTTTGTTGAGGTGTGTGTGTGTGTGTGTGTGTGTGTGTGTGTGTGTTCTGGTCCCTTTTGTAGTGGGTGAGGGACCCCGGTTTTTGTTTGACAGTAGAGGTTCCAGAACTGGACAGGAGAGACCTGATGTGGTCCAATCTGAGTGTGGTGTGGGGAGGATGTTGCGGGGGTAAAGTTTGGACTCGGTCTCCATAGGGTTGGTGGGGGGGGGGGGTGGTGGGTTGTTGAAGCCTGTCTTTGTAGAACACCCCCACCCTCACCCACCCACAGCCGAAGGGGCCCTGAGGGTGCCAGTGATTGGGTCTCGATGGATACGTGGCATTCACTCCAGCCATGAGTTTTTCCATTGGGCTCCGCATGAGAGAGCGAGTCAGGGGGGAGATCGATTGTGTTTGCCCGCTGTAGCGTGTGCGGCACTGCGAGGAGAGAGATGGAGGGAGAGAGAGAGAGAGAGATATAGATGGAGAGAGACACTCTGGGAGAGGAGAGCGTGCAGCTCGGGAGGCATTGGCTGTCCTCTGGTTGGAGCTGCACTGTATCCATGACAATGTCACCCTGATGATGGAGATTATACAAGATGTAAATAGAGACGGAGCCTTTTTCCCCTCCTTCCACGCTCCCCTTCCCTTATCCTCTGTGTGTTACTTTAGCTCCTGAACCGCTCCTGCTTTAGTCTGATTCCAGCCACATGTTTTCTGTGTGTATTAGAGGTGTACATGTGAATTCATTTTGTTCTGTTTGAAATAGTGTGCGTGTGCGTGTGTGTGTTGTAAGTGTGTGTTGTAGTCTGACGAGTACTGTTCAAAGCTCTATGGCTGCATTCGAATAGTCAAATTCGAGCAAGGAAGCATCCTTTAGATCGCATGAACCGGAAATATTTCCCGGGCAGCCCTGCTAAGGACCGTTCAAATTTCTTATATTGAGAAGGAAAGGAGCTTCACAGTTCCTTTTATCTGTCCTTTCACAAAGGATGCTCTGGACTATTCTTTTCAGGAGAAAGATGGTACACGCAATGCCGCCAATGTTTTCATAAGCATCAGAGTTTTCCGGAACCTACCAAATTACTGAATTCAAACAACAAGGCGAACATCTGAGAAATGCCAGAAATCTAAATGTGAATAGCTAGTATTTTTGGTTACTAGTGGCTTATAATAGAAAGTAAACAAACAATGACACAATCAGACAATACACCAAATTTATTAAAAGGCTAAATTTCGCAGAGCGAAATCATTGCCGTCTGCAAGTGAAATGCAGACGGCAATGATGTGCCTTTTTTCGTAATTTTTTGTGAAGTTGAACAGTCACGTCAATAAGACTGGACATCGCACCATGACGCAAGGTAGAGAAGGAGGTTCGAATTCCACAGTAGATGCTAGATTCCTTGTAAATCTCTCCTTCCAACTTTTCTTTGACCACCATGACGTTTTCTGGCGAGGTCAAGGAAAAGTTGCAAGGAAAGGAAAAAGGAACTATTTTTTTGACTATTCGAATGCAGCCTATGATTAGTTAAGAGCTTGGTTCAAAGCCATGTGATTGAAGATCTGAAGGAGGAAATTTATTTAAGTAAATGTATTTACACCTTTCAGTTGTCTCAAGATTTCTGAAAAGCTGTCAGTTTGCGCTTTGTTGCAGGCGATACGCTGGGACAATTATTGATTTTCTTACTGTAACGTATTCCTGACAGTGGCCTACCCTACCAACTCTACCCCTTGGTCACCCCCTCCAATCTCCCCCCAGAGTGCAGAGCTGGCCCATGTGCTCGTGGAAACATTTTGATTGTGTTTTCTCAGCCAGTGACAGAGTAACAACATGTTTCCTCAGCAAATGACATTCTAACAATGTGTTTTCACAGTGAAGGATGGAGTAATTATGTGTTGCTCTCTCTCTTGCAGCAGAGGAATCTGGAGGGGTATGTCGGTTTTGCCAACCTACCCAACCAGGTGTACAGGAAGTCTGTGAAGAGGGGGTTTGAGTTCACGCTGATGGTGGTTGGTAAGTCACCCCGCCTCCCTCTCTTCAGTGTGTACACGGTACATGTGTGTTGTCTTATGTGTGTACATTTGTATGTACAGTGTCCTCCACAATTATTGGCACCCCTGGTAAAGATGAGTAAAAAGGGTTATTAAAAATCAGAAAAATCCAACCTTTAATTGAAGTAAATTTATTCTGAGAAAAAAAATTCCTCATCAAGAAATAATTATTTTTAACAAAACCACGTGTGCCACAATTATTGTCTCCCCTAGAAATTCTTATGAACAAAAGCATTTTTTACATTTATATTTTACTTTTTAAAGTTGATCAGAGTGTTTAGGAACTTTCAAGCAGTAATCCATGACTTCCTTTTTCACTGGGGTATAAATATAAGGTCATATTCCCTTATTCATACATCAACATGGGAAAGATAAGAGAACACACAAATGAAATGAGGGAAAAGTGTGTTGAGCTTCAAGTCAGGGAATGGCTATAAAAAAATAGCTACTCACCTGAAAATGCCCATATCTACCGTTAGGGCAATACTTAAAAAGTTCAAAGGAACTGGACCTGTTACAAACTTGCCTGGAAGAGGACCCAAGTTTATTTTACCCCCACGCACAGTGAGGAGGATGGTGAGAGAGGCAAAAAAATCCCCAAGGATCACTGTTGGAGAATTACAGAAGACAGTATCATCTTGCGGTCATCAAGTCTCTACCATTAGACGTCACCTCCATGCCAACAAATTGTTTGGAAGGCAAGGCATGCCATAAAAAAGCCTTTCCTGTCATTTCACCACAAACATAAGCGCCTGGAGTTTGCTTAACACTACTGGAACTTTGACTGGAACCGTGTTCTATGGTCAGAAGAAACGAAAATTTAGCTTTTCGGCAACCAACACTCAAGGTGGGTTTAGCGTAAAAAGAAGGATGGCTATACCGAAAATAACCTGATCCCCACTGTTAAGCATGGTTGAGGTTCCGTGATGTTGTGGGGCTGTTTTTCCTCCAAAGGCCCTGGGAACCTTGTTAGGGTACATGGCATCATGAACTCATGGCCATGGCCATCTCAGTCCCCTGACCTAAACCCCATTGAAAACCTGTGGGCTGAGCTGAAGAAGAGAGTGCACAAGAGAGGACCTAGGACTCTGGATGATCTGGAGAGATTCTGTAAAGAGGAATGGTCTGAGATTCCTTGCTCTGTATTCTCCAACCTTATTAGATGTTACGGGAGAAGACTCAGTGCCATTGTATTGGCAAAGGGAGGTTGTACAAAGTATTAAATGCTGGGGTGCCAATAATTGTGGCACATGTGGTTTTGTTAAAAATAATTATTCCTTGATGAGGGATTCATTTTTTTCTCAGAATAAATTTACTTCAATTAAAGGTTGGATTTTTCTAATTCTTTCAGCGTGAGATTAAGCTAATTCACCAAATGGTGAATTTTTTATAACCCTTTTTACTCATCTTTATATGAGTGCTAATAATTGTGGAGGGCACTGTATATACAGTCAAGCCAGAAAGTCTGCACACCCCTTTCACCTTCTCCACGTTTTATTACGTTGTACTACAATAGATTGAGTTCATTTTTTGCCTCAAACATCTACACACAATAGCCAATAATGACGAAGTGAAAACAGGTTTTTAGAAAATATGCAATTTTATTTTACTGACAAAAATAGGTTATTTAGGGGTTACATATCTGTACGCACCCTTAGCCTAATACTTGGTTGCTGCACCTTTGGCAGCGATTACAGCTTCAAGGCGTCTTGGGAAAGAAGCTACGAGCTTGGCACACTTGTTTCTGGACATTTTTGCCCATTCCTCTTGGCATATCCTTGCAAGCTCTGTCAGGTTGGATGGGGAGCGTCGGTACACAGCCATTTTCAGCTCTTTCCACAGATGTTCAATTGGATTCAGGTCTGGGCTCTGGCTGGGCCACTCAAGGACATGCACAGACTTTCTCCGAAGCCACTCCTTTGTTCTCTTGGCTGTGTGATTCAGGTCGTTGTCATGTTGGAAGGTAAACCTGCGCCCCGTCTGAGGTCCAGAGCACTCTAGAGCAGGTTTTCTTCAAGGATCTCGGTGTACTTAGCTGCATTCATCTTTCCCTCTATCAGGACTAGGCGCCCCGTTCCCGCTGCTGAAAAACATCCCCACATCATGATTCTGCCACCGCCATGCTTCACTGTAGGGATGGTATTAGCCCGGTGATGAGCGGTGCCTGGTTTCCTCCAGACGTGACGCTTGGTATTCAGGCCAAAAAGTTCAATTTTGGTTTCATCAGACCAGAGAATCTTGATTCTCATGGTTTGAGAGTCCTCTAGGTGCCTGTTGGCAAACTCCAAGCGGGCTGTGATGTGCCTTTTACTAAGGAGGGGCTTCCGTCTGGCCACTCTACCATAAAGGCCTGATTGGTGGAGTGCTGCCTGGATGGTTGATCTTCTGAAAGGTTCTCCCATCTCCACAAGGATACGCTGGAGCTCTGTCAGAGTGACCCTCGGGTTCCTGCTCACCTCCCTGGCCAAGGCCCGTCTTCCCCGATTGCTCAGTTTGGCCAGGCGGCCAGGTCTAGGAAGATTCTTGGTGGTTCCAAACTTCTTCCATTTACGAATGATGGTGGCCACTGTGCTCTTTGGGACCTGTAAAGCTGCAGAGATTTTTCCGTACCCTTCTCCAGATCTATGCCTTGACACAATCCTGTTTCTGAGGTCTGCAGATAATAAGTTGGTCCCAACTGTGGGACCTTATATAGGCAGGTGTTGGCAATCCCCAATCATGTCCAATCAATTGAATTTATCACAGGTGGACTCCAATTAAGTTGTAGAAACATCTCAAGCAGTATCAGTGGAAACAAAATGCACCTCAGTTCACTTTTGGGTGTCATATCAAAGGGTGTGCACACTTGTGTACATATGATATTTTACATTTTGATTTTTAATAAATTAGCACAAATGTCTAAAAACCTGTTTTCACTTTGTCATAATGGGCTATTTTGTGTAGAATTTTGAGACAAAAAATGAACTCAATCTATTGTAGAATATGTCTGTAACGTAATAAAACGTGGAGAAGGTGAAAGGGGTGTGCAGACTTTCCGGCTTGACTGTATGTGATGCCACCATGCATGTGGCATATGCATATCCCCCCTCCCATGAGTTGGGAGAGACCGTCTGCTTCTCTCGTGTAGTCCTGCCAAGGACTGTGGGAAGAGAGGGGCTGATGCATGATGGGAAATGTGGGCTGCATTCCTTGGTATGAGCAGTGCATTTTGTGTAAGAGAGTTGTGATCCACTGGTTGTGTCTGCTTGCTTCTGGAGAGTGAGCAGGAGGATTGGGCAGAGTGTGCACGTGTGTGTAAGCACGGGTGCGTTTGTGCTTGCACACAAATGGCGAAAGGGCTAGTTGACTGAGCGACGATTCAGAGTTTGTGGGTAAAATGGAAAGCAGCTGTGACTGTAACCCCTGTGGGGCTCCGTTTGGCTCTGAATCTGACAGTGTTGAGAGGAGCCATTCTGTATGTGTGCGTTTGTGCGTTTGTGTGTGTGTGTGTGTGTGTGTGTGTGTGTGTGTGTGTGTGTGTGTGTGTGTGTGTGTGTGTGTGTGTGTGTGTGTGTGTGTGTGTGTGTGTGTGTGTGTGTGTGTGTGTGTGTGTGTGTGTGTGTGTGTGTGTGTGTGTGTGTGTGTGTGTGTGTGTGTGTGTGTCACTCACTGAAACAGACACCACAGGATTTTGGCTTCCTTTTTTTCCAGAACTTGGGGAGGAAAGAATCAGTTTCCTGCCTTTTTACTAGCCTTCCCTCTCTTTAAATCTTTCTTTCTCACTTTCTCATAATTTTCTTCACTCCCTCTTATCACAAGATCAACACACACACACACACACATAACAATGTATTGATGTGAGAAAATTAGAACACAAGACAGTTTGAAAACAGGAACAAGCCTCTCAGCCCAAGTAGACATGTTAATCCAAATGCCTCAGTTTCCTTTTTCTATAACTCTAAGCATCAAGCTTTGGTCTATCCTTATAAGAAATTATCTTGTAGGCTGGTACTTTGAGTCCTTGACTACAACATTACTGCAGTGTGAGCATAAAGAGTTCATGCTTCTCATCTTCGGCAGCTAATCTTGAAGCTGTGAAGACATTTTTCTTGTCCTGCTGTTATTATATTGTGCCATTTTGATACCCTCTTAAACATATCCTGCCTTAATTAGATTTAGCTTATATGCAACTTTGGGCATTATATATTGATTCTGGAACTAATCCAATATCAAATTATTTTTGAAAATGCAAATATATCTTAAGACTGGTTTTAGTTGACACTAGGCTTGGTGTTGATAAATTGAACTTGTCCGATGCCAGGTGTGATGGGTCATTTCAGGTCACAGCTGGATTTCAGTTCACAGGACAGATGTTTCTACTAAACGTTTAAACAGAACAGAAAGCAAAAAAGAAAAATTTAATTCACATTACTGAATTCATCCATGAGAAATCATGAGGGAAAACCAAGTTTTTTTCTAGTTATTTATTTTATATTTAATACCCTGATGTATTAATCACACTGCTGACCAGAGAATTTCATTCAGACCTCATAATAGCTGAGGTTTTTGCCTGTATTAGGAGTCCAAATGTTTGCAGAAACTTAAGGAATTTAACACCCTAAGACAAGACTATATGAGAGGTCAGAGGTCACAGTCTGTTTACAGAATGTCTGACCACTAAGGAAGAGGGGTGAATATTCAGCACAAAAACAACATTGCTTTGGTGAGCTTCTCTACCATGACTGCTGCTTATGTACACTTACCAACAGAAAGCTCATCCTTCATTGCTGAATGCTTTTTGCTTTGCACTCAAACTAAGAATAGTCTATGTGCTAAGATGAAATCCAAGCAAATCTGAGCAATTCAGTTTTTGGTCCTTTGGAAAAACATAAGAAACATGAAACTGTGCATGGACATACCTGTCTGAAGTTGCTTTATTCTGAGAGTTTAGGGGCATGTTGGCTGGTCCAGCTGCTGCCCTGGGGCCATTATTTTAATATAAGGGCTATTAGTGTGTTGACGGATCAAGTTTGCGGAAAGCCAAAGATGGAGTGGGGAATTCTCATGTCTATCCTGGGGGACAGATGTCTGCCTGTCGGTCCCTCTGTCTGTCTGGCGGAGTCGAGCTGAAGGGGAAAGGAATTGTGTGTGTGTTTAAGAGAGAATGTGTTTATATTTGTGTGTGGGTGCAGGTGTTTAAGAGAGAAGCTATGAGTGAGTTTGTGTGCATGCATACTTGAGACTGTGTGTGTGAGTGCAGGTGTTTGAGAGGGGTGGTATGAGATTTTTGTCTGTGTGTGTTTGAGAGAGAGAGAGAGAATGTGTTTGTTTTTTTCTCAGGGTTTACACCTTTTTGTTCCTGTGCAGTACCCTTCCCCTGTACAGCTGTCCTTTTGGTGTCTACTGAGGGTGGTCAGAGAGACTTCCCACAAAATATTTCTAGGGTCAGAGTTCTAAGCTCCTGTAATCTGGGAGAAAAGAACATGTAGGCCCAATTTCCCAGATATGGATTAAGCCTAGACCTAGACTAAGAAATGAAAATCTCCATAGAACAAAAAAAAGTAGTCTAGGACTAGGCTTAATCCATGTCTGGGAAACCAGTCCATAAGGTTTGTGTACTGAGTCTGAGGATATTTTGGCACTGTGTCCCTGAGTGGGTTTGATTTATTGAACCGGTGCGCCATTACACCTACATTGGTGACGCTCCCCAGCGAAGACGGGCGAAGGAGGGGCTTTCTTGTTTAAAATCGGTGCAAACATAGCTCAACAAGCCGACCCAGCTGTAATCACTGTGAGGTTGTCGTCATCATGATATTACACCACCCGGGGCATCAGGAGTACACTGGTTCTTTTAAATCGCACGCAATCAGTGCTAATCCGGTTAGCCCGGTCCATGCCCGGGCGCTTAATCGAACCCTCTCTCTGTTTCCCAGCATGCCTTGTGCACGATTTTTGTGTGGATTGACTCTGGTGTTTCACTTCCCAGGTGAGTCTGGTTTGGGGAAATCCACCCTCATCAACTCCCTCTTTCTGACTGACTTGTACTCCAAGGACTACCCTGGCCCCTCCCAGCGCATCAAGAAAACTGTGCAGGTGAGCCAACCACAAGTCACCCTCACGCCAACCCCAGACCCTGCACTAACATGACCGAATGCACACACAGCTCTGACCCTGACACTGCCACACACTGAGTTGAGGCAAAACATTTGCATAGCTCAGACTCAAACTAAAAGACTCAAACTAAAACCACACACACACACACCAAGATCACACAGAAATAAATGCTCACAGACATCTGACTGGGTCAAACACGCACTCGGCTCAGCTCAGACTGAACCAAACGCTTAGAGAGTTTTCACAGAACCAGAAGCAGACGGAGCTCTAAGCAAAAGACGCGCACAGCTCAGACTGAACCAAACGGACTCTGAGCTGGGACTGTGACACAGACTACACCAAACAAGCGCATTGAGCTCAGACTCCACCAAGTTAACACACTTCAGATTATGCAAAATACTAATTCTATACTGTTCTGAGCACATGCGGAGCTGCACAGCGCTATATCCTTATAAGGCCATGATAAACAAAGGCAGGAGGGATGGAGGGCAGTATCTGGGAGATCACAGAAGGGGTGAGGGGGAAGGGGGGGGTGGCCTCAAATTCCTTCAGGGGCCAAGAGGGGTCAGTGGCAGGGCCAAGAATGTTCTCACGAAACTCAACACCCCAATGCGACTTTCCCACCGAAACCCCAAAATTTGGCGGGCCCGAACCCGGCTTGAACATAACAGCATGCCTACATCCAGTATGCAGTTTATCACCCACACTCACAGGCGTACATGCATGCCGCTCTGGTCTACCTCAGTCCCCGTATTCAGTGAAATCATTTTCACGGTTCATTTTTTACGCACACTGATTATATGCAGACACTCGCACACCTACACACTCTATGCTGTATCAGAGGCTTCAGGCTGTTGGTGGGCTTTTGAGAGAGACGTCACTGGGACACTAAGGAAGAAGGGGCTGGCACGGCCTTCCAAGCCGCAGGGTAAATTGGGCAGTAAAGCCTAGGGGAAGCTTGCCGTGTGTGGCTGTCTGCTGCGGCCGGCCTGGGGACGGGTGGATCTGCTCGGAGATTATTTATATACAGGCCCAAAAAATTCTTGTGCATGAAACTTCTCCTTCTGACTGTGGTGAGTTTTTTTTGTTTTTTTTAACTTTTTACATTTTTTTCCCCCAAGAAGCCAGAGATGGTTTATAAACATGGAGCGGGCTTGCATTTTAGAGCCAGATGTACACTGTCAGTAAGACATGTCGTATGTGTGTATGTATGCATAGTTTAACTGAGGGACAGTCTTTCTCAATACTCTGTTTGTGTGACGCTCAATGCTGTACTGCATTCATTTTTACCATCATCGCTGTCTGAAAGCCATCCTTTCCCCTGTGTTAAAGGTGGAACAGTCCAAAGTGCTGGTGAAGGAAGGTGGGGTCCAACTCACTCTCACCATTGTGGACACGCCAGGGTTTGGAGATGCAGTGGACAACAGCAATTGGTGAGTGAATTTATACACAAGAGTGTGTGCGCGTGAGTCCAGGATAAATACCAATTCTTTATTGTTTGCATTCTTCTTAGTAGCTAAAACTGAATGAACAGTATTGGAACATTGTATTCATGTGTTTTGAATGTAAAATAGGGCAGCATGCAATGTGTGTGCTCTGTTTGCTCTCCTTCTCTCCTTTTCTGTCTCCTGCTCCCCCTTTTCTCTCCCCCTTCTTTCCGGCTCTCCCCTCCCTTCCCTCTACAGCTGGCAGCCTGTAATTAACTATATTGACAGTAAGTGTGAGGACTTCCTGAATGCAGAGTCCAGGGTGAACCGCAGACTGATGCCAGATAACAGGGTGCACTGTTGCCTGTACTTCATTGCCCCCTCTGGTCATGGGTGAGTATTGCACTGCATCTGGACATAGGCCAAGATGTACCCCGAGACCAGTCATGTCTTTAAACTCACACACACAAGCTTATAAGTACAGATACACACATACAAACAGACACACAAAAGCATATACTTGGATTTACATGCACAACATACTAGTACACTAAGTAGGCCTGGCATTATTAAGTATATTGGCAAACATTAAGAAATATTGTTTTGAAATCTTTCCATTAACCAAAAAAACATCCCTAAAACATCAAAATGGAAAGATCACTTGGACAGTTTACTATTTTGATAAATGGTAAAAACTCAAAAAAAAATTTGTTTTAGAATTTTGTTTGTTTCGTTTTTTAATGTTCTAGCTGTCAGTCTGCTGGTGTGGGACGTTGGCTTGATTTCAAAATTCAGAGTGAGGGGGAAGCTGAGAGTATTTTTGTCATCTTATAAATCCAGGTCTTTTTTTTTTCTTACGGTTATGATGATTTGATGGTTACATTCTACTGATATAAATAGTATTACTGTGTATGAAGGCTCTATTTGTTTTGACTGTAGTCTTTAAGTCAAACTTATTTTATATTGACATGTGCTTATTGAATGCTATGTATTTTTATTAGTTTGTGAACAAATAGAATAGAATAACTTTTATTTTCCCGCTAGGAAACTACAGTTGTAGCCCCAGCAACAACAAAAAAGACAGACAGTGGGGCAGACCCACAACACACAAACATATCAAACAAAGACATTCAATATAATCGTTGCATTAATCAAACTAATTAAGTGAATTAAAGCGTAATAGCCTACAGCCAAACGTCATGGTTAAAAATAGCCCCCGCTGTCCTGAGATGTCCAGTGTTATCCAGCAGTCCAACACACAAACTCCGCCTCCACGACTTTCCTCCATACATGTTGCGGTCTCTGTACACTGTCGAAACGGAGCACCGAACTGCGTCAGCCTTCTCAGTCGTCGCCTCACTCCTCCCCCGCATTATCTTCTCCTTCCCCTTCCCCTTCCCTGGTGGCCTTTTGAAGATTGCCTGTAGTCCTAGATCAGTCCCGAGTCCCGACATCTTCAACTCCGGTGAAGAACGATGGTAAACTTTGTAGCTGCAGATCCAACGGACATTCCCGAGCATATGTTGTGAATGCGTCTCCATGGTGACGACCACAAACAAAATTATCCCGAATATACAATCCGTCAATGTCATCAAAACGAGCAGCATGAGTGCCCTGAACAATCTCCAGCCTGCTTCCCCGTCCCACAATAGACACACAGCGCATGAAAAAAAAACAACGACAAAAGCCAGACACAACAAAATACATTCAAATTAAGAAACACAAACACGAGACAGCTGGAATACATGTCGCCATTACAGCGCCACGTGACGTCAGATTGCATTGCTTGCACCACTTCTTTTGTGGTGTCCAGGGCCCAAATTTGGAAAGCGTTACAGAGTAGAAGTGCTGATCCAAGATCAGCTTTGCCTTCAAGCTCATAATGGATGAGCTTATGATGATGTGCAGAGGAACCTGATTCAGTATCAACAATGTCCTTTTCTGAGACGAGAAATTAATACGGGCCCACAGTTTATTTTTTGTTTTGTCCTAATTATTGTATTATCAGTGGTGCCGGATTACATGCAATCATGCAAATACATTTTCATAAATCTCAGAATATGAATTGAAAAATGAAAGCAAAGATTTTTTTAATGTAAGGCACGATGTTTGTGAAGTATTAATTTTTGGTTTTATATAAATCATGGGTTGGTGATGGCATTGTACGTGCGTGCGTGCGTGCGTGCGTGCGTGCGTGCGTGCGTGCGCGTGCGCACGCTGGTGTGTGGGTGGGTGAGTGCAGGCATGATGAAGGCTGCCAGCAGCCCACATCGTTATATAACATGCACAAGTGAGCGTGCTCCCTACTGTGTTATGTGGAGACTGTGATGAGTCCTTCCATCTCCTGCTAGCTTTCACTATGGACCCAGCCAGTCACTGCCCGGTCTCTGCAGTGTACCATTACCCACACTCCTTTGAGGACTGAGTGTTGGTTACTTGTAGCTGAACAACTTGGCAAACTGTGTGGTTGCTTTGTGTCAAAGAAACCCAGAGCTCACCACAGCCCAATTCAAATTTGAATGAGAAGTTATTTTAAGCAACCACATAAAATAACTAAGTTTTGTTCTGTGTTGTTTCTTTAGAAACACTCTTTGAGTGTCTTGCCTGTTTTGGGGCAGACTCCACAAATCTGAAGCCATTTTTGCGCAGTTTTTTGTGCAAAAAGTTAGGAAAGAGGATTTACTTCTTTGCTTTAGACACATTTGAGGAAAATATAAATATGGTTAAATTGTGGAACACTCTTACGTCGGCTGCACTCCTGACCCAGCCCCTCTCTTTGACCCCATCTCTGAACTGTCTGCTGTGGTACTGATGTGCTTTCACCCGTCCCATCCTCCCAACCTCCCCCGATACTCCTGTACCACTTGCACCACACTCCGCCAGTTCTCTCAGCAGAGGGAATGACTGTTGGTTTGTCAGACGGACAGGGAATAAGGAAGAGCAAATACAAGCTCCCCTCCCTTTTCTCTTTCTCAGTGAAGGGAACATTAAAAGAGCAGAAAGCGTCTTTGTCTCTTTTTCTGTGGTCGTTCGGCAGAGATCAGCTGGGCCTTTGTGTAGTGTGGGGTAGAGTACCGTTTGTACGTGTGCCATTATGTGCGTCTGTCTGTTTGTGTCAAGGGGTGTCTGGGGGTGGGTGTAACTATGCTCATTTAGGCAGGTGTGTGAGTGTGTGTGAGTGTGTGTGTGTGAGTGTGTGAGTGTTACTTGTCCACACTTTCCTCAGAGGTAGAGTAGTAGGTAGAGTCATGTTTTCTGAGGACTTGTGTAACGTGCGGCCACTCTCCCACAGGCTGAAGCCGCTGGACATCGAGTTCATGAAGCGACTCCATGACAAAGTCAATGTAATCCCCCTCATCGCTAAGGCCGACACCCTCACACCCGAGGAGTGCCAGCTGTTCAAAAAACAGGTGTGTGTGTGCGTTTATATGTAAATATTATGACAGTGTGTGTCTATGTACTCGCTGGTGTCTGTGTATCTATGTACTCACTGGTGTCTGTGTGGGTGTGTTTGGATTTATGTTTGTGTGCGTTCTTGCTCTTCCTCAGATTATGAAGGAGATCCAAGAACACAAGATCAAGATCTACGAGTTTCCTGATACGGAGGACGATGAGGACAGCAAGCTAATCCGTAAAATCAAGGTACTGCTGTGGCATCTCCTCAGCATCTGTGCAGGTTACTGAATGAGTTGCCTTCCTGCACCCTGGATGATTGAGAAATGTAAATGGTTCTGTCCATTTTAGTGGAAGATATCAATCATTTTCACAGAACTGTTAGACAGAAATCAGCAGAGGTGTAAGAGGGTAGTGTAATTATGATGACATCTCATCCTCTGTCACGCCCTCCCCCCTGGCAGGAGAGAATGCCCCTCGCTGTGGTTGGAAGCAATGTGGTGATCGAGGTAAACGGCCGGAAGGTCAGAGGTCGTCAGTACCCATGGGGTGTGGCAGAAGGTAGGTGAGGCATTGGTGGGCGGTGCCTTGGTGTTTGGGAGGAAGTAAAGTGGGTGTCCATGGAGTCTGTGAACGTAGACTGTGGTGGCATTGTGTACGGTCCCTGAAAGGCTTACATCCTTGGTAGTGTCTGACAGGGATTCTGGAAAAGGGGGGGGAAGGTGCATCATGGGTGTTGTAGTTCTTCACTGTGTCTTGCTCCCCCTCACTGTATGACTCATTCTTCTCACCTTACTTTAGTTTCTTTTATTTCTCTGGGGAGAAAAATGTTTTTTGGGTTTCAGTTGTTGTTCTGGTGTGTAAACACACGTTTATCAGTCTCGGTTTTCATTCTTTCTTTCTTTTTTCTCTTTTTTATTTTTTATTTTTTTTCCTTTTCCTTTCTGTCTCTGCTTTTCCATGACTGACAGAGGGCATTTTTGGTAAACAAACCCATCTCTGCTTCTCTCCTCCCTCAGGCCTCCCTCCCCTTCTCACCTCTTTGTTGCTGTGACCTTAGGTCAGAGGTCACGGTCCTGTGCTAATTGTCATGGCGAGAGACTGGTGTGCAGCTCTGCTCTGATGGCACTCCTGCAGTGGAGCATCAAAACTAACTCATATTTCACAACCTCTACTGCATGTTTCAATCACCAGCGTGCTAGTCTCTCTCTCCTTCTCTCTGATTCTCACTCACACACACACACACACACACACACACACACACACACACACACACACACACACACACACACACACACACACACACACACACACACACACACTCACTCACGAACACACACAGTCACTCACCCACACGCACTCCTGTACTGGCCTCAAATTCCTGATGAAGGAATGTCTGGATTGCTGTGCTTTTCTGCAGATTTTTTTTCTCAAGTTGATCAGATGTCTGAACTCATAGCTTTGCTCCATCCTGATCCATGCATTGCAAACCCAGCAGTAGCTGCGTGCAGGCTGAGGCAGGGAGGCATCCAGACCACAGGCCATCAGGACTTTGCTGCCGTCGTCCTAGTAGTACCGCAGATCCCGCCCACCCTGACTCTCTGACCTCTCCCCAACCCCCAGCTTCAACTCACAAGTCCCAGTCAACGCCCAGTCATCACCATGTCATGTAACCGCCCTTCTGAATCGCAATAGGCAGTCAGTCGAGCCAGATTCTGAGGCTCACCCGGGCCAGATCTGGGCGTGGCCTGGGCTCTCGCATGCTCACAGAAGCCCCGCCCTCCTGTCCCTCAGGAGATGCTTCACACAGGTATGTGACAGCAGGTGACAGCAGGGGGCGATGCCCACAGCTGCCTGGCTTGGCATCGCTGCTCTGTGCGGATCCACGGTGTCAGTGTGACGAGCGTAAGTCGCACTCGGAGCCTCTGGGGTCCTTTTCCAGAATCCCGGGTGACCAGTGAACTGCCTGACTGTCAATGTGCTCTGTGGCCTGCCCGCCTGCCAGGTGGCCCCACCCTAACTGCCCTCCTCTTCCTCTTTCAGTGGAGAATGGTGAGCACTGTGACTTCACTGTCCTGAGGAACATGTTAATCAGGTGAGGGGGAGAGGATCTGCTCCAGACAGGTCTGTTGATGAAATGTCAAATCCATTGGTGGAGGGGATGCTGTGTGTAAAACCAGTTGAATGCGTACTCACCCCCACCCCCTTCTCTCCTCCCTCTATCCCTCTCCACAGGACTCACATGCAGGATCTGAAGGACGTGACTAATAATGTCCACTATGAGAACTACCGCAGCAAGAAGCTGGCAGCCGTCACCTGCAACGGAGTGGACGGAATCAAAGCCAAGGGCCAGCTGACTAAGTATGAGACGGAAAGACAGACAGATTATTTATGTGGACACACATACACACTCACATTATATAATAGTTATACAAATAGTGTATTGGATTACTGAATAGGAGTATTGTAAATGGGCTTTTAAACGGCTATGTCTGCTGAAAGCAAACATTTAATGCTGATGAGTCCTGTCGCCTTCTCTCCTTCTCTGCCCCCCTCTCTAACACTGGCCCTGCCTGACAGGAGCCCCCTGGCCCAGATGGAGGAGGAGAGGCGAGAGCATGTGATGAAGATGAAAAAGATGGAGACGGAGATGGAGCAGGTGTTCGAGATGAAGGTCAAAGAGAAGAAACAAAAACTGAAGGACTCGGAGGCTGAGGTATGTGTCTGTCTCTGGCGCGCGCGTGCGTGCGTGCAAGTGATTCTGTGTGTGCGTGTGCATATGTGTGATTGAGCACGTGTTTCCCTACTCTTCCTCAGCTGGAGCGTCGTCACGAGCAGATGAAGAAGAACCTGGAGGCCCAGTATAAGGAGCTGGAGGAGAAGAGACGCCACTTTGAGGAGGACAAAAACAACTGGGAGACACAGCAGCGTGTGGAACAGCAGAGACTGGATGCCTCAAAGTGAGATTCACACACGCAAATACGCTCTCACACACTTTCTCACACACACACACACACACACACACACACACGTGCGCACACTAAGGCTGTCACTTTTTCCAGAAATTGAGGTTGAACGAATTTCAAAAGAGAGAACTTCATTCGAATTTGTTGTAATTTTCTACCGTCAAAATTTTAAATGTTAAAACCTAAATATTTAATTATTATGGCCCTGTTTATTTAATTATTATGACCCTGTGGTCCTATTAAACGTGTAGCTAAATAGCTTAAAGGCATACTGAACTTTGTTAGAACATGATATTGTATAAGTACCTGGCCCCAATATGAGTTGTAATATTCACGCTCCAGTGGTCAGCAACTGGCCAGCGGAGAATGATGTTTTTTCTCTCTCCATTCACTCCCATTGCAGGGCGAAACAGGTCTCAAAAGCACACTTTTAGCACATAAACGAATGACAACGCGGATTATGCTAGTATATAAAATCACAACATCCAGAACCAAACATTTGAAAAGCTAAAAGGCTCCATTCATGATATTTTACACTTTTTCCAAACAAAGGTTTTCGAAGAAGATCCGGTTGTTAGCTTATGAGGAACTTCCTTGTTTCGCTCTTGCACCAGACGGTCCCATAACACCCACTTCCTGAAGCATGCGTTGGTAAACAAACCGACCGAGCAGAAGTTAGCAACAGTTGCTAGTTTTCTCAGAAAATAGTTCTTCAAAATCAAATCAATCAAAATTTGTTTCAAAAGTTTCAAACGTTCGGTACAAAGCAATAACATGGCTTGTTGTTTATCGGCCTCTTTGATATTGAGCGCTACCATGCAACACGGATGACCGCAGAGCGCAACTGGGCTCCTTATTTCACCTAAGCAACAGGATTACAAATTCGAACCCTTAATTACATATTCAAAATTAAATTTTTCTGAGATTTGCTCAATTAAAGAACAAAAAAGTGACAGCCTAAAGCACTCTCTCTCTCACACTCTCACAGACACACACACACAACTCAAGACTCAAGCTGAAAGCAATAACCTTCATCCCCCTCTTTCTCTCTGCAGGACCATGGAAAAGAATAAAAAGAAGGGGAAAATCTTTTGAAAGATTTAAGATACACTACCTTTACATCCTTTTTCACACTCCCTCTTCTTTCACTTGCCGCCAGACATGATCCTTGCCCTGTACCTCACACACTTGGATACACACAGACACGCACACCTGGGACAGGTAAAGCACACTGTGCCTGGGTGCATAAATGCATTCATGTGGGCAAAGTATAGCATTCTGACCAGCTATATGTCTTTCAAATATTGTGTTTCATATGGAAGTTTAGTATAAGTGCAAATAACATTAACTGACAGATTCATTAATTTGAAAATGAGTTTTCCATTGATTGCCAATACTTGTATGATTATATTGTATGTTGGACCAACACTGTATAGCCCCTTTTCCACCGGATTTTAGGAACTAAAACAGGGCAGGAACTATCCACAACGGAGATTAAAACTGTTCCTGGAGCGCGTTTTCTTTCCTACCGCACCTCAAGAACCGCGAAGATTACTCATTAGGCAAAGTAGGAGGAAGTGACGGGAAAAAAAGCCAGTGTTACGTTTAAGAAGTATTTGTGGTCTTTATTTTTTTTTGTAATGCTTCAGTTTTTTTAAATTTCTCCTGCACTGTTTAACTGAGTGGTCTATGCCCAGTTCAGCTAAGGACGTAGAAGTCTTTTGGTAGACTAATTTCGTTTAGGGTTGCCACTCGTTCCTTATAATACGGAATTGTCCCGTATGAAGAATAAAATGTTGCATTCCTTATTGAATCAATACGGGACACAGTTTGTTCCGTATTTTCCTACTACAGAAGGTTCCATACACACAGTCTTTCACAATAGCGAGAATAACATAATCATGAATAAAATGAAACTAGTTTCACATGAAATAGGCTAGTTGAGACACAGAATCAGGGTTGAAGGCAACCATTGCAAACACTGCCCTGCTTGTCAGTGCGTGTCAGATGTGTAAATGTTGTCAACTTTTTAAAACTTGCACCTTGTCATTGGTCCATTTTGTCTGGTTTTGTTTTTCCATTTCCTTTTTTCCTTTGTTTGAAGACTGCTTGCTGTCTAGCTGCTGCTGAATGTTTTCTGGCTACTGCTACATGTTTGTCTTTTGCGGGTACATACAAATGGCGCTTGTGGTCTGCTTGGTGGTTCTCACAAATATTGAGTTTGACCAAGCGGCAATGTTCAGTACTGCAAGCTCCACCCCAATAGTTTGCGAACCATTGAAAAGTACTACCGCGCCAGCAGGGACTAAAAAGGGGGATAGGAACCATGCTCCACGAACCAAAATCGGCCCTGGTTCAGGTTTAGTTCCTGAGTTCTACAAAAAGTTCCTGAGTACAGGAAACGGTTCCTGTGGTGGAAAAGGGGCTTATGTATTTTTGTGGAAATCAAACAAGACTGGGTGTGTCAGTGACACACCAAAGGTAATTTCCTGTGTGTGTGCGCGTGATATATTTCTCAGACCCATGAAACGCAACCTTACTAATGAGCAACATTAATCCAAAATTAACTAGAATGTTGCAGCTTTTACTGGTGATACATGAAAATATTTTTTATAGAAAATATTGGAATAGATGTCAAGTGAAATGCATGGGTGTCCGGAACAGTATTAATGTTATGATGATGGTGCTCCCTTTCTCTGACCATTCCCCAATCAAGTTACCCTTTTTTATTGGTCGATATGAACAAGTTTTGTCTTTTTTAATGGTTTTTTGTATGTATACCATTTTCAGCTCTTTCAGTCTCACCCACCACATAACTACATTAATATGAAAAATGGAAACTAAGAGGTCTGTTGTGTCCTTTTTGGCAGTTGGGATCATTAAGGGTCAGGTTACAGAATGACAAAATATATCTTTCACACACATCTGCATACATTTACAGATATACGTGTACAGTGGCTTCAGAAAGTATTCAGACCCCTTCACTTTTTGCAGACTTTGTGTTGTAGATTTAATTTTAAATGGATAAAATTGCCATTTTTTCATTTAAGGGTTTCTTCTCCTGACATTTTTCCCCCGTAGAGTTCTATAGGAAAATGAGTCAGGAGAAATAACCCTTGCATTTAGCAAACGCTCTTATCCAGAGTAACTTAAACAACTTGCATTCAAGCCACACTGTTCCACACAATTACACTCTGTACCATTTCAGACACTGACCCTCAAAAACAGTTGCTGTAAATGGTCTGTGTTAAGTGGCTGAGACTATAGTACTCTCATACATGAAATATGTCTCACATAAGCAGCCCAAGAACAGCAAATGAAATGCAGGCAAGTTTGCATAGTGATGGCCTGGCTGTGTCTTTCTGGCACCCTCTGCTATCAGTATCACTCAACAAGGGCTTGAGTTAATGCAGAGAGGGAGAAAGTGTTAAGGAACATACTTGTACAAAAATACAATTTTATGGTTTGTGATGTAAATAAATTAGCTGGCTATGTGCATGATTGCTTATTCCAAACCATGTCCTCTGCGCCTAAAACCGCACCCTCTTGTCCATAATGTGAGCCAGGCCTTACCCTGCCAAGAGTTTTCCAATATGAAAAGCAGGGTTTGTTCCTTCTGCAACTTTCCATTGAAAGGAATATTGGATCTTCTCCAATTAATTTTTTGTATTGCTTTTCATTGATTTTCTAATGACATCATGTTCAGAGCACACAAGTCATGTAAGTACTGCTACATGTCACAGTATCATTTTTTAATTTTTAACTTTTAAAAGATTTACTCTGTACACTTGAGGTGTTACTTGCAGCTAGTCAGCTTGACAGGGACTTGGATGGAGTTTGTTTTACTGGTCAGTCAGATGTGAGATTACCAGAATCTTGAAATAAACAATAAACAGAAAAGTCACAATGTGTCTCATTTATGTAGGTAATGTTGCTCTGAGTTCTTTCCTATAAATGTTGGCCCCATTGCTGACTGTTATACCTACTAAGGATTAAGCATTTTGAAAGAATATTAATGCTGGGTCCTCATTCAACACTTGCAATTTTCCAATGTTACATGTATAGGGTCACAGTGGTGAAAATTGAGCACACTGAATCCCTCCAAGCCAGAGAAAAAGAATTTCTGACATTTGGTTAATAATGGGCATTGGTTATGTGCTCTAACTGTTACACTGTTTTATGCCTATGATTTAGGCATGATTTTTTACAAATGTGTCATAATTGTTTATCCTATTTTTACCTTTGACTGGAAAAAAGTGGATAGAGTAGTCATTAATAACATATTACATTACATTACAATCATTTGGCAGACGCTTTTATCCAAAGCGACGTACAATAAGTGCATATTGAAGGTCATTGACGCGACTACAAAGCAAATCCGACAAAGCATAGCTTTCTCACAGCGTAGGAGCTATCGCTAGTAATAAACATGGGAAGTACACAGTCAGCTATACATTCTGAACTATAGAATAACCAAAAAACACAAGTTAAATAGAAAACAGGAAGTGAATACTATAGAATGGCCCTATATAGGTATAATTTAGTCGAGCTGGAGTCTGAAAAAGTGTGTTTTCAGACCACGCCGAAAAACAGACTGTTTCAGCTGAGCGCAGCAGAGTGGGGAGTTCATTCCACCACTGGGGAGCTAGGGTGGAAAAGCTCCGCAGTCGGGAAGAGCGAGAGCCTTTAACACGGATGGAGGGAAGTGCAAGTCGCCCTGCAGCAGCAGAGCGAAGTGGTCGAGCAGGAGCGTAGTGCTGGATTAAGTCCTGTAGGTAGGAGGGGCCTGACCTTTTGGCTGCAGTGTAGGCCAGGGTCAGAACTTTGAACCTGATCCTGGCCACGACCGGCAGCCAGTGGAGTGACCTCAGCAGGGGGGTGACGTGCGAAAACTTCGGGAGGTTGAACACAAGCCGAGCAGCCGCATTCTGGACCAGTTGTAGGCGCAGGCTGGTAGGCTTGCGAGAAGGGAGTTGCAGTAGTCCAGACGTGAGGTGACCATGGTCTGGACAAGAAGCTGGGCGGAGTAAGTGGTCAGGTACGGCCGAATTCTCCTGATGTTGTACAGGAGAAACCTGCAGGACCATGCCGTTGCACTGATGTGTTCTTTGAAGTCCAGCTGATCGTCCAGGACCACCCCCAGGTTCCTTGCAGAGCGGAAGGTGGTCACCACGGTTCCGTCGACGGTGATGGACAGGTTTAGGAGCGGGGAGGTCTTGTATGGCATGAAGAGCAGCTCGGTCTTGTCGAGGTTGAGCTTCAGGTGATGGCTAGACATCCACTCAGAGATGTCAGCCAGGCAAGCAGATATCCTTTCCTTTATCTGTGGGGTAGAGGGAGGGAAAGAGAGGAAGAGTTGAGTGTCATCAGCATAACTATGGTAAGAGAAGCCATGTGAATTAATGACCAAACCAAGAGACTTAGTATAAATGGAGAACAGCAGAGGACCCAGTACAGATCCCTGCGGGACTCCTGTAAGAAGTGGATGAGGTGCAGAGACAGAGCCCTTCCAGGAGACTTGGTAGGATCTATCAGTGAGATGGGATGTAAACCAAGAGGGCAGTTCCAGAGATGCCCATCTCAGCCAGTGTGGAGATCAGGAGTTTGTGGTTGACCATGTCAAACGCTGCAGACAGGTCAAGGAGAATCAGGACAGAGGAGAGGTAGGAGGCTCTGGCAGTGGCAAGTGCCTCAGTCACAGCCAGGAGCGCAGTTTCAGTGGAATGCCCGGTTCTGAAGCCGGACTGATGAGGGTCGAGCAGGTTGTTCTGGTGGAGAAAAACTGACAGTTGGTTAAGGGCAGCTCGTTCAAGAGCTTTGGACAGGAAGGGCAGGAGAGACACAGGACGATAGTTTCTAACATCAGAGGGGTCTAAGCTAGGTTTTTTAAGGAGTGGGGTAACACGGGCAGTTTTGAAAACAGCAGGAACATAGCCACAGGTTAAGGAGGTGTTGAAAATGGAGGAAAGATATGGAAGGACCTCACCAGATATAGACTGGAGGACTGTCGACGGGATGGGGTCCAGTGGGCAGGTGGTTGCACGCTGGCGCGTTACAAGTTGGAGTACATCTGTGTCCTCCAGAGTCTTAAAGGACGAAAATGTAGTGGTGGGTTCATTATGGGGCATATGAGGCGTCACCGGATGTGTGAAGGAGTTTCGGATCACGGCTACCTTCTCCTCAAAGTGGATCAGGAAGTCATCGGCAGAGAGGGAAGAGGGTGAGGGGGGTGGAGGAGGGATCAGCAGGGAAGAGAAGGTGGAAAAGAGTTTACGGGGGTTAGACATGCATGCATTAATTTTTGACTGGTAAAATGTTGCCTTAGCAGACGTAGTTGCTGATGTGAAGGCTGCCAGCAGGGTGTGATGCGAGGCCAGATCATCTGGGGATCTGGATTTCCTCCACTTTCTCTAAGCAGCTCGCAGCGTGGTTCTGCTGGATCGAAGAGAATCAGTCAGCCACGGGCATGGGGGTGATGATCGGGCCGGTTTGGAGACAAGGACATAGTGAATCGAGAGACTGAGAGAGGCTGGAGTTAAAGGTGGAGGTGGCAACTTCAATAGGTAAATTAACAAAAGATGCAGGAGGAGGAAGTACAGAGAGAGCAGAGGTAGAGAGAGAGAGGAGTGTGAGAGTGTGCAGAGATTTCTCCTGAAAGTTACAGGGGGTAGGTTGTTAGGGGAGATGTGGGAGAGTGGGTAGGAGAGAAAGAATGAAATAAAGAAATGGTCCGATACATGGAGCGGAGTCACCGTGAGTTCAGACGTGGCGCAGCTCCTGGTGAATACAAGGTCTAGTTGGTTACCAGCCTTGTGGGTGGCGGGCGATGGGGACTGGGTGAGGGCGAGGGACTGGAGGAGTGAGGAGACACTGGATGACTGGGAGCTTTCTGGCTGGAGGTTGAAGTCACCCAGTAGAATTATAGGGGTGCCATCCTCAGGGAAGGAGCTCAGGAGGAAAGCGCTGAGTGGACCTGGAGGGCGGTAGAGAACAACAATGTTAAGTTTAGATGGGTGAGTTACAGTGACTGCATGAAACTCAAAGGAGGAGATATTTAGGCTGTGTAAAGAGGGCATGGAGAATTTCCAGGACTGAGAGATAAGCAAACCAGTGCCCCCGCCTCGGCCAGAGGCCCTGGGGGTGTGCGAAAAGGAGTAGCCATCAGACAGGGCAGCTGGAGTGGCTGTGTTATCTGGGGTGATCCAGGTCTCAGTGAGAGCCAGGAAGTGGAGGGACTTCATCTTGGCGTAGGCAGTGATGAAGTCGGCTTTCTGGACAGCTGACCGGCAGTTCCATAGTCCAGCCACCACTGAAAGTTCCTTATAAGAGGACAGGGGTGGGCAGACCAGGTTAGCCGGGCAGCGCCTGCGGTGGTTGGACCTCCTGGGGCGAGGCATAGAGCAGAGAGGAATGGGGGTTAGACACATGGTAGGTGGTGAAGAGAGGTTAGATAGGGTCCTAGCAAAGAGCAGAACAAACAGGTCAGGTAAACTGATGCCGAGGCTGCAGTGTTACGGCAGCCTCTGTTTTAGCTTTATGCAGTTACTTAATTGCACTCAGCTGCTTGCATATAATTTATAGATTGTATTTTTGACCATTGGAATTCAAATACCCATCTGCTCTAAAATTAATACCTTAATTTATGAGGACAGTGAACCATCTAACAAAGTAAAACACTTGCAAATACAGACATGCATTCAGTACTCGCACCTTGGAGCCACATACAAGCCTTCCCAAACAATTGTTTTTCTTAAAAATATCTGGGGGTTTCTCATCCCCCTCCCCTTTAACATTCCTGAATTCTGGAAATGTGAGTTTGAGAATGAAAGAGCAGATGCAGGCTGAGTCTGTACTAGTTCCTGTTTGCCCATTTGGCCTTTCTCATACAGATGTACTACAGAGTAGAATTCTGGGCCCTGTAGCACTGAAGCGCATTTGAGAGGATGGGGAACAGACACGGAACGTGCACATCCAATTAATCATTGCCAAGTGAAAATAAGAAATAGAGTAGGCTACGTTATAAAATGCTTATGGCAATCTTTATTGTAAAAATATTGCTTGTGAATTTGAACTCAATATGTTCAGTTAGTTGATGTTTTTGACAAAAGCTTGTCCCAAATCAGATGCTGGGACATTGATTTCATCGTACAAGGATAATTATTTTTTATCAATTCACAGAGTAGGCTATTAAATAAATATATGGAAGTTCATCATATTAAATGTTTCGACAGCAAGCTCAACAACACAATTCAGAGATCTGCGCAGAGCTTCATCTTGATCGATGCGTGAACGCCAGTTTGCGTTTGTGTCCGACTGTCCGTCCGTGGAACAGAAGCGACGAAATTCAAAAGTGCGTCAAAATCAAGAGGATTCGGCAGCAACTAGCTGGCTAAAAATACGGAGAAATTAACTTCCTACATGCACTGTTTATTTGGAATTGGTTGCACTCCCACAGTAGTCCCACGCGTTATCTGTAATCACTTTTTGCGAAACTGAAGATTTGTTCACTTTTTGAAAATGTTCCTAATTAACCTAAAACCAGCCGACGGGCGGAGATGCACTGGAGCAATTATCGACGCAAGCGGGCGCGAAGACACTGTTGAAAGGCCGTGGTGAAAATCAATGCACAGCCTTGGAATGCGTATTGACCCCATCAGAACCTAGTATTCAACAATGCCGTGGTATAATAAGCAGCAATAAATGATGTTTAGTAGCTATTAATAATGGTGAGTTGCTATTAAATCATCCATTTCAGACCGTTTAACGTTGCGATGCAACATTCTATTATGCAACATTATGCTCTTGACGCATGGTTGATTTTCATGGATTTTAAACTTATAGCATTATTCATTGACTCGTCTCTCACATGGCATTTTGCCTGACACTACATTTGTTGAAAGGAATGAGCATAAAAAAAACAAGACAGATAAGACCGCTAAAGCACACTTTTCCTCACGTGATTCTTTCGTCCCGATTCAGTGTGTTTTTCGTCCCGCACGGCAGGGACGAAAGATATATTGCACTCATTCTGTTTGCGGTTATCTTGCTCACCGGCTGCAGTCCATATTTCTGTATGGAGTTTAGTGTCATTTGAAATGAATTGGTGGATGAACTTGACTGCATAGGCGGCGCTATAGCTTTGGGAGACCGAGTAGGCTAGAGTTGTAGCCTAACACTTTGATTTTTGCTTTACTCCACACAAAATAAGGCTATTGATAAGATCTGCTTTTTCTGCATAATGCTTCCATCTGTCTGGCAACCGATTTTGAGTTATGCTCTATCCTCCACAACAAATGTCCTATAGGTGTTACAGGCTGGTGGGGGAAGGACCCAAACGCAGGCAGGAGTACAAAAAAACCGAAGTTTAATTAAGGGCAAGGCAGAAATCCGTGGTAAAACAGGCCGGGTCAAAAACCGGGGAGACAGGGCAACGGTCCAAAGAGTGGTCACAGAACAGGCAGGGGTCAGAACCAGGAAGGCACAAAAACAATCCAAAAACAGGGTCGCGAGAACACAGGCAGGGGTCAAAACCATAGACTGTATAAAAATATGGACAAAGCCACTGTGACGTCACCCATTGCCTTTCCACGGCCTCGTAAAAACTGAATTGAAGCTCGGAAGTCTTTTTCGCCGCCCGTTTGTACAAACTGCGCCTGCTCCGTGGAGCCGAAGAGGACTCAACCTGTCCCTCTGATTGGTCCTGGCAGTGAGAACCATATAGAACCTATCTATGCCAGTGATCCCAGGACTCAACCTGTCCCTCTGATTGGTCCTGAACAAATGTTAATACCCTGTCCAAACGACACAATATTTTAAAAAAAATCAGCACATGCACAGGCATTAGATGAAGGAAAGGCACCTATTGCAATTAAATTTTTTTGTGTAAAAAATTTATTGACTGAGTATTTTGACCACATTGCTGCCATTGACTTACATGGGGAAAGACCTATACTGGAGCCAACCGCAGTGGCGCTAGTGAGCAACAGCACCAGGAAGTGAGCTTCAGAACGAAAGCCCAGTCTTGGCCCCTTGGTCAAAACCAGGGAGTAGTGATGTTACAGATGATACCGAAGCTCCGAGCTGTGTGTCGAGTACGTAGGGCAGTTTCCACAGGAGCCTCGCACTGAAGCTTGTATCACTTTCAGAGAAGCACGTGATCGATGACAAACGAGGCCTCGGGTGCTGTAGAACCATGTGATCGGTTTGTTTGCGTTTTGGGCGGAATTAGGGGTTTTGAATTGTAGATTTAATGGAGCGATACCCCCCTTATTTCGAGGGTTGTTGCGGAGAGTTTGTTATTATTGGTATTATTGCTATTGAAAGTTTTTGGAGGATTTTTTTGAGGAGTTTTTGGAGGATTTTTATTTATTTCTTTTGTACAACTTTTGTACAGTTTTGTCGTTTTTGTACAAAAATAGCCTAATGGAACCTGCACGGAAGCGAAAATCTTCTCCTGCTTGGGAATATTTTGACCTGATATCTCCCAATAAGGCAGGCCTAAGTGGCGTAGATATAAAAACACACTGAAACGCTATTCGATCACTGGGCTAGCAATCGACTGTGCATGTAGTTCGTTGGTTGTTATTTTAACGTAACTACAGCAGATTATTACGATTTGTTTAATATTATTATGATTTGATTGTTAATTCTTATTCTTTCTTATTATCATTATAATCTGCATTCCTTCTCAAATGGCATATTATTTAATTTTGAAGGTAAAGTGCTTGCTGTGCCTAAAGGAGCTGGCTTACAGCAATAATACCTCGTCCATGGTGAGGCATTATCGGGCAATGCATGAAAATGCACCTGCCAATGAGCAAGAAACCAGCGGAGGTTATTTATTTATTTTACTTTTTAATAAGTTATGGTTGCTTTATCATAATCATACTGACATAAATGTTGATAAAAATACATTTGCATATTGTTATTTTCCCATAGGTTCCAGAAAGCAAGAACTTAATGAGGCCGTTAATAAAAATCAATAAAAACCTCCCTTCTCAGTCACAAAAGCACCTTCCCTTTCACTGCCCATACTGAAGCACATTCACTTTCACTGCCTGGTTACAGAAGCACTCCCAGTCCCAGACCAGAAAAACTTTTACTGCTCAATAGAACCCCGCACAAATGTTGTCCCCCTTTATATCAATCTTCCTGTTTTTTTCATTTTCAAAGTCAATATATTATTACATATATTATTTTATAATATATCTTAGTAGAAAACAAATCTAGCCTAATGACAGTTACAAATATAAATTATGAATATGTTAGTATGTGTATCGCCTGAGCGGGGTTTTAAACTTGAACTTTTTCTTACACCAATGGCTCTGAAGTCCGACGTGTTACCAGTGAGCTAAAGGATCGCTTGTTGCTAGCTCGCGGCAACTTCGTTATTTTGATCCTGGGGTGGAATTTGTAATGATTTCGTTGCTCTAAATTACGTTTACCAGCAGGTGTCACTAGTGTACACCGTGTTGAATGAGGCTTCGAGTAATGGATCTATTTGCGATACAATTGGCTGCAAAGCCTCAGTGCTTCAGGAAGCTTCATTTCGCCATCACTACCAGGGAGGCATAAGAGGAACAAAAACAAAACAAAGAATAGACAACAAAAAATAAACAACAACAGGGGAAGGACGAGGGATAACAAAAACTCAGAAACGGATACTAAGGAATAAACCGGATCACTCGGGGAAACCCAGAAAGAAACACAGTAGCAAAATATTTAGTGAGGAACTCGCAGAGACAGACTGAAATAACGGTTTAAATACACAGGGAAGTAATGACACAAAAAGGAATCAAGTGTGGGTGGGAGGAGTAAGGAGCTAGACACAGGTGAACACAATAGGAAACAATAATACAATAACAAGGGGGAACAGAAGACACGGACTCGAATACACGCAAACACATAGATAACACACGGCCTGGGATTAGCAGGTAGACAAGTGCACAGCTCGGAGGGGAGGAACGCGAAAGTGGACACACGTGCAGAGAATGCGAAATCACAGATAGATGCAGGGATAGGATAATGAGGGAAATGACAGCTGCAGGTAGAGACTCAAGATTAATTAGTAATTAGTAATGTTAGTAGCGAACTCTAAAACCCTAATGTTAGTAGGTTAGCTGGTTGGTATTATATACACATTAGTTTGTTAGCAGGTTAGTGTTAAATGTAATCTAACAGTTAGTATGATTAGTACATTAGTATTTTATAAAAATATTAATAAAGCCAGAAGGAAGAAAACGAGATACGAAATACAGAGGAAACCCGAATGTTCCCAAAATCACCCGAATAGTGCAATGACAAAGACAGGGAGTGGAATCTCAGGAAACATGGAACGCGGACTGACAATCGCGAGGGTAATGCGGGAAAATGGGTAAAAGAAATCAGGAAAAATAATAATACAGAATAAACAGACAGACAAATTACAGGATCCTAACAATAGGGTTATTTTATTTTCGATTCTGTTTTCTATGAAATATTGTTTTGTTATTGCAAATATATCAATCCGACGTAAACACACACCTTAGGCCAGGGGTGTCCAATCTTATCCGGAAAGGGCAGGTGTGGGTGCAGGTTTTTGTTTTAGCCCAGCACTACAACAACCTGATTCAACTAATTAACTAATCATGCTCTTCAATCAGACCTTGATAAGTATAATCAGGTGTTGTAGTGTTTGTACATTTGTAACACCGTATTACATCTGTACCTGACTAACCACCTTATACATTTGTCTCGATTTCACAAAAGGCTAGCATCCTTACATGTCAGGTAAGAAGTCATTTTTTAGAGGACAAATCAAGGATCATAACTAACTGATTTTCTCTGAGATCTTCAGAGCTGCAAATCTTTCAAATTTCCCACGTAGAAATAGGATGATACTACACATGTGCAGAGCTAATATGACAATTCAAGCTTGTGACTGAACTTAGAAGATATTTAGCATGTTACAATTGTACTCCCATTACAACTGCACTCAGTTCTCTATACTTAATCGTAAAAATATAATAAACTAAACTTCGGTAGTGAAAAGTAATCATTAATTTAAAGTACAGCTTGGACATTTCTTCTTGCTTCTCTGTCTCTGAACTCCCTCTTATTCAAAGCTGTGAATACTTTTTTCAGAATCTTCAGACTATTAGACATTGTAGGTATATTTAGGTGAATTTTTAATTGGGATCTTGTGCCCTTATGTCCTATCATGCCTGGACTGTGAATGACAGTCTCTTCACCCATGCTTGTCTCTTAGTTGTATTAGGATGCATTGATCATGCGCTGTAATCTAATATTGTTGTAATATAATTCTCTCATTCTCTCTCCCTCTCTCTCCCTTCCTCCCTTTCCTGCAGATCCAAGAGCATATGGGTACTGGGGCAGTGGCTATGCAGGAAGAGGTAGATGACTGTGGTGGAAGGGTTGAGGCCAGGAAGAACCTAAAATGACAGACTCTGTCCAGCGGAGAGCAAAATATCCAGTCTTCCCAAGGTAAGTGTATGTGATAGACGTGTATGTTGCTAATCCGGAACAATCAAGTTAAGCGAGTTGTCCCCTGCAGTGCATGTTCCTCCTATACCCTAAAATACCAGTTTAATGTGGTAATTATTCCAAAGAAGTTTACAGTATCCAGCCAACAGTCCCTGTCAGAACCATTCATTATACCTAATTTCTGCTGTCCCATGATAGCGACTCCAGGCGGTTTGAAGCATCGCTGCCTGGACCCATCTGGAGTGGAGAACCTGAATCCTGTGCTGCAGAGGGTGGAGTCTCCTGTCCAACCCTACCTCCAGGGGGCAGAGCAGGAGGTGAAGCCAAACACGCCTGCCATCTCCTCCATCCAATCCAGACTGCGGCTGTTCACCCAGAGACAGCAAGGTAAATATATACGCATGCATGCCCACAAAGATGAGCGTGTCAAAGGGGCACTCTCAGACCAACATTCTCTTGCACAGGTGAGCTTTGGAACCTGTCATGACTGTGGTTAGAACAGGGATAGGGAACCCTGGTCCTGGAGAGCCGCAAGGTCTGCTGGTTTTAGTTGTTACTCCCCACTTAATTGATCAATTAAAGCAGTTGATTACACAGTTAACTCACCTCACCTGGTTTATTTGGTTTAAGTAGTTGCTGTATTTAAGGTGAAAACAAAAACCAGCAGACCCCGCGGCTCTCCAGGACCAGGGTTCCCTATGCCTGTTCTAACCGCAGTGGACAGGTTCCAAAGCTCACCAGTGCAAGAGCATGTTCCCTACACCTGGGTTAGAATGTGGCTTTGTTACTTGCAAACTTCTCCTTGTCAATGTCCATTGGCCACTTTTCATCTATTCAGAAGGATGGGTGAATCCAGCAGGTGGCGATGTGACCTCAGGAGTTGTTCCTTTGGCCCAGCGATGTCTGTCAGACATTACATTACATTACAGGCATTTAGCAGACGCTCTTATCCAGAGCGACTTACACAACTTCTTAGCATCTTTTATCCAATTAATACAGCTGGCTATATATTGAAGCAATTCAGGTTAAGTACCTTGCTCAAGGGTACAACGGCAGTGTCCTACCTGGGAATCGAACCTGCAACCTCGGTTACAAGTCCAGTTCCTTAACCATTATACTATACTGCCGCCGTAACTTACCTGTCTTGTCACCTGTACATCCTGTCTTACCCGTTGTCTCGTCTGTCCTTTCCCGAGCTGCCACATTTCCCCTGTATCCTTTTTAGAACGTAAGAAAACGTAATGATAACAGGACGTCCAGCCGATCTATGCGCGCCTTTTACCTACAAACTAACTACCTGCCTATTCCTCTGACTTTCTCATATCTGTCGATTTCTGTATCGGCAGCAGGAGTTGCGTCTGCTGAGGTCCCAGCCAATCAGCGACAAGAGAAGTTTGCCGGACCTCTTCCTGGACGAGGTGGGTTTTTGGGTGGGAATAATGGGTGAGACCTCACATTACACTTTAGCCTTTGGTTTCCAAAAAGCAGGAGATGGTCACTGGTTTCTTGTTAAGATGCTTGTTTTGTTATTTAATCATGCATGCTCAGTCAGTATTATAAGTTTGAACTAGTTTGAAACATGTACCCTTCCCCTTTATTTACCTCTGAAATGGCAGTAAAAATAGTTTAATCTGCCACTACAAAGTGATGTATTATGCTATGCTGTATAGGTGACTAGCAGAACTACCTTACAGTTTAGCCCCTCCCTTCAAAGTGTTGGTCATTGTTAGTAGACCTTCCCTCTAATTAGCTCAATCATATCTTGATCTGACATTTGTATAAGCACCAGCTACAGCCTCAGACTGCAAGTGGATCCTAAAGAATTTACCGTGCTCAACTACAGGAGTGAACCGGCATAATTTAGAGCTGTCAGAAAAATAAAACTAAGGTAATTGGTTGGAACAAAAACCATGAACGGAGCTGTGCACCCCTGCTTTAACCAGGCAATCACTCCTTGTAATAATACTGTAGTAAAAGTACATTTACTCTGTAAATTGGCATGTGTATACATTGGACTGTATAGAACAACATATTACAACTTGAGCAAAATTTTAAAAAGTAGTTTTGAGAGATTATTCATTTTAATTCTTAATGAGTTAATACGTAGAATTAAGTCAAAGTATTCACACATGACCCATGTTGTAGAACAAGTCTTTGGGCCTCATTTATCATTCATTTCATGTGTACATTCAAATCTGACTATTAGTAATATTTTAAAACTCACTTGTCAAGTCACTATTGCCGGCTTCTATCACGCCTTCCAGGGCCACTTTGCCAATGATATCCCCCATCCTCTCGTCTCCGGGATGCCCTTTCCTCCACCTGTACCGCCAGAACATTTTTTAATCTCAACTCTGGTTTGCTATTCAAACCAATAATAAGACATTGCTAACACCATTGCTAAGGTTATAATGTCCTATATTGGATAAAAGAGTCCTCAATGAAACCAGAATGAACTGGGATGCATGAGACAGGTTTGCAGAGCGTGGGGCGTCTGTTTCAGATAGCGTAATAGCATTGTAAAGTGGTGTGCATTTCTCACACGGATTGTCCCGGACAATAAATGACTACTGACTTTTGAAAGAGACATCTCTGCGTAAAACCAATGGCAGAATTGTATGTTTATTTCATATTTAGTAGCAGATATTGATAGAATGACGTGGTATAATTACACAGGTTCACATGTGTTCACAACATTTCACATGTTTATTTTGCATTTGAGTGAGCAGGGCTTTTCACTGCTATTTTGGCGTACTATCGGCATATTGTTGGCTTTATCTTGTTGCTATGACAGAACATGAATTTTTGGTGGTAAAAAAATATTTTTATGAACTCACACATAGACGTTATTTGCCACTGTGTCATGCATGGGTAGGTATAGTTGCAGGCGAGGTTGGGTGGGTGGTTGCTTGTTAAATGGACTAGCTATGCAAAACTTCATATTCAACAGAGTTGTCACAATCGTGTACTAATACAGCTAAAACACAGAGTTTGTTGTTTCCACTCATAGTTTGGTTATAGGAAAAATTTATATCTGACTTTAGCAAAATCTTGGCACCGGCACCATGGCCACTAGGGGGTCTGCGCGAAGGGGTTAACAGATCAAGACGCAACTGATTAAGTCTCTCTTTGTGGCTGGCCACAGCTAACACCCTCGTTAACACCCTCTGAATACCGAACAGTGGCGTCAACGGTTAAAACTCCTCACTTATCCAACACCTAAAATGTATTTATTTGATTTAATTTGTTAATTATTGTCAAATATATCAATTATCAATTAAATTGCCAAATTCATTGATAGGCACAGAAGCCTGTTGGATCAACCTTTATCAAAATGTACAACTCACAACCAGATTAAAATTAAGAGATCTATTAAGTTACAACATTACATTACAATTATTTGGCAGACACTTTTATCCAAAGCGACGTACAATAAGTGCATATTGAAGGTCATTGACACAACTACAAAGCAGATCCGACAAAGCACAACTTTCTCATAACGTAGGAGCTATCCCTAGTAATGAACATAGTACACACAGTCAGCTATACATTCTGAACTAAAAAATAGCAAAAAACACAAGTTAAATAGAAAAGAAGCAAAAAAAAAAAAAAAAAAACTGGAAGCAATTACTATATAATTGGCCCTACATGGGTAGTTTAGTCGAGGTGGAGTCTGAAAAAGTGTGTTTTCCGACCACGACGGAAAACAGACAGTGTTTGAGCTGAGTGCAGTGGAGTGGGGAGTTCGTTCCACCACTGGGGAGCTAGGGTGGAAAAGCTCCGCAGTCGGGATGAGCGAGAGCCGTTAACATGGAGGGAGGGAAGTGCAGTGGTCGAGCAGGAGCGTAGTGCTGGATTAAGTCCTGTAGGTAGGAGGGGCCTGACCTTTTGGCTGCAGTGTAGGCCAGGGTAAGAACTTTGAACCTGATCCTGGCTGTGACCGGCAGCCAGTGGAGTGACCTCAGCAGGGGGGTGATGTGTGAGAACTTCGGGAGGTTGAACACAAACCGAGCAGCCGCATTCTGGACCAGTTGTAGGCTTGTGAGAAGGGAGTTGCAGTAGTTGCAGACGTGAGGTGACCATGGTTTGAACAAGAAGCTGGGTGGAGTTGGTGGTCAGGTACGGCCGAATCCTCCTGATGTTGTACAGGAGGAACTGTGGAGGGAAGTCCTTTACTCTCTCCTCATTAGGTTCAATTTGAGATGGGTTTTGAGCTGGAGAATTCTCAAGATGAAGATGAAGGAAATTGCAGAGTCTTCTATTCAGTTTAACCTTTTATTAAGCGTTGACACCAACGGGAGGTCCTTTACCCTACACAGAGGATTAGGAGTTCCCTGAACAAAAACAAACATTAGTTTGTATACTATCATAACTCCTCCTCTACCTAACTAATACACCAATAATGTGCGGCGACACCCTTTTCATATCTTATTTTATCCAATAACAAATTAGGCGAAAAATAAACATGTCATATAACCAGTTTCTACCCTATGCGCTTGGGGGCACTCTTGATCTACCAAATAAAATTGTTTGTGACTTATCCTCATGTGCCTGTTAATCAGACCATGTAATTTCCCTTAATTTCTCTTATTGTTCTCTTATTTTCCCACTTGTTCAGTCAGCATGATCGATTATCCATTGCATTATCCATTGTTATGAGTACAACTCTTGTAAACAATAGAGGGAGACATTCCTGTTTTGATGGGGGATTCTAGATGTCTCCCTAGTTGATAGCATGGAGGACTCCTCTAAGGCCTCTCACCCCCCCGACATTTCACTAAACCTTAGACTGTATTTATTTTATTATTGATATGAGGCTTCTGCATTTTTTGTTTTCTTTGGGCCTACACAGCTTCATAAAACCGCTTACTTCCACATATTCCCCCCTTTGAGACCATTTGGTCTCACACTCCCTTGATGTTTTACCCGGTGGAGTTATGACATTTCAATTTTATAATATATGAAAAATAAACATTGGTGGTGGATTAGTTTCATGCATAGTTTGTTAATACGTCCTCTAATTAACAGAGGATATATCAAAAAGTAAATATCCAAAATCAAAAGGCTACTGTATTTAGTGATTATCTGATTTGATTTGCTATAATTATACAAAGATTATATAAAAATAATTGGATTATAATTGTAATGTCTTCTTCCTCGTCTTTGGAGCCCATGACCTGAGGAGCCTAGGGAGAGGTTACTAGCACTTCACTCAGGTGTCTCCTACCTTCTTCGCCCTTTTCCTTAATCTATTTATGTGTCTGGTTTATCTATCCTAAGGGCTTTTAGTCAGTTGGGGCTTTATTATGTCCCCTTTGAGTTGTTCTTGTTCTTGTACTGTAGTCAGTATATGTGATATGTGTGATCATGCGTACGGGGGATACTCCTCTTACTCTTCATCACTCCTCTTACTCTTCACTCAACAGCCCTGGCATGAAATAATTCTCCCAATCTATCCAATTACACCGTTCGTCTCCAAATTTAATTCTCACGCATTTCCATCCTGCTCCTCCCTTCACTCCCCATTTGCATAAAGGATTTCCATATGGACAGTTCAGCGGCCCTCCTTTCTCGTTGCATTTTTCCCCGTGTTCGTTTGTGTAAGACCCATCTCCCATCTGGAATACCTGGTGAATGGATGGTTCCCATACGGTGCGTCTCCGAGGTATTCCTAAGACCATTTGGTGGACTGCCTCAGCCCGTTTCATCAATACTTTGCTTTCAATGGGATCACCTGATGGATTGTTTTTCTCGCCTTCTGCTAAGTTTATGAGTTCAACCACCTCATATCCCACTGGTGTTTCCACAACTTCTTCCTTCTGGATCATCATTCCTGCTTCCCCCATTCTTGCTCCCTGCCACTTAGACATCATAGCTTTAATACATGGCAAGATTACTCTGCATCCACAGATCGCTATCCCAACTACTATAACTACAGGCATCAGAGTCCCCAGCCATCCCGTTGCGGAGGATCCAGCACTTGCAGATGGTCCAAATGCCTCTTTAATGTTCCCTAAGGCGTGTATTACGCTAGTCAGATTATCCGTAATGTCAGGGACCAAGATACTGGAGTGGCCAATATTACCTGATAGGGTCCTGTTTGTCTGGGTTGCTTCCACTTTCTTTTAAAGTTCTTCACATAGACCCACTCCCCTGGATTCACCAATAGCTCTGGGTCTTCGACTGCTAGCCCCTGGGCCTCTTTCGCCTGAGAATAGACAGACCTCACAGCCTAGGTTAGTCTCTTCAGGTACTTATGGAGTTCTTCTTCGAGTGCTTCCAGACCTATTTCCCTACTTTCCGGTCTTATTGTGGGGATTGGCATTACTCTTCCTGTTACCATCTCATGGGGTGTCAAATGGGTAAATCTATTCCGACTATTTCTCATGGCCATGAGTGCTAATGGTAGACCTTGTACCCAACTCATCCCTGTTTGTAATTTCTGTAATTTCGTTTTTAGTGTTCCATTGCATCTCTCTACTATACCCGTTGCATGGGGATGGTACACACATTAAAATTTCTGCTGCATACCTGTCATTTTACAAACATCTGCTATCATGTCAGACATAAAATGTGAACCATTGTCGCTGCTCAGGGTCTGACAGACCCCAAATCTGGGGAAAATTTCTCTTGCCAAGGCTTTAGCTACAGTTTTAGAATCCGCATGTGCAGTGGGGAATGTTTCTACCCATCTTGAAAATCTATCAATGATTACTAATATGATTACCATCAATTAAGACAATATCTTTTGCCTTCCGCACGATCGATCATATCTATGTAGTCCATTACCAAATGGGTAAATGGACCCACCGGTGGTGGCATGGTGTCGTCGGTATCCCTTTCTTTATGTTTATTTCCTGACAAATTTAGCATCTTGATATAATGCTAGTAACATGTTCTGTTAGTTTTGGGATAAACTAATGTTTCTGTATTTCTCTCATTATCTCGCCCTTGCAGAGTGGCCAACACCATGGACCGCTCTGCAAATGACCTCTATTAGTGCGCTTGGTGCGATTGCTTTCCCTGTACATAATTGCCGCCATATTCCTGTACACTTATCTAACCCACATCCTCTATTTTCCCATTCCACCTTTTCTGACACTGTAGAAGCCTCTTGTGCCTCTATCAGGTCTTGCAATGCCACCTCCTCTATATTCAGAAGCACCTGTTGATCTGCTGTAGGCCAGTACTCCAACTCCTCTGCTGCTAATATCTGCATAATTGTTTCCTACTGAAACAGGATCTGTTCCGCCTGTATGTGCTGCACACTTTATAATTGCATTTGTGCTGGTTGTTTCATGGCCTCCAACAGTTCTTTTACTCAAAAATGTTTTTTATAGGGTTTCCCCCTGCAGTGAGAAACCCTCGTCTTGCACATATTCCCCCAAAATGTGTACTACCCCACAAGCATACGCTGAGTCACAGTAGATATTAACGGTTTGTCCAGCACTTCTTCTACAGGCTCTAGCTAGGGCTACCAGTTCTGCTTGTTGGGCGATTGTCCCTGGGCTTTGAGCCGATTCTTTGATATGTCCATGGCCCTTCTTGTCGTACTCTCCTTTTTCTTGTATGGGGATCAATGGATGATGAACCGTCCACAAAGAACACGTGGTCCGGAGCCATCAGTGGTTCATGGTGCAGGTCTTGCTCTTGCTTCTGTTTCCACCACTCTTTCACATTCATGTGGTTGGCCTTCTTCTGGAGTCATCATTAATTCCGCTGGGTTCAGATGCTTTGCATCTGACAATGGTCAATCCTGGCTGTGTGAGCAGGATCTCATATCCCGATACTCTCCGGTGAGTTAGGGACGATTTCCCTCTACTGAGTAGTGCTTCTACTGCATGTGACACATACAGGGTGACTTCATGCCCTGCCGTTATTGACGTTGCCTTCTCTACTGCAAAGGCGGCTGCTACCAGTCCTTTCTCACATGTGTGGAGTCCTCTTTCTACTGCATCTAGTCTCGTACTGTAATAGGCAATGGGTTTGTGTCTTTCTTGCTCTTTTTGGGTTAATACTGCTGTAGCAAACCCCTCTTTTTCTGCACAGAACAGGTGGAACCGTTCGTTGTAGTCTGGGAGTCCCAGAGGTGGAGCTGTTTTTAATGCTTGCTTAAGTCCAGTGAAAGCTGATACTGTCCCTGGGAACCACTCAATTTGGTGTCTTCCTGCTTTATTTAGGCACAAATCTCTTAGTGGCCGTGCCATTTCCGCATAGTCACAACTCCATTGCCTGCAGTACCCCGTCATTCCTAGGAATCTCTGCATCTCTTTCACCGTTCTCGGTCTGGGCACCTTCGTGATTGCTTCAATTCGTTCTGCAGAAATACTTTTTCTCCCTTTCTTAAGAGTATGACCCAGGTACTGCACTTGTTCTTGGCAAAACTGTAACTTTAACTTGGATACTTTGTGGCCTTTTAGTGCCAGTTCTTGTAACAGCCTCTTACTGTCCTCTTTGCATGCAGTCATCCTTGGGCTGCATAGGAGAAGGTTGTCCACGTTCAGGATGAGAGTGCTTCCCCCCTTTGGCGCAAAGTCCGCTAAGTCATTTCTGACCATTCAATTGAACAGGCTAGGGGATTCTACATATCCCTGAAGCAGTCTTTGATAAGTGTACTGTTTCCCTCTGTATGTGAATGCAGTCTTTGATAAGTGAACTGTTGCCCTCTGTAGCCAAATACTGGGACTCGGGGTGCACTGGAATTGAGAAAAACACTGAACATAGGTCTATAACTGTGTAGTGAGTTGTATCACTTGGGATGTTAGTTAATATAGTTGAGGGATCGGGTAAAATTGGGTAGTCTGCAATTACTTAGTCATTGAGTAGTCTGAGGTCTTGTACCATCCTCCATTTTCCTACCATTTTCTTAACCGGTAAGATTGGTGTGTTGCATGGGCTGGTTGTAGGGTATATCACCCCAGCTTTCAGAAGGTCCTGTATAGTGGTGCTAATTCCTTCCTCTGCATCCTTGTTCAGGGGGTATTGACGGACTCGGGGTCCCATCATGCCTGGTTTCAGTTGTATCTTCACCTGTCCAGCTGGCCGCATGAAGCCGATGTCGTGCCCCCCTTCTGCCCAGAGTTCTTTTGGGACATCCTGTAGGTACTCTTCTTGTTCTTCTGTGAGCGTCATTATTGCTTCCATTTCCAGTGTGTATTGTCCAGATGATCCAGGAAAAGTGCAAATCAGCCCTTGAGGCGTGCATGAAATGGTGGCATTCAATTTGCACAGCAGATCTCTTCCTAGCAAGTTTAAGGGTACTTTAGGGGTATATAGGAGTCTTTTTTGTTGCAATTTGTTGCTCCCCCACTATCAGTTTCTGCTCTTTGGTGAATGGAACAATTTGTGTTATCCCTGAAAATCTTTTTGCTTTAATATGATGTGTTGTAAGTGGCAAGTATGCTCCATCCAGACCAATACAGGAGTGGGTCGCTCCAGTATCTATTAAAAAGTTGCATGTTTTCCCTCTTATGAGAATATCTATTCGTGGTTCATCTGTGGCTCCACTGGATGTTATAAAGAGCATTTCCCTTGCCTCACACTCTCCCTCTGTTCCTAGGGGTGTGAGATTCTCAGGACTGCTGCTGCCCATACGTGTTTTGTTCCCTGTTCTTCTTTCTCCTTTTCGGCTATCTGCAGAACTGACTTCCCCTCTACCTCTTCAGTTCTCAATTCCCTCAATGGGGTACACACCAACCAAACAGCTCCGTCTGCCCACCAGTCTAAACATATTTCAAATGTTTCTCCTGTTTCTATGGCCTTGGGTAGGAATTTATCAATCCCTCAATGGCACCACAGAGATTTCACTCCATATAACGGTTCTCGTGTTAATTATTTTCCCACTGAATCTTTTCCCACAATAACATACACAATAACAGACATATAATATTTCTAGTGGAGTACTATCTATCTAAGTAAAACCCTGTTATTTACATAATTTCCTTCAGCATTATATACAGCATTCAAAATACAACAAATCCCCATATAATGTGAGCGCTCCTTATCTTTTTCCTATTGTTCTCCTGTTACAGTATTGTTTAACCGATTATGTTCAGTTTGATTGTACAATCCGTGCAATGGATCTATGGTAAAGGCTAACCAGCCCAAGCTTATTGTAAAATACAATAATAGCACAACCCAAAGAACTATCAAACCTTGAGGTACACTTCTTGGAGGCAGTATTTGTTCTAATTTGATTAATTGAGATTAATTATAGTATTATTAACAAAAATTATTTACACAGACAACGTTGCTCTCCTCTTTTTTTAATTTAAATTTCTCACAACACTGCTTCCCTAACTGTCCCTATCCTTGCGCAATATAGCTGTGGCAGTATCTTTCGACTGCTTCACCCTATTACCGCTTGTGGCGGACTATTTGAAGGGAAAGGCGTCCCTTTACACACAACCTCTACGGGGCCCACAACCCAGTTATTCTCATCGTTTCAGAGATGTTGGCTAGCTAACTTGGAGCCCTATTGCTCCCCCACAGTGTTGTCGACCTGCTCTCCCGAAATTAATAATTTGATATACTGTATATTTTAATATATCTGAGCAGACTTTTTCAGCGCTTCTCTCTTTTACTCTTTTACACTATTATTTCACTTTTTTTTTCTTTTCCCTTTACTGTTTTGCACTCCTGCTTATTTCACACTCACTTCATCACAATTTTTCTACCTATTTATTCTTTCTCCACTCACCCACTGGAGCCCGTCACCCAGTGGAGGACCACACTTGGGGCCAATTCCTCTCTGCAGACTTTTTATGAAAAAGGTGTCTGCTTACCTCTCACTATGGTTGACCGGTCTCTAACTTGAAGATAAAACACAGCACGCCGTTGGTTCCCTCCTATGTCCTCCCAGGGATCTTGGACTCCTGGCTGGCACGCCAAATATGCGGAGGGAAGTCCTTTACTCTCTCCTCATTAGGTTCAATTTGAGATGGGTTTTGAGCTGGAGAATTCTCAAGATGAAGATGAAGGAAATAGCAGAGTCTTCTATTCAGTTTAACCTTTTATTAAGCGTTGACGCCAACGGGAGGTCCTTTACCCTACCAAGAGGATTAGGAGTTCCCCGAACAAAAACAAACATTAGTTTGTATAATATCATAACTCCTCCTCTACCTAACTAATACACCAATAATGTGCGGTGACACCCTTTTGTCATATCTTATTTTATCCAATAACAAATTAGGCGAAAAATAAACATGTCATATAACCCGTTTCTACCCTATGCGCTTGGGGGCACTCTTGATCTACCAAATAAAATTGTTTGTGACTTATCCTCATGTGCCTGTTAATCAGACTATGTAATTTCCCTTAATTTCTCTTATTTCTTTCTTATTTTCCCACTTGTTCGGTCAGCACGATCTATCTTATCCATTGTTATGAGTACAACTTGTAAACAATAGAGGGAGACATTCCTGTTTTGATGGGGGATTCTAGATGTCTCCCTAGTTGATAGCATGGAGGACTCCTCCAAGGCCTCTCACCCCCCCGACATTTCACTAAACCTTAGACTGTATTTATTTTATTATTTATATGAGGCTTCTGCATTTTTGGTTTTCTTTGGGCCTACACAGCTTCACAAAACAGCTTACTTCCACAGAACCTACAGGACCGTACCGTTGCCCTGATGTGAAGTATTCAACGCCTTATCTAACAATCACAAAATAAATTAATGAAAGATGATACCAGACCACAGCTTGTCTCTCCCAAGGTAATCCCCAGAATGCGCCAACACCAAGGTCCAAGAACCAACAGAGAGAAGAATATTCAAAAAGTCCAGGGATGAAATGCAAAATTCCAGACACCACATACAAGACTCAGATGCCAACTGAAAATTCAAGACAGGACCTCATTTTTAAGTGGTTGGAAGAGGGGGAAAGGTTTCCTTCTCTTTCTCCTGGCCCATGCATACTTAAAGGATAATTCCACCCAAAAACAACATTAACCTTATTGAACAGATCAAGATGCAACTAATTAAGTCTTTCTTTGTGGCTGGCCAAAAAAGAAAATCTGTACTGAGTTATTTGAATATATAGTTAAATTCGGTAGAGGTATACGTCAAAATGACGTATACCTCTACCACTTCCTGGTCTATGAAAGACTACAATGTTTTCAAGTGGGCGTGTAAATTACATAGGCAAGTAGGTGGAGCCAGCAAGGGAAGAAATGCTTCCTGCATCTCACTGTTCTGAATAGGGAGTTCTGTGATGGGGACACATCGTAGATCAAGCTAGCTATCATTGCCATTTTATTATGTCAGAAAATTACATTGATCGGTTACGTTATTCCCTTAAGATGTTTTGGCAAACTAAACCAAACAGGACTCAAGTGCTGTCGGTTACAGAGTGGAGCTGATTTCCTGTAGCTTACATCTTCCTCTGCCTTATTGAATCACCCGGTAAGGAACCATGTCAATTAACATTACATTATGATCCATGACCATTAAGTAGACTAACATTAGCTAGCTGACCATAATTGAAAAGTTTTGCTTTGAGCATTCGATTACAGAAGCAAATGTATTTTTTCTGGGCTAGCGCGTTAGCTGTTGTTAGCAACGGGTTTCTGGGCATAAAACAAATTGGTTTTTAAATATGTTTGCCATGCAGTAGGCTATAGTAGCTAACCTTGCATTCGTTAATGGAAGGAGGTCGGAGGTCGGACATCGGGGTGATAAACGCATCGTTTCCATGTTTTTACCAACATCAGCGCATTCGAGTTGCACTACTGGGAAAGTTTTGGCTTTGCTAGCAAACATAGCTAAAACGGCTAACAAGTAGCCTACAACACTGATGTTTTAACTTTTAATTGTATGTTTAATATTCTGTAGCGGCATGTTGGTTGATACAAAAGCATGTCATACTGAAAAACGGGAGGTCGGGGTTGATTTTCCGACATGGAACCGGGGTGCGTAGCCTAGCTGTGTTACAGACTTCTGGCTAGGCTGGCTAATGTTTTCACGATACCAAACGTAGATAAATGAAGACTCGTATTTCCCCCGTTTTCTGGAGACTGAGCTAATGATGGTGGTATTCTCTCAGTATAACTGTTACATTAGTGGCTAACTTGCCAGAACATTATGTGGCCTCTCTAGTCTCTAAGAAACGCTGCAGATTGGCAATACACTAATAGTAAAATGCCCAGCCTCTTTAGCCTCTGCTTCTGTAACGTCATTCAGTGGGTGTGGCAACCTGTTGTCTGAACTGTAAGTGCCTTGGCCGTTGTAGTTTATCGTAGCTAAACCATGTACCTGGTACATGCGCAGTAGTTTGGGGCAATATCTCTGCTCTCACTACAGGTAGAAAGTTGGCTGAGAGCTCATTTTAATCAGGAGATGGCCTACTTTTCTACAAACCAAACATAATTTTTGGGTGGAATTACCCTTTAATGAATTATCAGGGGTGGGACAGCTTTGGCTGTTATTGAAATGTTTGTGCGCTAATATGTGGAGAGACTAGATCAGGCGATGATTAAAACAAGGTAAGCCAGTTGTACCACTCTGGCTTCTGCTTTATTTTGGTATGGCCTGGCCCAGAATCTCCACGTAGTGCCCGTAGGTGTATTAACCAATTTTACTGTATGGAATCCTAATACTGGTGTATTAACCAATTTTACTGTATGGAATCCTAATGCTATGAGGTAGGTCAGCGTGAGGTTTGTCATCCCACCCCTGTTGGCACGCACGCACGCACACACGCACGCATGCACACCACTAATAGCTACCCCCCATTCCCTGTTCAATGGAGAGGTTCTTACTTCACTCCAAAACAATGGTATTACCAGTATAAAACTTTGGTCTCAACCTGTTTTTAATTAATTTTCCTTGATAAACAAGTGTGCCAACGATCTGAGTAATCCATTGGCAGGTAAACACACAGCTTCTTTCTTCACGGTAGGAAGATTAAACGATAAATTTATACACCACTCTTGTTAACTGCATTAGCTTTCAGCACAACCTTGCAAAAAAGGCCATCTTTAACAAAACCTGTTCTTCAAGATAATTTAAATTACAATATCTGTGCATTTCAGATCTTTGCCATGAGTGTGAGTGTGGAGAACAAAGAGTAATTACATGTATCCACATTTTTAAATAGGCTAATGTGTAACGGTATAGGCTCACCGTATGCCTCTGGTTAAAACTAACACTGTGACAAGTCTAGCTTGTAATGTTAACAAGCTAAATGTTGTCCCATATTAGCTAAGGTGATTGAAGGCATCTTAAATAATCTTTAACATGATTTTTCTTTATGGTTGCAGAATATTGCAGAATTTAAAAAATCTACCGCGGAATTGTAACATTTTTACTGTGGATTTCTGGGGGGGCTGACTTACCACTGTTACAGGAAGGACAACAGTAGTCAAAGAACAAGAAGCTTTGTTGCAGGAGACATTCCAATACTCAAAATGTATCCTCCTTTCCTCCACTACCACCTTGTCTCCACCGTGCCCCAGAAACTGATCTTTGTGTCTCTATATTGGAGGAGACGATCAAAAATTATTATTAAAAAAATAAATACATTTTAAAAAAGCCTAAAACCATGAACCTTTCATAATATAAATACAGATAACTTTAATAAGTATTGTCAGCTTTCAGATAAGCCAGTCCTTCTCATGCATATCTCAAGCAAAGGATATGCAACCAAATATTAAATAAGGACTTTCAGTTTGTTAATTTGTCCAATTACTTTTTGTCCCCTAAAATATGGGGGACTATGTATAAAAAGGGCTACAATTGCTACACGGTTCATTGATATGGATGTAAAAACCCTCAAATTAAAGCTGAAGGTCTGCACTGCAATTGTGTCACTGCCCGAATGCTTTCCGTTCCCTCTGTATGCGTGTTAAAAGTAAAGTTTGATGTGTTGATGTGAAAGTGAGTACTGTGTGTGTAAATTGACTTTGTACCGTGCAAGTACTCATGGTAAAAAAAATGCATTTTGAAATAACTGAAGTAAATGCTGATTTTCGACACACTATTCTAATTTCTTGAAATACTGTTTTGGGGGTTTTCTGGAGCTGTAAGCCAAAATTATGAAAAATGAAACAAATAAAGACTAGAAGCATTTCACTTTGTGTGTAATGAATCTATAATCTATGAAAGTTTCACTTTTTGAATGGAATTATGGAAAAAAAAAAACGTTTCCATGATATTCTAATTTTTTGGAAAGGATCTGTACTTGTATACAGCTCACACTCACAGAGGCTGATCCCAAAGTCCTGCTGCTAACTCACCATGCAGGGGGCACTGCCCAGAACATCTCAAACAAGATGGCTGACTATCTAGCAATACAGAAGGCACAAATGTATATTATTCCTAGGGAAATGTCTACTCCTAAGCTGCATATAAGTATTTGCCTGTGGTCTGTCCTGAGATCATCCAGCCAAAATCTGTGTTTCTACCTTGCTAGAATTGTAAAACATTGCCATTCTTCAGTAAAAACCCAACAATGGCTTTCATATCTGTTATCCAGCTCTAGTTTTTCTTTGAGTCTGAGATGCATGTTTTTAGTTTAGTATGACAGAAGTATGGCTTCATTCACCCCTTGATTGGCTCTTTAAGGCCTTAAATGCCCACCTCCCTCTCCACCCCTGTCCAGTGTGCTGGCTTTTTTAACAGCTCAACCCGTAGTTTTAGAACAAAAACTTCTATCAGTGTCAATGCTGACACCCCTGTATCCAGATTTCCTCCCCATGGTTACCACACTGGTCTCTACAGGTGCCTTTCCTGTCTCCGCTCTAGGGAAGCGTCTACCTGCAGCTGCAGTGTGAGGGTCACTCCCATGTACAACACTGTGGCTTCCTGGTGAGCCTGAACTGTGCATGCGCACGTGTGTGCGTGGGCATGTGTGTGCATTTGTGTCTGTCTGTCCGTGCATGGAGAACACTTGTTAAGTGGACATATACAACATATACTGGGGTGTACATGCTGCTAATGATATACACTTAATACCTTAAAAAATGCTAAATCTGTGCTGTGCTTGGGTGTGATGCAACATATTTGCCTTAGGGACTTAAACTCCTCCTTTCACCCCGCCCCCTCCTAGACCATGTTTGAGTATGTGGGCGGCTTTGCGGCATGGCAACGGCGCTGGTTCTGCCTGCAAGGCAGAAATCTGTCCTACTGGACGCACCCCAACAATGAGCACATCAAGGTAGGTGGGGATACATCCTCTCAGATCTCAGAAAGGCACAAATGTAGCCACTCACATCAGGCATGCCTCACATAAACCAGAGCTGTCTTAGTAAGTATAATGTAGAGCAGGGATAGTCAAATCTGGCCCTTGCACACCTGCTGGTGTTCATTCCTCCCCTCTAATCAGGGACTGATTTAAACCTGACACACCAGGTGAGTCAGTAGCCAAGCAGTATCATTATTGGACTATGGACTATTAGGTACAGAGAAAACCAGCAGTACTACTGGCCCTGTGGGTCAGATTTGAGTATCATTATTGGACTATGGACTATTAGGTACAGAGAGAACCAGCAGTACTACTGGCACTGAGGGCCAGATTTGAGTATCCCTGCAATAGAGCCTCAGAGTTACGGACCGACCGGTCATGCAAACAATTACCCCTTTCCAGCTCAGTTATACGAGGCATAGATTCCCTTTGTTATCATTACTAGAGCAAAAAAGTGAGCAATAAATGGAAACAAGTCACTCTTTCCACTGATTAAAAAAACTAGATACGCCTATAACTGTGTTGAGTCCATCCAAAATCCAAGCAAGTTGGGAGCCTGTTTCAGAGGAAGCGGCTAAAAGAAACTGAAATGGTGGTATCTCACATTAGTCTATTAGTAGTTGGCTGGATAATCTGAAGCTGCCTTCATGTGATCAGAGCACCGCTTCCTTTTGGTGTTCCCTCACTGATGCCATGTCTTTTATGCCGCTAGCTTTCATTCACTTCCCCATGTATCCTTCTAGAACTTTTCTTGTTCAATACCTTTTGTTTCTCAAATGAACATGCATAGGCTACATTATTCCATTAAAGTAGTTCGTGATTGTGGCGAAGTGAGTGCCACCCCTCGTGTTCAAGAGGCGGAGACAACAGTTAATTTGGAGATAACTCCGTTTATTTGCTTCGCCTTTCACTCAGCGTTTTAAACAGACACACATACACACACAAATTTCGTCTCTCCCCTCGAACTCCCAGCAGTCTCCTTTTATGCCCTCAGGCTCACTGTCGAACAATCAAAGCAATTGGTTAATTACACAATTAATAAACAATCATTCATCACCAATTGCATGACTTCCGACAGCTGCGCCGGCTCCACAAACCACACAAGTTCACTCTCTCTCTTGCCGGCAGCGCCTAAAACCACGCCCCCCTACCACAGTGATGTTTTATTTATTTATTAGATTTGGCATCTCCAATCCCACCCGAATTTGGTGGCCAGGTCAAACTATGTACAAGCATGCTGATATACTACGATGTTATATTTTTTAAGAACACAATACAGATGGCATTTTTTGATAGCAGTGGTTGGCTGTTTACAGGTTATTTTTATGCTGCATCTTTTGGAAAGCACGTGGAAAGAAAGACAGAAAGAAAGAATGTGGAAGTTCTAATGAGATTATATTGTTTTTTAACTTACAAAATGGTTTGTTGCCATGAAATTGGAGCATCTAAAATAAGGCTAGAGTAACACAAGTACCTATTCCAATAAATTATGTAGATTTGGTCTTTTTTGACTTCTCTTTCAAAGTTAAGTTGTTCCATTTAACTATATGGCCTGAAACTCAACCATCTCTGCATTTCTCGTTCAAGGCAGCAGACGGCATCATATCACTGTCCAGCTGCAGCACTCAGAGTGTGCGGCCGGTGAAGAGGGATATGTGCGCCCGCCCACACACCTTCGAGCTGGTGAGCAGTGGGACCCTGCAGCAAGACCGCCACCAGGCCATAAATAGGTATGACCCTCACACGGCGCTTACATCTTCTCAGGGTGCCCAAACTCCTCAAAAATAATTGAAAATCATTGAAAGTCAACGCAATAAAATAGAATCTGCGACATAAAAGCTGTTAAATTGTAGAATTCAGTCAGTTTGGTTAAAGTGGTTAAGGTTGTTTTTTTGTTGCAAGATTTTTTGGGTTTTCTTGAAAAGTTTAATGTCAACATTTTTTTAATGAATTAAATATAAATGCTCTTAAGTGATTCTGAATGCAAATCTTCTCAAAATGGCTGAGGTTTGAATTGGGGCTGAAAGGGCTCATGCTGGGTAAAATAAAATTTCCAGTGCATTGAAGCAAATTTTATATCACTTTATTGATGATTGGTAGTACTTCTGAGAGCCCACTGTGTAAATTGAGGGAATAAGACCTTGAAAAGACTTACCTTAATTAGTCGTCAGAGTCATGTGTGGGACCAGTGCCATCAGTCTGCTGCATCCTGGGAGATGGTGTGCAGGAGGCAAAGGAAAGCCACCTCTCTGTGGACCCCTCCAGGCGCTGGTTCTCAGCTGACACACATGAGGACCATGCAGAGTGGATGGAGAAGCTGAACCAGGCTCTGCTGGATCTGCACACCTGGAGCCCATGACCCCTGACCCTCAGCCCGGCGGACCATCCCGGGAGAGTATGCTGTAGGCCCCCTACCGCACGGAGGGCAAGGTTGAAACCCTCAGGGCTTTCCCTTCCTGCAATGCATTATCACTACAGATCTACACAACATTAAGACACCCACTCCTCTCATTTACAGCACATTATCACTACAGATCTACACAACATTAACACACCCACTCCTCTCATTTACAGCACATTAGCACTATAGATCTACACTACATAAGCAATACTGCAGAGCCGTACAACATTAACACTATGTTGTATTAATTTTGGTTTATATTTAAAAATACTTTTTGTTTGTTTTATTCAAATCCTCAAAAGCTCTTAACGCCCCCTCCAGTTTTAATTCTGTGTGTGTTTCCTCAAGCACTTTATTACTGTATACAGTGCAATCTGTAAGTATTTGGACACTAACACAATTTTTGTTGTTTTGGCTCTGTACTCCAGCACATTGGCTTTGAAATGGAACAGTGACTATGGGGTTAAAGGGTAGACTCGGCTTTAATTTGAGGGATTTTACATCCATATCAGGTGAACCATGTAGCAATTGTAACCATTTTTATACATAACCCCCCCCCCCCCCATTTTATGGGACCAAAAGTAATTGGACAAATTAACATAAACTTACTCATCACATTTTGTATATGGTTGCATATTCTTTGCATGCCATGACTTCCTGATGTCTGTAACACAACAACATCAAAAGACTCTTCATATCCTATTTCCAGGTACTCTTACAAGCGATAATATAACCTCTCTGCATTTCAAAGGATCTATATGGGAAATGGGGGGTTGGAACTAGATTAAGCTGTAAATTACATGGGAATAGTATGGAACACGTGGTTAGCCAAATGGCTGTAAGTCATCGAGGGTCTGAGGTATCAAACGAGCCTCAAACCATCACTGCAGCCAAATATGCAGTAGATATGGATGGAGAGTGATGGTTCAAGGCGCCGTTTGATACCTCAGACCCTTGATGACTTACAGCCATTTAGCCAACCATGTGTTCCATACTATTCCTGTGTAATTTACAGCTTAATATAGTCCTACCCCCAATTCCCATAGAGATCCATTCAAATGAAGAGAGGTTATAGTATCGCTTAAGAGTACCTGAAAATAAGATATCAAGAGTCTTTTGATGTTGTTGGGTCACAGACATCTGGAAGTCATGGCATGCAAAGGATATGCAACCAAATATTAAATATGATGACTTTTAAGTTTATGTTAATTTGTCCAATTACTTTTGGTCCCCTGAAATGGGGGGGGGGGGGGGGGGGGGCACTATGTGTAAAAATGGCTACAATTGCTACACGGTTCCCCCAATATGGATGTAAAAACCCCACAAATTAAAGCTGAAAGTCTGCACTTTAACCACATAGTCACTGTTCCATTCTAAATCCAATGTGCTAGAGTACAGAGCCAAAACAACAAAAATTGTGTCACTGTCCAAATACTTTTGGACTGCACTGTCTATTAACTAGGATGAGCATCAGGATATAGGCTACCTTCCCTTGGAGCTCCTGAGGTCAGGGGTTGTAGTTCACTTATTTCCCCCTGGAATCATCTTTCAAGGGTTGTTTCCTCATTGCTGGCCCTGAGGTTACAGGATAGGACCATTGTTAATCTGAAAGGGGAGGACAGTGTGGCCTACAGCAGGGAGATGCTAAACAAGCTGAAACCTACTTCTCTGTTCACCTGCGTTTACTCCAGTGCTCTGTAACTTCTGTGTTTTTCCTGTCAATTTGTATAGTCTTGTATAGTCATACAAAGGAATAAATGCTGCTTTCGGTTGCAGAAGTTCTGTGGTTTCTTTCATTACATTACAGGTATTTAGTAGACACTCTTTTCCAGAGCAACTTACACAACTTTTTAGCATTTTTTACAAATTATCCATTTATACAGCTGGATATATACTGAAGTATTTCAGGTTAAGTACATTGCTCAAGGGGTACAACTGCAGTGTCCTACCTGGGAATCGAACCTGCAACCTTCCAGTTACAAGGCCAGTTCCTTAACCATTATACTACACTGCCGCCCTACTACACTTTCCTCCCATTAACACTCCAGTAACACTCCTGCTGTTTGTGTGATGTCATGGTCTGTCTGCTGAAATCTGCAAACACTGAACTGGCAAATTGAGTCGTATAGGCATGGAGTACTACTTTGTAATGGTACTTGAAGAAGGTTGACAGATGATGACATTGTTTCCAGTAGCAACAGGAATTGGTTATTGTTAGATATGAGTGGGGGCAGCAGGAATGGGGGATACTTCTATTGTTTGTAATGGTATAGCTGATGACCTACTGTGCTCCATATTGTCACAAGAGTTTAATTGTTTTGGCCTGATAGGGGCAGTTCTCCATTTAGACAGGAAATGTAACAGACGAACTTAGACTCTGGTCTTTCAGTCCAGGCTCTAGGTGAGCGTATCCATTTCAGATTTAGAGTATTAAATAATAATATATTAATAATACATTGGAAGAAAATGTTTTGATAAACTGCTCTTCTGTATCATTACAATAACACAATTTTATAAGCTGTAATTTCATTGTAATAAACGGTAGCCTATATGCTGTTAATCCATGCTCTTTGTTCTGTTTTACAACGGGTTATAAATCTAAATTCATTGTTTTATTTTTGGCTATCCGTATAATTCGTAGGTCTGTCAAAAATATAAAACCGTATAACGTGTTTGTTTTAAAATACTGCGCAGTAATATTAGATTTTTTAAATATGGGAATTTATTTATAAGAAATTGACCATGTCTGCGCCTTGAATGGAACCTAACACTCGTGTCATGTGATGGGTGAGGTTGACGATGGAAAATGGCTGCTCCCATAGACGAAATGCTGTTCTAAACCTTTCGTAGGATTCATGTAATTTCAAGAAATATACCCGGGAAAGGTGAAGGAATTCAGAACTAACTCGAAGCAATGAAGACATTCTGCGGTCGTGCGAACCCGACCACCGGTTCGCTGGACTGGGTAGAAGAGAGTGAAGAGTATGACTACCACCAAGAAATAGCCCGGTACGAAATGTGCAAAATGGTCCTGCTCACACAGACCGCACAGCGGACAGCATAAAAACGGCAAATGCGCCATCAAGGTTGAAAATCTAATAGAAATAGCACGATTGTGTAAAAATCACTGTTGTTACCAAACTGCTTAGCTGCCAATATGATTTTAGTATAAAAAAAGGAGCTATCGTGACTTTTAATAGCTAACGTTAGCAGGCTAGTGTACATTGCAGATAGCAACAGTTAGATCCTTATATTTGTAAGAGTTACATGTAAGAGTTAACGTTAGATCCTTATATATATAAAACTGGTGTACAGTTGATTTCGACAGATTGTAGTCTGTTTGGGAATAACGTTCTTCTGTTAAATGTTTGCATTCGATTTGGAGTATTGAATTATGACAATGGACGTGCCGCACGTTTTAAATAGAACCGAGATAATAATTAAGTGTTTTGGCACACATATCCGCCAGAGGGCGCAGCTTCTATACATGACGTTTCGCTTCACAGATTCGAAATTGAAAATTTCTTTGTGAGGACAGTTACATGAGGTAGTGTGGGTGCATGTTTATTAAGGTAAACTTTCTTGTGAATTTTCTTATGTCTTAGGTCCTGCTACGCGGACATGCTACACGACAGAGATAGGGTGAGCATTATGTGGCCGATAATGCCACAGTGCTGGATAACAGCACACCATAAATCATGTGCATAAGGAGGTTTCCATCTTTTTTAGTTTCATTGTAACTCTTGTTCTTAATTACCCCAGTCATTTATTTGGGCTGACATTTTTGGCAAGACAATGACGTAAATACTGCACGTATATCCTTGGTGAAAATCTTTACAACGAACCAGTATTTTAGACGGTTTAGAAAACTAAGACCGAATAATTGGTTGGAACAAAAACCAGCAAACACACTGGCCATGAATAGGGTTGTGCCGTTCTTCCAGAAATGGTTTTGCATGATTTTTGTATATATCCAAATAGCTTCTTGTACTAAACGAAAACATGGACTTTCAAAATCTGCATAATACACAGATTTTGGATTGGATAAGCAAATTTACTTATGAAGTGTTCTTTGATCAACACTAGGGTAATGTGGCTACAAATAAGATCAAACTTCTACAGGAAAGTATGCTAAATAAAATTATAGCATGCTTTCCTATCTGACTGACATTTGAACAAACCATAGGCTTTGTCTTAAAATGCCTGTCCAGACTAATTCCAAATACCTTGGTCTGTTCACCTCATCTTAGAGTCTTCCAGTTGAATGGAGACTGGTGTTGGTTGAGTTCCATCGTTCTACCTCCAGTGTAATCTAACAGTTTTAGTTATTAACGGTGTGCAGGGCACCGTTTCCTGTGGGTGATCATTCCTGTCTACCTCTCCCACCCTGTCTGTCTGTCTGTCACAATCCCATGCCTCTGTATCATCCAGCCTGTGTCTGTTGCCTGCATATTGCCCTCAGAATGTGAAGTACTACCAGGGTATCCGGGCGGCCGTGGGGCGCGTGAAGGCGAGAGGTGAGCGGGTTGTGGTTCTGGACATCGGCACCGGAACCGGACTGCTGTCCATGATGGCAGCAAGCGCAGGGGCAGATTACTGCTACGCTGTGGAGGTGAGCTGGGGGAGGAGTGAGAGGGAAAGGGCCAAGGAGATGGTGAAGGAGGGTGAAATGAGAGGGTTGGGAAGAGGGGCGGGGGGAAAGGAAGAGGCGTTTCCCTTTGTGAAATTCATCTGTGACTCTGTGCAGGTCTTTAAACCCATGGCTGATGCTGCTGTTCGCATCGTGGAGAAAAATGGCTTCAGCGACAAAATAAAGATCATCAACAAACACTCTACTGAGGTCACTGTGGGGCCAGGTTAGAGAGACAAGCGAACATACGTACATGCATACGTACATGCATACGTACGCACTCACAGACTAATAGATTGACCATTCTTTTAATGCTCCTCTTGGACAGATGGAGACATGCAGACTCGTGCCAACATCTTGGTCACAGAGCTGTTTGACACCGAGCTGATTGGAGAGGGAGCCCTGCCCAGCTATGAACACGCCCATGCACACCTTGTACAGGTACAGACACACCACACCCACACTCACTTAGTACACATACGTAACACCGATACATACACACGTGTATCTAATGGAGGTACAGACGGACTCACTCACTCCCTCATTTAGCACGGGTACAGACACAATATAGCGGTCCCTTGGACATATATACACACACATTCCCCTAATGCAGGTACAGATGGACTCATTCCCTCATTCAGCATAGATACAGACAGAAGATAGCAGTCACTGACTTAGCACAGTTGGACTCACTCAGCACAGATACGGACACACGATAGCAGTCACTTGGCACAGATAAAGACACAAGATAGCAGTCACTTAGCATACATACAGACAGAACATGGCAATCACTTTGCACACATACAGAGGCAATATAGCAGTCCCTTAGCACAGATAGACACACAGTCCATCGGCAGACACACATTCACCGAATGCAGGTAGATGGACTCACTTAGCACAGACACAAGATAGCAGTCACTTAGCACACATACAGACACAAGATAGCAGTCACTTAGCACACATACAGACGCGAGATAGCAGTCACTTAGCACAGATGCAGGCATGAGATAGCAGTCACTTAGCGTACATACAGATGCAATACAGTACACACTCACAGTCCACCTACCGACACAGCGGTACAGACACACTCACAGTCCACCTACCGACACAAGTGAGCATTCACTTAGTACAGATACAGACCCACACACACTGTACAGATACACACATATGCTTACTTGTACAGGTACAAACTTGTCTAATACAGTTGTATTTGTGACTGCACATGCGTGTTCATACGTCCATGATTGTAGCCTCTGTCTGTCCCGCAGGAGGACTGTGAAGCCGTTCCCCACCGCGCCACCGTGTATGCCCAGCTGGTGCAATCGGAGCAGCTGTGGAGATGGGCGCAGCTGCTGCCCATAGACGTGGAGGGTCGCAGACTCAGGCCTCCCCCCGCGGTGGGCCGATGCGCTGGGGCGCCCTCTGTCTGCGACATCCAGCTCAGCCAGGTGTCCCCCGACACCTTCACCCCTCTGGGACCGCTCTGCACCATGTTCAGGTGAGAAGGGCATAAACGCGTACTCCTGTGCTCTCAACTACATTCACTCACACACACACAGACAGATGGTTTCTCTCTCCCTGCAGCGTGGACTTCAGCCGGCCGGTCAGCAGCGCCAGTCAGTCCTATTCCAGCAGGTTTGAGGTCTGTACCAGCGGGCAGGCACAGGTGGTTCTGTCCTGGTGGGACATAGACATGGACCCGGCCGGCACCATCGTCTGCTCCATGGCCCCGAGCTGGACATACCCGGAACCCAAGTCCTATCCTGTATTTGTGCTCATTCGTGGCACAGAGCGGACGCGTCTCGTAAAACTCCCGGTCTTGATACTGCAGGTTGTGTGAGAAAACACATCGCTCTATACTGCTGCTCTAATCACTATTTTACCATTTTATTATTTTATCGTTTTATTATTTGTAGTACGATTTTATTATTTTATTTTATTATTTTTTTAGCATTTAACTATTTTATCTACCTGCTGCTTTTTGCCGATCGCCCTGGTTTTAAAGCTTTTTACCTGATCGAAGCAAGGAATCCCAGATCCCAGCTCTGGACGATGCCACCACTTACCTCGCCGCCTGGATGTACGAGCTGTATCCAACTCAGCCAAAAGATCGCCGATCTGGAAGGGAGAATATCAACTCTCTACCAGATAAAAGAGGATGAGCTGCTCCTCGACTCCCTGGCCACAACTCTTCCCTGTGTCGCCATGGGTCTGGAACACACAGCACCTTGCCCGCTCCCAGAGGAAAGTTCATGGGTCCGATTGGGCGCGAAGCCCAAATCCCAGGCCTCCTCAACTCCTCTTGGGCCCGGCCCCTGGATTACAGTCCGTGGGGGAAAACAAAATGGCCATTGCTCCTCCCGGCCTGGTCCTTCGCAAACCCTCCAGCTGAGCAACAGGTATCTCACCCTTGATGAGACAAACAGTTTCTCCTCTGTTGCCCGCTCCCCTCCATCTCCCTCTGCGTCTTTTCCGCGGACTGCGCCGCCGTTGGCTACTTCAGTTCATGCCGCACCGCCTGCTGACCACCTCTCCCGGCTGCCGGCTGGCTTCTCCCCGTCTCCTGCTCAGCGGGCGGACGTTCGGGTAGGCCCTCTTGCTGCAGCCCCCTCGCCCAGACCAGCACGCCCTTCCCTGTCGCCCAAAATACTCATCATCGGCGATTCCATCGTCAGGGACATCAGAAATAAAGCCGCAGTGACTTATTGCTTTCCGGGTGCCACAGTCTCTAATTTAATGGACAAAGTTCCAGGTATTCTGGCTCAGAATCTGGACATAAAGAAAGTTGTGATCCATGTCGGCACAAACGACATTTCTCGCCAGCAATCTGAGCTTTTAAAAGGAGATTTTATCCGTCTTTTTAACCTTTTAAGAGGCAATGGTAGAGACATTTTTTTCTCTGGTCCTATTCCCACACTGGGCCGAGGAATAGGTCGTTTTTCGAGACTTCTCAGCCTTCATACATGGCTTCAGTCTCAGTGTAGCGCTAGCAACCTAGGTTTTATTGACAATTTTAATTTGTTTTGGGAACGTTCTTCGTTTTTTAAAAGAGACGGTCTGCACCCAAATCGACAGGGTGCTCGTAAGTTAATAGCCAACATTGTTTACCATGTGTTGAATGCCCCATATCTTCGGTGACTATCTACTTCCGTGCACTATAACCCCCTGCAACACTCCTCGGTCACTTCCTGTACTCAACAAATAACTCTCTTTGGCTCCCCCCACAGGCTAGGAGGTACATTTTGCATAGCACGTCTTCCTCGGCAGAAATTCAGACCCAACGGTGTTACCGCAAAACATCTTATACAAATAAATACTCAACCTTCCGTCATTTTGCCTACCACATCTACTAATAATGGTAGGCATACGTCTAATTTAGAGTCACCGCGAGAATTTAAAACTCGTCAGGGGTTAGGACTATTGCACCTAAATATTAGGAGCCTTATTCCAAAACTGGATTTTGTGCGTGTTATGATGAATGAAACTTCCCCTGACATTTTCATCCTTTCAGAAACCTGGCTCACAAGAAAAGTACCTAACTCAGACATCAATAGTGATGGATATAATTTATTTAGATCAGATAGAAAATCTAAAGGAGGTGGGGTAGTGATATTTGTAAAGGAATGTTTTACTGTATGTGAACTCACTGCTGCCTCAGTACCTAATAAGTTTGAATATATTGTTCTGGACATCTGTATTGGGGGGGATGCCCATTTTACTATTATTGGTATTTACCGCCCTCCCTCTGCAAGTAATGAGGCGTTAGAAGACATTGGCAAATTAATGTCATCTTACGCCTCATCAGAACTGATAGTCATGGGTGATTTGAATCTTGACTGGCTCTCTAATAGTTCAAATAGGTTAAAAGAACTGTGCTTTGAGTTAAATCTTACTCAGTTAATCTTGAAACCCACGAGGCTAAATACAAAAAACCCTTCTAAGTCAACGTTGATTGATATTATACTAACAAATAGGCCATTTAAATACCTAGCCTGTGGCGTTTTTGCTCAGGACATCAGTGACCACTGCCCAATTGCTTGTATTCGAAATGCCAGAAAACAAAAATATAGCTCTAGTATTGTTACAAAACGTAATTTCAAACATTTTGTTGAACAGGGTTTTCTTCAGGATCTATATTTTTCTGATTTAGATAGAGCTTGTTGCATCCCTGATCCTGATCTAGCTTTGGACCATTTCTGTAATGTATTTAATTCTATTGCTGATAAACATGCTCCTTATAAGAACTTCAGGATTAAAAACCGTTGTAACCCATGGTTTTCCTCAGATATTTCTGCTACTATGCATATCAGAGACAAAGCTTGGTCCAAAGCTAGAATGACTGGCACTCCAGCTGATTGGCTTAGCTTTAGGCAATTAAGGAACAAGTGCATTAGCATAATAAGAAAAGCAAAATCCAATTATTACTTGACCTCTCTTTTAAACTGTAATGGAGATGCATATAGCTTTTGGAAAACTGTAAAATCTTTAAAAAATAATCCTACCACTACTCTTCCTTCTCGCATTTCTAGTGAAAATGATTTAGTTATAGATAAAACATATATGGTTGAAGTTTTTAATCATCATTTTATCTCCTCTGGCCATCTGTTTGATAGGCTGTCTGGCGAAATTGTTCCAGAAAGCTATACCCTTAGCCCAGTATTAGGAACTTTATGTAATTATTTTTGTCCGAGCAAATTCTCTTTTAGACCCGTAAGTTATAGTGAAGTTTACAAAGCACTGTCTAGCATAAATAAAAAGAAGTCAATGGGTGAGGACAATCTAGATCCCTGCCTTTTGTGTCTCAGTGCTCACTTAATTGCCTCACCACTTGCTTACATTTTTAATTTAACTTTTATTTCAGGTAGAATCCCAAACCTATGGAAGGCAGCTCAGGTTATTCCTCTATATAAAGGGGGTGATACCAGTGACTTAAATAACTATCGTCCAATTTCAAAACTTTCCTGTCTGGCCAAAGTCCTAGAATCATTAGCTAACTCTCAGCTACGGGCCTTTTTGGAGATGAATAACATCTTACAACCACAGCAATCGGGTTTTAGGCCAGGTCATAGCACATTAACAGCAGCAACTCTTGTGATAAATGATATTGTAAACTCTATGGATAACAAACTGCAGTGCGCTGCACTCTTTATTGATCTATCAAAGGCTTTTGACACCGTCGACCATAATATTTTATTGAATAAGTTATCCTCCATTGGATTGGATGAACTTTCTCTTAACTGGTTTTATGCATATCTGTCTGGGAGAACTCAGTCTATTGTTGCGGATGGTTTTAAATCTAGCTCTCTTGTAATTAGTAAAGGTGTCCCACAAGGGTCTATTCTTGGTCCACTTCTATTCACACTTTTTATAAATAACATGGTATTCCCAACACCACAATGTAATGTTCATTTTTATGCGGATGATACAATATTGTATTCCACTGGTTCTTCGCTTAACCAGGCAATTACTAATTTACAGTCTGCCTTTGATTCTTTTCAGTTAGCTCTTATTAATCACAAGCTTGTTTTAAATTCTGATAAAACAAAATGTATTTTATTTTCAAGAAATCTAATGGGAAATGCATCTAATATTGGCATTCATACACTTCGTGGTACTCAAATTGAAACTGTAGAATCTTATAAATATTTAGGAATTTGGCTTGATGGTAGATTTTCTTTTAAGACTCATGTGGAACATCTGTCTCAAAAGCTAAAAGGTAAAATTGGTTTCTTGTACAGAAATAAAGCATGCTTTTCTTTTGCTAATAGGAAAACAATTGTACAATCAACTGTCTTATCTGTTTTTGATTATGGAGACATTCTGTATATGCACGCTGCCCCTTCCACTTTAAAGCCCCTTGACGCAGTTTATCACAGTGCATTGCGTTTTATCACTGGGGATACATTTCTCACGCATCATTGTGTTTTGTATGAAAAAGTAGGATGGTCCTCTTTATTAATGAGGAGGGAACTACATTCCATTGTATTTATTTATAAGGCTTTACTGAAGAAACTTCCCCCTTATCTCTCATCATTAATTACGTTTAAATCCAATAACTATGGTACCAGGTCTCAGGACTTCTTAGCCTTAGATACACCACATATAAATACTGAGCTGGGCAAAACAGGGTTTCAATATTATGCCCCTCATAATTGGAATGAATTGCAAAAAACTTTTAAACTAGAATCTCTTATTCCTTTAGAAAATTTTAAAGTTTTATACATGGATTTTCTTAATGTTGTATGTACTTGTTTCCTTTGATATATCTCTGTATGATGTTTGAATGTTGAATGTTAACGTGGCTGAATTGTACTTGTTTTTAAATTTTTTATACATGTTTTATTCTTTGTTCGCAGGTCTCTCTTGTAAAAGAGATCTTGATCTCAATGAGACTACCTGTAAAAATAAAGGAAATAAATAAATAAAAAATAAAAGTGTGTGTGTGTGTGTGTGTGTGTGTGTGTGTGTGTGTGTGTGTGTGTGTGTGTGTGTGTGTGTGTGTGTGTGTGTGTGTGTGTGTGTGTGTGTGTGTGTGTGTGTGTGTGTGTGTGTGTGTGTGTGTTTTGGTCATCCCTGAGAAGACTATGATAGAGTAGCCTGTTTAGCTTTGAAACGCTGTATGTACAGTGTTGTGATTGGCTCTGCTGTGTGTATGCATTGCTTTGATTGGCCGCATTCTTTTTTCAGTGGCGTGATCACTGGATGCAGAGCGTATACTTCTTGCCTGTCGAGCAGGGAGTGACAAAGGGGGAGGAGCTTAGCCTCACTGTCTCGCATGATGACTACAGCCTGTGGTACAGTCTGCAGTCTCAAAGGTAACTACACACACACAAATACACACTCGCAAACTGCCACCAGCACATCCACTGGGGTGTAACTCTTTAATATCTCAGCAGCACTGAGGGACCTCCCAGTCGGCCATGCTGTACCTGTCAGGCACACCTGGTATGGACACGCCCACGCTTCGGGGAGCTGAACGACTCCCAGCGGACCAAGAGTTACACCCGCGCTCTGCTCAGTGTGAGGAACATTTTTCTGAGTGTATGAGTGTGTGCATGTGTGTGTGAGAGAGTTGCACTTTGTAAGGATGGAAAGTTTATATATGTGTGTGTAACAGTATGTACATGTGTTTGTGCGTTGCAGGTTGTGAGAACAGACAGCGTGTGTCTAGGGGTCAGTGACGGGAGTCTGCTGCCAATTTTCGCTAACCTACTGGGGGCCAGGAAGGTAGTCTCCTCCTCCTTATTTCATCATCACTTTCTCTCTGCCTCCCTCATTCTCAAACTTTAACCTTTAGATCTGCTCCTTCTCACATCCATTACTCTCATCCTTATCATCTACCTTCAGCCTCTCTCATGCTCTTTTCCCGGTGGTAGTGAAGTTGATTTATTCTTCAATCAGCCTGTCTCGACCGACAGACTAACTCTGTGTAACCAGCCTTTCTGTCTGCACAAATACAGTAATGCAAGAACTGTGTGTGTTTGTCCAGGTGTTCAGTTTGGAGAGCTCTGGCATGTTCAAGCAGGTGATCGAACAGGTGAGCGGAGAACACGCTACATACAGCCACGCGTGTGCAGGGGTAATGTTTTAGAGCGGAATAAACACTCCGCCTCTGTCTCACCTGCAGGTGTTGGAGGCCAACGCCCTGAAGGATATGGTACAAGTGCTCAGCCTGCGGCCCGACCAGCTTACTGCCAGAGACCTGGGAGGGGAACAGGTACATCTCACGTGTGTCTGTTCTGCGGGTGCCTTCATTCTCTTTGTCCGTACTTCATGTCTGTGCTTCGTGTGTGTCTGTACTGACTCTGCCAGCGTTGTGCTTGTCTGTCACCATTTCTGTGGGCACAGACGCACACCCCACTGGTACTTTCTGTACATGTATGTCTACTTGCTGTGTCTTGCGTTCACAGTGTCTAAACTCTGTGTCTGTGCTTGCCATGCCTGTGCCGGCCTTGGGTCTGTACTTACCGTGTGTGTGTGCTGCAGGTGTCTGTGCTGGTAGGAGAGCCGTACTTCAGTACCAGCCTGCTGCCCTGGCACTCCCTGTTCTTCTGGTACTGTCGGACAAACCTGAGCCACCTGCTGCGCCCCGACGCCACCATTCTGCCCCAAAGCGCCACGCTCTGGATGGCAGCCGTTGAGTTCCTGGTACGAGAGCGGCCTATGAAATCGGAGCGTTATGAGAGTCTGCTAGATTACATGTAAGAGTTAATGTTTATGCGTATCTCTCCCTAACCGTCTCCTTTCCCCGCCCTCGCCTCTTACGTGCTCTCAGGACCTCTGGAGAATCAGAGCTCCGTGTGGCTCGTGTGAAGGTTTTGACGTTCGCCCCATGGATGAGATGATCCAGGTAGGTGATGACCTCTGACCTTTACACGTGGCTGTGTGGAAACATTCCGTTTTTGATAGAATGCTTTTCATGATCAGTGTCCCTACATTTGAGAGAGGAGAAAATGACCTTTCTACCAATTAGAAATCAGGACAACTGCTACATGGAACTCTGTATGGTGCTCAGTACAGTTTCCTCACTATAAATTTAGTTTTTTGTCCCTACTCACAGTTTTGAATTTGTGGTGGATATGAATTCCAATGTTAACAACAGTAGTTCTACCAACATTCTATGTCAATGGTTCATATACAGTTTTGTATATCTAGCTAATATACAGTGTTGTGCTATTTAAACTTGTTTATTTGTGCATTTGAGTTTGGTGTAGTTTTTTTTGTTTTTTTGTCTCTGCCCCTGTGTTTTTGTCTCTACTTTATTTAAAAATAACTACATTTTTAGGGGGAGGGGTGTTAGTGTGCTTTGTGTCAGCTCTTATCCGAGTTGGCCTCACTTGTCAGGGTGGTAACGTCTGGCACTGTCTGGAGTCAAGACTATGTCAGAGGTAAAAAGGCAGTGGGGTGGACACACTGGTCCACTGTTTGACTCATTTCTCCTCTCTCCTAGCACTCCCTGGATTTTAGGGAATCCCGTGAGGCAGAGCCTCACCCTCTGTGGGAGTACCCCTGCCGTGCTCTGACCCAGCCCCTCCCTGTCATGACCTTTGACTTCCGACGGTGTGTTCCTGATCAGCCGCTCAGCAGCCAGGGATCATCACCATTTGTGAGGTGAAAACTTGAGTTATTGATGTGATGTGTTTTTTCCTGTCCGATCCGAGCCATGTTTTGCCAAATCCTCTTTCCACAGTTATCACCAGCATTGACTGCGTATTGTGCGGATCTAATCTCAGAATTGTTATGTTAATATCCGCTCCTCATCCTTATCCACACTCTTCATTTCATATGAAGGAGAGGCTGTTGCCATGGAGTGGTCTTGTGGATGGAATTCCAGCTGACTGATGACATCACAGTGAGCATGGGTCTGACGGGGCCAGTCAACGAGCAGGTACTCATGACACCATTCAGCTGTGGGTGAAGGGGCATTCTTTTTGCTCCCATTGTCTCGTAGTCCGGCTTTTCTGGCTCACGGTGTTATTTATGTCTGCTTCCATTGACATTTCTTGAGTGTTGAGTTTAAATGGCACAGTAAAAATGGTACAAAGTGTTTTTAAAAAAAATAAAATAATAAAAAATAAAAATAAACACTGAATCAGTTTGTATTGCCATGCTGTTTTTCTTGGTCATATTATGTTTGACAGTCACGTTGTGGTGTTGTTTCCTGACCCACAGGGAACATGTGAATGGAGTCCCCACCGAAAACAAGGTGTATACTTCTTCAGTTCACCCTGGGACAGCTCTGGGGATGGACGGGCCGCTGTATCCTATAACCTGACCTTTGACCCCAGTATTGGCGACATCAGAATGGACTTCTCTGCATCCCTTTCTCAGTGACAAGCTACCCTTAACCCCTGACCTGGCAGGCTTCAGTGTCTCTGCACAGCAGGTGCAACTGGACACAACTTGTCATACTTCCCCCTGACCATAAGACTGCCTTTCCAACTGTTTAATTAAAGAATAACATTGCCCAAATCTGTCTTACTGAGAAGTGTGTCCTGCGGAGCCTTGTCAGAATTGAATATTCATCCTTTGTTTTCTTCATATAGCTCTTGCATTATGCAGTCTGATTGACAGAATTGAGTGGAGAGAGAGGGAGGTGTCAATCAGTTCAGCACAGTCAGGTCAGGTGGCACAGCAGAAGTCATCACCCAGGTAACACTGGAGCACAGATGACAGGGTGAGGCCAGTTCACCAGGATTACCTGCTTTTCCTCATGTTTAAATTAAGTGTGCTGCCGGTGGGGGTGAAGGTGGAGGCGTTGCGCTGTAGAAGCAGGAAGTGTCATGCCTCCAAAGGCAGATTCAGGCTGGCTTTTCTTCTGGCCCACACCTAGGTGTATTCAGTATGCCAGAAACCACACAAGGGTCAAATTTGTTTTTAACAGAAGAAATGGTAATAAATTTGTGAACAGGGCATTCAGCCTATCAAGGTTTGTCATTTTACTTATTATCTACTCTAGAGTGCATCCAACAGTGTCGAACCCGGTCGTGCACGTTTAAAGGGTCTTGCATGTCCCTGTTCTGGTACTCAGAACTGGACAGTGGACACAGTACTTTAGACATGGCCTAACATTGTACAACATTAATATAACATCCTTTGATTTATATAAAGATGTTTTATTATAGATCCCAGTGTCATGTTTGTCCAAATTCAGATAGGCTTGTCAATTTCTACACTAAAGCTTCTCGTATTCATCATTTAGTACCATCCATAATTTTGTCCTGCCAGAAATGTTCCCAAAATTAAACTTAACATTCGGCTATGCTACATTTATTTTAATAGAAGTTTCCCAATTCCATTTCTTTTTGCATCATGGGGAAATTAAACCATTTTACTGTTCATGTATATCAATTTAGGTAAACAATGAAGAGCAGAGGGCCCAATATCTATCACTAGAGGACTCCACTTCCAACCTCTTTTTATGAATGTAATTGAAATAGTATTTTCCCCCCAGTTTCTATCCACTGTTTTCTCACTATTTAAAATCGCAAATTGTATTTCAAAGTTTGTCCTAACACTGTCAAATACATACCTTACTGTAACATCCTTTGTCAGTTCAGCAAAGTGTATACGAGCAGTCCATGTGATGCTGGCCTCTGCTAATTTTCACTCAGTGCACAAGCTGAGCTGCATTGTGTGGACTATATTGCTCATGCAGGTAGGCTACAGGTTTCATTTTACCATTATTTCTAACTTTATTATAATGCATCTATTTATCTTTATTAGCCTGATAAATGTATTCACACGTTCAGTTAGTACTAATTATGGTGTTTGGCATTAGCATGGCTGGAGTTGGTAGCATTATCAGAATATTGATGGTTCATAATTGAGACTGATATTATTGGACTAATTGTGGTAATTTTGTGGGTTGTCATTTTCAGGATGACTGATTCTGTAATCTCACAGAATAAACACACAGTTTTGCAGTAATTATTTTGGAAGTGGTCCATTTTAAACAAGGCTGCAATATAAAAGAATGCATGGTGTACTGTCAGTACCACCAAACTATAGTTTGGTTCAATGAGTACTGTTGTATGGATGGATACCTTGAAGGGTTTATTCTCCTGACTTATTTATTGGAGTTCAATAGGAAAATTTGTCAGGAGAAACAACCCTTAAAGTGATCCATCCATATCTACTGCATATCTGGCAGCAGAGATGTTTTGAGGCTTGTTTGATACCTCAGACCCTTGATGACTTAGACATTTCGCCAACCATGTATTCCATACTATTCCAGCATAATTTACAGCTAAATATAGTCCCACCCCCAATTCCCATAGAGATCCATTCAAATGCAGAGAGGTTATAGTATCACTTGTAGGAGTACCAGAAAATAAGATGAGTCTTTTGATGTTGTTGGGTCACAGACATCAGGAAGTCATGGCATGCAAATGATATGCGACCAAATATTATTCTACATTGTTAAACTGTCCAATATTTTTAAATGCCTGAAAATGGGGGGGGGGGGGGGGGGGAACTGTACAAAAGGTTCTATAATTTCTAAACGGTTCATCCGATATGGATGAAATACCCTCAAATTAAAGCTGACAGTCTGCACTTCAACCTCATTGTCATTGTATCCTTCCAAACTCAAAGTGCTAGAGTACAGAACCAAAATAACAAAAAATGTGTCACTGTCCAATGAAGTATGGTGCTCACTGTATATAATCTCCATTCAACTTGAACTCCAGTTATGGGCTATGAATCCCCCATAAATAAGGGTTTTCTGTCAATATGGCAGCAACGTGCAGATGGCCTCGGAGTACTGACGTATTTCATATGCGCCTGCGCCGAGAGAAAAACTTAGCAAGCGAGCTAGCTGCTTGTTTTGAATTTGCTGCAGGTTATGGCGGTGCTGCTCAGAGGACTACGGGTAGGACGGGCCCTGCGTTGTTTCAGTAGCGGTGAGTCAGACCCTTTTGGAGGGTAACGTTAATTATAGCTTTAGAGTTGGTGTCTGTGTTTTAGAGCCCCGAATCTGTAAGGGTGTTTTCTTTCTAGCTAGTGCGGGAAGGTGATTGTGAAGGACACACATTAGCCAGCAAATGCTGTATTTGGCAACGTCAGAGTTAAGCACGCTAACACTAGTAGCTCACATGAAGCATATTGACAGATGAGGAGACTGACCTGACATCAGTAGAGTTCGCTGTTTAGCTAAGTTATAGCTACTCCCGATTGTGTCTTCAATCTCTCCATGGCAAGTTAGCTAGCAGTATCTAAGTTAGCTTCAGAACTATGCTGTCGTACGGTACCGTTACCTTTACAAAATTGTTATAAGATGTACTTATTCCGTGTGTATTCATTCGTTACGTTAGGTGACGTGTAATTGCCTAAAATAGCCTATTGGCACGTCATAGAAATGAGCATGCCTTAAACGATTTCTAACGTTTTTACTCGGCAACAAGGGGTTTACAAACCTTGCTCATTTTAATAACGTTGCTTGAATAACATGTCCCAGCAGTTCATGAAATCTGGATATGCGGGTATTGACTTAATGCGGAGGTCGTGGAGTCTAGTTGTGTTCCGGTTCTTTTGACGAAGATGTTTTGATCTTTGATTCCGCCCTCTGCTCCAGTGACTGTTCCGGTGGGCACCACCCCCCAGTGTTACGTCGTGCACCGCGGATTTCACCGAGCTATTCTGCTACTACAGGACGATTCCAAATCCGATCACACTGCCCCTTCTTCGTCCACCTCCTCCTCTTCCTACCACCAGCATTACCAAGCTCACCCATCCGAGTCAGAGCCAGTAGCATCTACACCAGAGGAGGAGTCTCCAAAGCCTAATACAAGGTCAGCACTCCACTATATAGCAGGTAATTGACCCCCCCAGTGCTGATGTAATTGACCCCCCCAGTGCTGATGTAATTTAGTAATGGAAGATTGAGGCTTCATTAACTCCATTATGGATGGAGCTACCATGTGCAACCACAGTGTACTGTTAACTTATTGGTTCAGATCAATGGCCCTGTATTGGTACCATCCGTGAAGCCTCATTATCCAATCAGAATCTGCAACCTTACAGCAGCAGCATGATAATATTGCTGCATTGTAACAAAAACGTTGTGACAATTGTGTTGTATTAGCAGATGTTTACTGGGTGGTTACATAGATTTTGCAGTTGTGCTCTCTGCCATGCGTGTGTCACTTGCTCTATGATGTGCAATGCTGTGTATTTGTTCTCCTTGGCTACGCAGCTATGCAGACCAGGGTGGGGAGGAGAGTGAGGACTATGAAACTGAGGAGCAGCTGCAGGTTCGCATCCTCACTGCGGCGCTGGAGTTTGTCCCACAGCATGGATGGTCAGAGGAGGCCATCTCTGCAGGGGCTGAGGTGAGTGGGTAGGGCTGGTGTGAGGAGATGTGGTTTAAAGAAGTTTGGAAGTGTATCTACAATGGGGTTTGGGCAATGAGGCTGAAGTTAGGAGGTGGTGGGTGGCATGGGAAATGTAGTGCGTTTTGTTTGCTGGAAGGTCATGCTTCTTGTCTCTCTGCTGTGTGACAGTCTCTGGGCTTGTCATCTGCGTCGGCTGGTATGTTCACCAATGGGACAGGGGACATGATCCTGCACTTCATTGCACAGTGTAACAGCCAGCTGACTGAGTCTCTGGCTGAGGAACACAACCAAGTCCAGCTGGGCCAGACAGAGTAAGTGACCAAACACACACATGCAGACATTCACATGTAAACATGCACACATTGACTTTGTTGATAAGGCAGTGCAGAAATATTTGGAACATATATAAAATATGTATAAATGCACGGAGGGCATTCTTTATGAAGTCACGTAATGGTTTATCATCCCATTTTATGGAAATTAATTCATCCATTTCTGTGCATATAACATTAACAGTCATAATAGCAATAATAACAACACAACATGGGTATTTTTCAAGTTTGTTTTGCCCACATTCATCAAGAAAAACTACAAGAGACTTGAGGGAATGTCACCTCATTTCCCCTAAAATAATAACCATGCCCTTGAGATTTCTTTCATATTAATCTCTTAAAAAGTGTTCACGCCAGTCTAGGGGAGGAAAAAAGCTTCTCTTGCAAAGCCATGGAAGGACGGCTGACTTAAATGTCATACTATTTGTTTTTTGTCAATTTTATATTATTATATTATTCTACAAGGTCTACCAAACATGTCAGTAAGGTTTTTTTTAAAGGAAAAACTATTGCAATATTTACTTTTTTTTAAAAATATATAAATCCAGTGATTTTATATATATATATATATATATATATATATATATAGATCCTTTCCAAAAAATTAGAATATCATGGAAAAGTTTTTTTTTTTTTCATAATTCCATTCAAAAAGTGAAACTTTCATAGATTATAGATTCATTACACACAAAGTGAAATATTTCTAGCCTTTATTTGTTTCATTTTTCATAATTTTGGCTTACAGCTCCAGAAAACCCCCAAAACAGTATTTCAAGAAATTAGAATAGTGTGTCGAAAATCAGCATTTACTTCAGTTATTTCCGACAGTTGTAGCCCATGTCCCGGATACGTCTGTACGTGGTGGTTTTTGAAGCACTGACTCCAGCCTCAGTCCACTCCCTCTGCATCTCCGCCAAATTTTGGAATCGTCTTTGCTTGACAATCCGCTGAAGCCTACGGTCATCTCTTTTGCTTGTGCACCTTCTCCTGCCACATTTTTCCCTTCCACTAAACTTTCTATTGATATGCTTGGACACTGCACTCTGTGAACAGCCAGCCTCCTTAGCGATGACCTTTTGTGGCTTACCCATCTTCTGGAGGGTGTCAATGATGGTCTTCTGGCCAATTGTCAAGTCTGCAGTCTTCCCCATACTGAACCAAACTGAGATAAACTTTGCAGGTGTTTTGAGTAAATTAGATGATAGTGTGACACTCAGTCTAAAACATTAATTCTCTGAAATAACTGAAGTAAATGCTGATTTTCAACACACTATTCTAATTTCTTGAAATACTGTTTTGGGGGTTTTCTGGAGCTGTAAGCCAAAATTATGAAAAATGAAACAAATAAAGGCTAGAAATATTTCACTTTGTGTGTAATGAATCTATAATCTATGAAAGTTTCACTTTTTGAATGGAATTATGGAGAGAAAAAAACTTTTCCATGATATTCTAATTTTTTGGAAAGGATCTGTATATATATGGGCCATTCTAAAAAAGTCATGCAAATTGCTGTCCCTCTCTGATAAAAGTAAGAAATTGACCAATAAAATCTTTCAATGCTATATAATTCATTAGATCATGTTATGTTTTAATATAATCCAAGATATAAATTGCAGTAATAATAGTTACATTTATCCCAAATCAACAAATTCCTATTGGGAGATGGCTGTCCCCACTATCAACCCTTAAACTGGTTTAAATATAAGTTAAAATAATGCAATCTATTTTGTAATAAATTTTATAATTCAAAAAACCTATCGAAAAAATGCCGTCCCCAATTTTTACGTCACAACCGAAACGTACACTGTTTGAGTCTGTGCAGTGAACCTGCTTGTAGCCACACACCCCTTTTTTTAACCAGGAAATTAGACAGCCTTCATATGAATCAAGGCCACATGGTGAGTAGATAGGTTTTAGCATTTTTGTATAATTGTCCATCAAAGTATGAAAATTAGTCTGTGGTTTTAAGAGACGTCACACCCAAACACCCAAGTTTTCATATTAGAGAAAAAAAGTTGATTTCATAACTGTAGATTTGATTAAAAGGAAGGTGCATCTGCACAGAGAAGTGGTTGCTAACCATGTGTTTGCTAAATCTTTTGTTTTGTGGCCGAAATGAGCCAAAATTGAACCGAAACAGTCACTACCGAAACAAATGGTATTGTTTTGACAGGCCTTCTTTCGGTTGGTGACACTTGTCCGTAAATTCTTATTAAAGACAATAAATAGTGAGACAATCAATGCACATGTACAAACCTCAATTCCAAAAAAGTTGGGACAGTGTATAAAATGTAAATAAAAACAGAAAGCAATGATTTGCGAGTCCTTTTTGTATTCAATTGAAAACAGTACAAAGACAAGATATTTCATGTTTTAACTAATCAAGTTTATAAAAATTTCATTCTTTATTCAGCTCATTCTACATTTGATGCCTGCAACACCTCCCAAAAAATTTGGGACAGGGGCATGTTTACCTTTGTGTTACATCACCTATCCTTTTAACAACACTCTTTGTTGTAGTTTTGAAAGCAGAATTGTTTCCCATTCTTGCTTAATATGGACTTCAGCTGCTCACCAGTCCGGGGTCTCCATTGTCATATTTTGGGCTTCATAATGCGCCACACGTTTTCAATGGGAGACAGGTCTGGACTGCAAGCAGGCCAGTCTAGCACCCGCACTCTCTGATGACGAAGCCATGCTGTTGTAACGCGTGCAGAGTGTGGCTTGGCATTGTCTTGCTGAAATAAGCAGGGATGTCCCTGAAATAGCGATTGTCTAGATCGCAGCAAATGTTGCTCCAAAATGCATATGTACCCTTCAGCGTTAATAGTGCTTTCACAGATGTGCAAGTTACCCATGCCATGGGCACTAACACACCCCCATACCATGACAGACGCTGGCTTTTGAACCTTGTGTTGGTAACAATCGAGATGGTCCTTTTCCTCTTTGGCCGGGAGAATCAAAAACCATTATTTCCAAAAACTATTTGAAAGGTGGACTCATCAGACCACAGCACACGTTTCCACTTTGCGTCAGTCCATCTCAGATGAGCCCAGAGAAGTCGGCGGCGTCTCTGGATGTTGTTGATATATGGCTTACGCTTTGGGTAGTAGAGTCTTAACTTGCATTTGTAGATGCATCGACAAATTGTGTTTACTGACAATGGTTTTCTGAAGTATTCCCGAGCCCATGTGGTTATATTCATTACAGAAGCATGCCGTTTTTAATGTAGTGCTGTCTGAAGGATCGAAGGTCGCGGGCATTCAATATTGGTTTACGGCCTTGCCCGTTTTCTCCAGATTCTCTGAATCTTTTACTAATATTATGGACTGTAGATGGTGAAATCCCTAAATTCCTTGTAATCGTGTGTTGAGAAACGTTGTTCTTAAGTGGCGAACCCATCCTTGCTCGTAAATGCCAGAGCCTTCGTGGATGCTTCTTTTATACCCAGTCATGATAGCATGACCTGTCACCTATTCACCTATTTACCTGTGGAATGTTCCAAACAGGTGTTTTTTGAACATTCCACAACCTTCCCAGTCTTTTTTATACCCCTGTCCCAACTTTTTTGGAACGTGTTGCAGGCATCAAATTCGGAATTAGCGTATATCTACAAAAATCAGTGAAGTTGCTAAGGTAAAACATTAAATATCTTTTAAATATCGTTTTCACTTAAATATATAGACAAGAGAATTTACAAATCACTGCTTTCTGCTTTTATTTGCATTTTACGTACTGTCCCAACTTTGGAATTCAGGTTTCAGTAAGAGATGTCACAACCGCAACAATGTGGTCACAACTGAAACACCTGCTGTTTTGTTAAAATTTTGAATAATATGAATAATCAATTAAATATCCAAGATATTGTGCTGGTGAGGGTATATATAATCTCATAAATAAGAATCTATCAAATTCATGTGATCAAATCTGTCCATTTTATAGAGAACATTTGTACGGAGTTTTCATTAAATTTAATTCATCCAATGTTTTATTTGATTTAAAAATTCAGGGTAATTGATTCAAATTCAACAGCAGTCAAGAGTTTTTTTCAAAAATGTCATTTTCAAAGGGGTGAATTAAACTTATCAATTGGGTATGTAATTTTATTTCAAAAGCAGGTTTTACACCACGGTTGTGACATATTTAGGAGCAGTCAGTAAATTCATCCTTATTCTGAAAAAATGACATGTGATTGCACTGTACATCTAGTATATTTATGTATCACAGATAAAGTGTAACACATATATTATAAAATAATTTTGCAAAAAGAATACAAATTTACACTTTTCTCCAACCCTCAATTTGCACGACTTCTGTAGAATGGCCCATATATAGCCCTTCACTATTATTGGCACCCCTGTGTGTGAGTAAAAAGGGTTATAAAAAATTCACCATTTGGTGAATTAGCTTAATCTCACACTGACAAAAATGAGAAAAATCCAACCTTTAATTGAAGTTATTATGAGAAAAAAAATCCCTCATCAAGAAATAATTATTTTTAACAAAACCACGTGTGTCACAATGGCACCCCTGCATTTATATATAGAATAAAGTAATTTTTTATATTTGGTCGCATATCCTTTGCATGCCATGACTTCCTGATGTCTGTGACCCATCAACATCAAAAGACTCTCGATATCTTATTTTCAGGTACTGTTACAAGCGATAGTATAACATCTCTGCATTTGAATGGATCTATATGGGAATTGGGGGCTGAGACTAGATTCAGCTGTAAATTACACTGGTACAGTATGAACACATGGCTGGCTAAATGGCTGTAAGTTATCAAGGGTCTGAGCTTTTGAATGAGCCCCAAACCATCACTCTCTTGCCAGATATTGAGTAGATGTGGATGGATCACTGCAAGGGTTATTTCTCCTGACTCATTTTCCTATAGAACTCTATGGGGAAAAAAGTCAGGAGAAGAAAGCCTTAAAGTGATCCATCCACATATACTGTATATCAGGCCGTAGAGTGATGGTTTGAGGCTTGTTTGTTACCTTAGACCCTTGATGACTTGCAGCCATTTCGCCAGTCATGTGTTCCATACAGCCGAATCTAGTCTCACCCCCCTATTCCCATAGAGATCCATTCAAATGCAGAGAGGTTATAATATCGCTTGTAACAGTACCTGAAAATAAGATATCGAGAGTCTTTTGATGTTGATGGGTCACAGACTTCAGGAAGTAACAGCATGCAAAGGATATGCGACCAAATATGAAATATGATACTTTAAAAATACATTAAAGCAAAGGGTATTAATACTTATGTACATGAGAGATTTCAGTTTTTGATTTTTAATACATTTCCAAAAATTTCTAAAAACATGTTTTCACTTTGTCATTATGGGTTATTGAGTGTAGATTGATGGGCAAAAATGGCAATTTTATCCATTTAAAATTAAATCTACAACACAAAGTGTGCAAAAAGTGAAGGGATATGTAAACTGTCGAGCACCGCTGTATGTATGTATGTATGTATGTATGTATGTATGCATGTATATATATATTTTATTTTTTTATTTTTTTTACCCTTTGCGCTGAACAGTCCATTTTGGGTTGCCGTTTCAGGTTTCTTTCACATGCTCTCTGTTGATTGGTTAACTGACCTGGAATCACTGACATTGGTTACCTGACCCCCTAATCAGCTGGAGTCGGATCAATAATCAGTGCCCCTATAGGAACTGCCCAAATGGAAAGCTTTTCATATCTAATGCAAACTATAGATTACCTATAACTAGGGATGGGTATAGTTTAGTTTTTACCGATACCAGTGGTGCCTGAGCCAATACCTTCTTTAAAATAAAGAGCAAACGATGGAATTAAAGGACATAGTTTTTTGCCAATGCAAATAAATTTAACAATATAGAGATTACCTCTTAACTCTTTAAATTATACTTAGCCTATACTTTTCACGCAGTCAAACACATTGCATCCCCGCATGCTTTCAAATCCTATTGGTCACCAAATGCTTCCTTATATTGGACATGTTCCCCCTCTTTGCACGCTATTGTTTTTAAGTATTTGTCTGAATTCATTTGGGTAAAGTAGAGCCACACTTTAGGCAGTTTCGCTTTTGGAATTTTGACTCAGTTTAACGATAGCTAGGTTGCTAACGGTACCTGTGGTCCCTGACTGAGCCGTTGTTAAATATCAGTCGGCAGCATTGTATTTTAAAGTGGCACCGAAATCTGCGTTGGATTCCGTACGGTTCCGTACGGTGCCTGGTTGGGTACCGAACTTGGTAACCCAACAACCAGGCAGCTTGGCTAGAGAGCTCTAAAGCACATTTACAGCTTATGTCCAATATCTTACTATTGTCGCTGATTATACTTGTAGCTGGATGGATACTTGTTGCTAGTCGTGTTTTAAATCTCCGCTTGCTGGTACCTATACTCTGTGGTGATGGATACTAAAGCACGAAAAGGCTGGCGTTGTCCCTACCCTGTTCTTAGGAGGCTGACGGAGGGCGGTTTATGCAAATTACCTAGTTAAAAATTATTGCCTGTTTTCACAGGAGCCCAGTGACGTCGGAACTGGAGCCAATTCCGAATGTACCGTTAAGCCTGGTGATTTCTTTTCTTATGCAACAAAAAAAAAAAAGGGAGGTGGTACCGAGTTCATGTTTTACCAGCCCATAACCATCATGCCACACTGCACATCAGGCATTGATTTGCAAGAAAATTTACATTTTGTAGGCTGGTGTTGAACAAAGTTTTCTAGAGATGAATGTAAAAAAAAAAAAACATGCATGGTTATTATTTTGGGGCAAACGAGGTGCACATTGCCGACACTTCCGTTAATGGCGCGGTTATGCAGAGGGTGACTGAATATCAGTGCTTTGGTTTGGAAATGGATGATAAACTGAATTTTCAAACCTGCATGAAGTCAAAATTCTGAAAAACTGGGCAATGCGAAGAGATGCTGGTGTCACCTGCTAAGATGACCTGCGGTCTGTTTCAGACCCAAGGAAACGGCACAGTTCCTGAGAGATGCTGTGGAGGCCCGACTGAGAATGCTAATTCCGTACATCGACACCTGGCCGCAGGTAAACCTTTTAGCGTGTCTGGCTGCGGATAAGCCTTGTACCGCACCTGTCCACAGGTGTGCTTCCTGCTGCATCGTGCTAATGTGCTAAAAGTATACCTCTCACTTAGGGGTGGGAATCGAGAACTGGTTCCCGTTAGGAACCGGTTCCAAGTTGTCCGATTCCTCGGAATCGTACGCCTTCGAGCTTATCGATTCTCTTATCGATTCCAGCATGTATTCCCGACAGCTACGCATAGCAAAACAACGTCACGTCATGCGCGCCATCGTTTTTCATTTAGTCAGCGCATGATGGCAGGCAGAGTTTGGCGCCCCGTCTAAAAATATAAAATGTAAACATCATTATTTAAAAATGAATACTACTGCTACTGTCATTTAAAAATCAATAGAAAATGTGTTCACGTAAGCTCCATTTTGTGATCCGTCTTCGGAAATGATCAACTATTCAGAATTATAACAGATTTGTGGAGTGTGTGGACTTCCCTCGGCAGTCTATAACCAACTACAAGTGTAAACCTACAGTGTTTTGATTGGCGGTAGACTAATCTGACAACGATTGCCTCCTTGGCGACGCACAGATGAGTAGCCTAGATTTGGAAAGCTAATAATTAACCTAAATTAGCTAAATGATAATCTTCAATCTTCGTCATCTTCAGCTAATAAGAAAAGCGAGCTTGCCTCAGGTAACGTTAAAGATCTCGGGCTCTATTTTCAAACCAGCGCAAGGGGACGGTATAGTCAAACGCAAGCTTGTTGACAGCATCAACGTCTTAAAACTGGCGCTATGGCGTTTCTCAGCAATACCGCTAGGATCAACAAATTCTCAACATAACATCCTTTCGCTTGCGCTGCAGTGGGATGGGTGGCGCTGTCTGGGGCGTGTTCTAAAATACTTTCGGCTCAGTGACAATTTGAACCAACGAAAACCCATTGCGTTATGATCCGCTGGAACCACCTCTTAGCGGCAACGCAATAGACTCTGGCAATTTGGCAACTTGTTAGTCATGTAGTTCTATGTAGTGTCTATAGGTGATACCAACATTACACTTCCATTTAATGAACAAATAGCCTATAATTATTATTAATTAATTAATTTTAATTTAAACTACTAGAATAAAACAGGACAGCTTACAAGAAACTTGCGATCATGTAGGCCAATAGCCTATAATATATAAATTACACATTGACACAGTTGAATCATAAGCCTACCATTTGAATCATAATTATGCCTACATCACCTCATGTAGGCTAATTAATGCATTCGCCACCTCCTCCCGTGCCTTCCGAACTTCAGGGAGACGAGGTGGTGTGGATTGTGATCCATAAATTACTAGTCCTAGCCTGTACTTCTGTTGCAAGTATGTCTGATTCCTGTGCGGAAAATCGCTCTTGTCGTTGACGGTCCAGTGCGTTTGGGTTGCTCATTATGAAATTGCATGGAGCGATTGCGTTCGAACTGGCTTTTTTTAAAGCATGAGAACAACTATTTGATTGGCTACCATAGAGACACACCTTGGACATTTAAACCCAGCCTTTTAGCAATACCGCCATCAGATGCGCCAAGATTGCCGTCATGAAATTACCAAATTTCTCGCCGACACGCCCTCAGAGCGATACCGCCAAGCGATTACTCTTGCGTTCACCATTGCGTTTGGTTTATTAAAATAGAGCCCCTCATCTTTCTTCCATGTAAATGTAGCCTATAGGCTAAATGAGATAGGGGAGCATGGTGGCAGTGGATGCTGTTCTGATACAGAAACCAACGCAAACGTTACGGTGCAGCTTATGAAACACGCCTAGGAGCGTAACTAACTCATAAGTAAAGTTTGCGATCTCCGTTAGAAAATGAAACTACTAAATATCCCAATCACAGAGAAGCGGTTAAACAACAATATTTTAGCCATCAGTTAAACTGATAATTTATCCTCTCTTCTCGTGTCCTTTTTAATTATTTTCCGGTGTCTCTTATTTTCTTTGACGTCTGATATTTTTAAGCACTCGTATTGATCAAGGCAAATGACATTCATAATGCCATTTCAACTTACACAATTATACAATTTTGACTCTTTTTTTGGATGCTCTGCCGCTTGTGCAGGCATAAATATAGCAGATACATATTTTCCATGATATGACTAAGAAATGTGAATGAAAAACGAATGCTTTATACTTTATAAATATTGTGTCATTGAATCCATTTTAGATGACCACCCAATAGTAATAGTCTACCGTTCTTGGGCATGGGTAAATGTCTACATGTCGAAATGAGGGACTTTCCCCGCCTTCTCGCTTCCTCCAGGCCATGAGTATTCTGCTGCTTCCTCACAACATCCCTGACAGCCTGAAGCACCTGTCCACCCTGATTGATGACGTCTGGTACTACGCTGGGGACCGCTCCACAGATGTGAGTGTGCCCCCTGAGCCCAAATCTCCCTCCCCTCACTTCATCTTCTCCCCTGTCCATCAACACCTCCGCTCAGTCCGGCCCAGCTCTGCAAAGGTTACTACTCCCTTCCTCCTCTCCTCCTTAATGCGCTTGATCTCTCCACCTCTGTCTAGTTCCTGCCCCTGCTCATCCTTCTCTCTTCTCTCTTTCTCTCCCATCTTTAACCTCCTGTCTTCATGTCTGTGTGTCACTTATTTATTAATCAACTCCTCGATGAACCACAGGGAGAAAGAGGCGGTCTAACCTCTTTTCTGCCCTTTCTGTGCTTTCTATCCATATTTCCCTCCCTTTCTCCCTCTCTTTTCTCTGTCCCTCACTCTCTACCTCTGTGTCCTTCTCTAACTCTTTCTCTCATCTCTCTCCCTACTTCTCCATCCTTCTCACTCACTCTCAGTTGAACTGGTACACACGCCGGGCCGCTTTGACAGGGATCTTTAACACCACAGAGCTGGTGATGCTGCAGGACTCCTCCCCCGATTTCGAGGACACGTGGACCTTCCTCAGTAACCGTATCCAGGATATGATGAACATGGCAAACACAGCTAAGCAGGTACATGTTTCCAGCGCAGACGGTCTCTATTTCTTCAACTTCAGTTGACAGGTAACCCGTTTCCTGTTTTCTGAGACCTTGGTTGGCCATTTTGTTTGTCATTAGTGCGTTCCGAATCGCAAGTATGCAAAAATCAAGTGTATACTAAAATCCCCGGATGTGTACTTCCATACTTGACAGGACCCAGAATTTCAAGTATGCATCGATGCACACTTATGTGTTTTTTGTTCCCAGAGATCATTGCCCTAACCATAGACTAGAAAAATAGTGCAACGTGTCAACGTAACAACTGCAGCTCTTCTCGCAAGAGGCATTTCTTTGCTCTTTTAAAATGTAAAGCGCAGCAACCAAAATTCTTGTGGCAACTCCCGGCTCCATAGTTCCATAGTTAAATAAACAGACATTTCTCTGAGGGAACTGGACCGCTAACCGAAGGTCAGCTTGGACAGCACAACCTAAGCAGTATTTTATCATACGTCTGTATTATATTTAAGATATCTTATTATTCCGTATTAATGCTGGTATGAGATGATCTGGCTTTATTCCGCCACTGCTTAGGTCGTGTTGTCAGTAACTGTAACATACCTGAGGTAAAATAAAAGATTGCCTAAATGGATGGTTCACACACAAAGTTAATGTAGTTTCACCATGACAGTAATGTCTTAAATAATGAAAATGCAAAATTTAGCAAAACAATATTTATTGTCAATAATGTGATGCATTGTACCATAACATTTGTAGTTAATTTTTGCTTTATGATGCTAACTGTACCGTACCATAGCTAACTATCGAGTAATTTCACGGTGGTGATTCTATTGTTTTTCCTGTGTAAGGTCAAAGGTATTATGACACTGACTACGTCCTCAAGTGTGTTTTGAAATTGAAGCATACTTGCGCTCTTGCATACTATGAAGTACGTTCTAGCTAGTATACTTGGAAGTACTTACTATCTACTGTACAAGTAGGCAGAACGCAAGTATACATAATGGAATGCTGCCATTTTGTTCACTGTATGAACATGTCTCTCCGTTGATCCTGCAGGCGCAGTCCACCGGGGAGGCAGTGGTGCAAGGGCTCATGGGAGCTGCAGTCACTGTGAGTGTGTGAGAGTGCCTCCTGATTGGTTCAGAGAACATCGCATATACATTCCCTACCTCGAGTGTTTTTTTAAAATTTCGCTTATTTTTCTCCCCCTTCCTTCTTTGTCTCTATCCACCTCCTTCTTTTTCACTTATTCTGCCCACCCCCACAGCTGAAGAACCTTACAGGGATGAACCAGCGGCGGTGAAGTATGGGGTCGCACAGACTCTGTACCTCTCTACTGTAATCTCTGCTGTACCTTTTGTCTCTGCCTGCCTAAGTCTGCAGCAATACACATGGTCCTGCATATTCTGCCAGGGTTGGTTTTGTTTGACGCTATGTCCTCCTGTGCTAGACAGGCTTGGGGGTCACTGTGCCACAGGACAACATTTCTATAATCTGCGTCACGAGGAGTTCATGTTGCGCGTCCTCTAGCGTGGACATCCTCCCCTGTCCTTTCATAAAAAACGGTGACCGTTATATAATATAAAGTATGTATTGCACTTTTTGCTGTCTTTGATCTATGAAAATAACTTCAATAAAACAAAATTAATTCTCATCTTGTGCCGTGCTAACAGTGCTTTCTTTTATGTCCGTAAACATACAGGAGAGGGATGAAGCAAAGCAGAGACTGCAGCATGAAACAATTTACTAATGTGCATCTGAGAAATTCATCTTCATTATCTCAGTTTAAACGACTCTTCACTGAACTAATGCAATTATACTACATAGTAATTATCATGTAATGTCTGGTTTAAATGGGGATTTTGACACTTTGGCAAAACGTTTACGGCTATAATGCGAAACGGAGTCAATCGAAACAATGTGAGGCAAAAGGTAACCAGAGAACCAGAGTTTGTCAGTAGGGCGAGTGGGTGCTCAGTGTTCACTCCTGATGAAGGAGAAGTGAGGGGTGGAGGAGAGAGGTTGTAAGGTGCCAGAAATGTACTGAAACACGCTTCATTTTGTTTCCACCGATTACCCTACCTAATTGGTTTCGACAACCAGTTGTGTTTGTAGGTTACACTACAGTAAAGCGTCTCATGTACAAACCTCAATTCCAAAGAAGTTGGGACAGTGTATAAAATGTAAATAAAAACAGAAAGCAATGATTTGCAAATCCATTTTGACCTGTATTCAATTGAAAAGAGTACAAACACAAGACATTTAATGTTTAAACTGATTGTATATTTACAAAAAACAATATTCTAAATTTGATGCCTGCAACACGTCCCAAAAAAGTTGGGACAGGGACATGTTTACCACTGTGTTACATCACCTTTCCTCTTAACAACACTCAGTAAGCTTTTGGGAACTGAGGACACTAATTATTGCAGTTTTGAAAGCGGAATTTTTTTCCCATTCTTGCTTGATATAAGACTTCAGCTGCTCAACAGTCCGGGGTCTCCGTTGTCGTATTTTGTGCTTCATAATGCGCCACACGTTTTCAATGGGAGACAGGTCTGGACTGCAGACAGGCCAGTCTAGCACCTGCACACTCTGACTACGAAGCCACGCTGTAACACATGCAGAATGTGGCTAGGTATTGTCTAGCTGAAATAAGCAGGGACGTCCCTGAAAAAGATGTCGTCTAGATGGCAGCATATGTTGCTCCAATATGCATATGTACCCTTCAGTGTTAATGGTGCCTTTACAGATATGCAACAATCGGGATGGTTCTCTTCCTCTTTGTTTCCTCCCAGAGAACACGACGTCCATTATTTCCAAAAACAATTTGAAAGGTGGACTCGTCAGACCACAGCACACATTTACACTTGGCGTCAGTCCATCTCAGATGAGCTGGAGCCCAGAGAAGTCGGTGGCGTTTCTGGATGTTGTTGATATATGGCTTGCGCTTTGTGTAGTAGAGTCTTAACTTGCATTTGTAGATGCAGCGATGAACTGTGTTTACTGACAGTGATTTTCTGAAGTATTCACAAGCCCATGTGGTTATGTTCATTACAGAAGCATGTCGGTTTTTAATGCAGTGCCGTCTGAGGGATTGAAGGTCACGGGCATTCAATATTGGTTTTTGGCCTTGCCCTTTACGCATTGAGATTTTTCCAGATTCTCTGAATTTTTTAATAATATTATGGCCTGTAGATGGTGAAATCCCAAAATTCCTTGCAATCGTGCGTTGAAACATTGTTCTTAAACTGTTGGACTACTCGCTCGCGCAGTTTTTTGCAAAGTGACGAACCTCGACCCATCCTTGCTCGTAAATCACTGCTTTCTGCTTTTATTTGCATTTTACATACTGTCCCAACTTTTATGGAATTGGGGTTTGTACACAAAAATGGTTAGAGTCATGCAATTGGCAATAAATGTAGCTAAAATGTCATATCATGTTTACAATTGGGCTACTTCAATAAGAGCAGAAGTTGGCATGAAATCCAGAAGTGCATTTGACCCTCCTTGCCAACCCCTTGAACAGAAGATGTCACTCAAGAGAAATGTACAGTAATGTAAGCTTTTGGAGAATATAAGGAACTGCTAAAATTTCTAAAATAAGTTGTTTTATTTTTTACCTAGGTGTACAGGTAGTTGTAGATAAGTGAAGTAGTTCTGTGCAGGTTTTGTTAGCAGCTGAGAATATTTTGTTTGTGCCATTCAGCTGCCAGCAAGCCAGTCACTATACATGCTTTCAAACAGCTCCGCTTTGTGTTCTAATGTTCCGGAGACCATTCCAACTGTCATTCTAGTCTAAGTGTCTCACAGGAAGTTATTATATCATTATATGTCCGTCATCTGGTCCATGACGCATACGTTGTAAGTTGTAACATTAACTGAAGTCTAACTTGGCTGAAGTGTGTGTGTGGGAGTATACGTATTGGTCCAATCCATAATGAAAGTATTTTCAAATATGATTTCTAAATATATTTGAAATGCAGTCAGATACAAAGTATTTCTGTGTGCTGTGGTCTACTGTGAGGTGGGTATTGCTGTCTGTCGCTGCTCTGAAACTGGGCAGAAATCCCAGATCAACAGGCAAGCCATCCAGAGACGGTTCACTCCCTGCCAGCTACAACTGCGCCTCTGTTCTCCGTCTGCAGGACCAGACTGAGCTTCAGATACTCCACCCAAATAGACAGACAGAGAAAACTGGGCCTGTATTCATAAAGCATGCCAGAGTCAGAGTGCTGATCTAGAATCAGGTTTCCACTGTCCATATCCTAACCGCATCCATTATAAGATAAAATGCTAAACTGATCGCAGATCAGCACGCTTACTCTGGGGTGCTTTAACCGCACAGGCCCAGATCATGCTCTGGAAAGGGAATGTGGGACTGCAGGCCCTCAGATTTCCTCTGGCCTGTACGTTTAAAGATTTCTCCAGAGCAGCCATATCACCAAAGATATACTGATCTGAGTTTATCCATGTTTCTTAGCCAGACTAGAGCGCTGAGAGACTGCAGAGCCCTGGAACAGAACGAGCCAGGGAAACTGGGCACAGCGAATAAAGGTGCTTTTGTCAGGAGGGGTTAGCGGTCTGGAGCGCATATGAACGTTGCCTCAGTCCGTTCTGACATCACGTTCCCTTGTTTACTTTTACAGTACATTTTTGGGGGGGTGGTGGGGGCAGGGGGGTTATGGAGTGTGGGTTGGCTGGAGGAAGAATGGGCGGGGTCACCGATGGGTTCGTGATCTCATTGGAACATCCAGGTTTTTTCCCATATAATTATTCAAACCCCTCTTAACTGTCAATCCCTCTCAACCCCCTAACGTCACATGGAACATCCTGCTCCACGCAGGCACTGCACACACCCGTGAGATAGAAGAGTCATAGGGCTCTCTCTCCCAGTCCTACAGCTTCTCTATGGAGAACAACCCTCTGAGCATCATCCCCGTACTGAGGTCAGTGTCCCATCCCTCACTCCTAATGTACTGCTACTGGTGTTACTTCTAATACTGTTGTACTACTGCTCATTGTGCTATTAGCACTGCTACCATTACAAGTACAAATGCTGCACTGCAACTGTACTGATGCTAACCCACTACTGGCGCTGGTGATTATTGGTTGTTGTGGCAGCTGTAGCTACAGTGCTGGTGTGGTCACGCAGAATGCAACGCCTGCAGTAGAGCTGGCCACAGAACCACAGACAGGAAGGAGGCCTTCAGTGCGAAAGGTGTGCATTTGAGAGGGAGAGAGCTTTTAGATACATTCGTCTACTCTCACTCCTGTCTGGTGATGTATATACACACAAACTACACAGCTTGAGTGTTTGTGTCATCAAGATATTGCCATATTTTATTTGAATAATATTTTCTTTCAAGTAAGAGCTATTATAAAATATTTTCATCTACTGTATTTTCATGTGGCACAGGCAAGTGAGCATCGTAAGAGCTCTAAGGAAGCAGGTGTGGGTACAGAACAGGACATAAAGCATAAAGTTTTTAGATAAACACTAGCAGGAAATGCATAATCATCTAATTTCTTGTCAAGAAAAAAAACCTTTTGCATAAGATGGCAATTAGTAAGGTTATGGAACAATATGAGCAATGCTAATCTTATCTTTAGTAAAGAAAAGTGTAGTACAAGAATAAGGGACATCAACCATGGATCTTGCTTATTTCACAGCAGAAGAAAACGCTTGGGAGGAAGGACAGAGCCAGAGGAGTGTTCAGCACGAGTTTGAGTGAAATGCCACAGGGGCGTGTCAGTTTTCGATCAGCACTGCTAAATTCACCATTGGGATTCCTGCCCCTGCTGTCGTTTTCAGCTGCAACCAATTTCAACGGCTGAATACGGACACAACCATAACTCTTCTTTTACGGAAACTACTAGCCATGCAGGTGAGTCATGCTTTTTGTATCAATCCAATATATTGCTTAAATACAAGTCATTACTGGTTTCCTAAAGTGTCATTACAGGTATAATTTTTGTTGTGTCATAAAATAATTTGCACTAGGGTATATCATATAGTGAAATGCCTTTACATCGTATGCATTCAATAACACACATAAGGATTATATCCCTTATTTTATTTCTGATGAATGACCATCATATTTGTAGTTTTCCAGACAGTATGGCGTTAAATATGCTGAGTTTTCATTCTGAGAGGTGGGGGCAGGGTTAGGGTAAGGGCTGGTGGGGGTGTGGCTGTGTGGCTTGAACTCATCGTTTCTTTCTCACAGAAGCACCAAGGGAGGCCGAGCTTTATTCTGTGCCTTCATTCTAATACACTCGCCATGCAGCAGGAGAGCCCAGAATTACGGGTGAGCCTAATTATGTGTCAGTTTGTGTCGAGGAGGGCAAGTCTGCAATGGATGTACGTATGTGTGATTCAAATAATTTGTGTTTGTGTGTGGTGTGTCAGAGAGGGCCAGTTCTCAGGAATTAGGTTATCAGTGGACGTCTATAAAATATCTATAAAAACCATTGCTAGAATTTATTTTTGTGTGACAACAATACTGGGGATGTGAATTATTTCCAGCCAGCAAACCCAGGAACTACATAGCATGGCTAGTGACCAGCCAGAACTATTTTCTATAGGTTTTGAATATAAGTTAGAAATAAGTGATACATGTCAGCAGAAAAATGTGAATAGCTGAATACATTTTTTTCGAGTCAGACAGCATGAATACAATAATATATCTGCACACCAACCTGCAGAAGAGGATACAGTGGCAGTACTATACACTCCTCATAATAATTATGTTTGGCAAGCAGTTGTACAGTTTGAGAGGCAATAATTATAGTTCACTTGTTTCCAGTTCAATGGTTTGTGCACATGTATGGTACATGGAAGATGTTTTTCATTACAGAATTAAAACTTGACTGAACTCTACTACAGACTGGATCAAATCTGAACCATCCCAGCTCTGTGACTGGGAGTCACAAGGGATCAACTATAATTAGCCATAGCACTGCTGAGAAGAGATTTTCATCACTGTAGCATTGCTCACCAGCGCCTCCTCTGGCCCATCGGGCACTTGCAGTTTGCTCAGCTGGTGGACGATGTGGCGATGGGCCAGCAGTTGTTATAGGATATTCCAAATTTGGGCAAAAAGGACTGGGAAAGCATGCATAAAACTAATGTATATCTGTTTGTATGTGTATGGTCCATGTGCAGGTGTGGTACGGTGTACTTGTGTGCATTGAGGTCGATATGTCAGGCGTGTGTGTGTGCATACGAGGTTAGTGCACAGATGCGTATTTGTCCAGCTCAGCGCCAGCGGTGGGATCTGTGTTTCTGTCTCCCGTGTCACGCCAGTGGTTTTACCCTATGGTAGGTTGCCATGCTGTTCTACCACAGGGTAGAACCACGGACAGGATGCTGGAAGGAGTCTGCGGCCCCCCAGTGTCACAGCCTGTTCTCTAGGGTCGGGCTTAAAGTTCAGGACTACACACTCTGTCTACACTGTGTGTGTGTGTGTGTGTGTGTGTGTGTGTGTGTGTGTGTGTGTGTGTGTGTGTGTGTGTGTGTGTGTGTGTGTGTGTGTGTGTGTGTGTGTGTGTGTGTGTGTGTGTGTGTGTGTGTGTGTGTGTGTGTGTGTGTGTGTGTGTTTTATCAGCAGCAATAGCACTTCATGTCATTATTCTAGCCGTTACCACTTTGTGACTGCTGATGTGTGCTGGTAGTTTGATGTTTGTGTGCAGTTGTACATTATCATGTTTGATGTGTGTCATTGTGTAGATGTTTTTGTTGTGTGCTGTTGTGTTGAATCTGG